>BSBM01000043.1:6525000-6805000 GCA_027924585.1 Larix kaempferi | reverse complement strand
TAGCTCAAATAATTTCATCCCCATATCGTAGTTCTTGAGCTATGAAACGTTCATTTAGGTCTCAATCCTCTTCTTTCACCCTCTAAGTATGTTTACATTTCAAATCCAGTGTGGCGTTGCACTAGGTGTGACCCCTGCCAGTATGACGTGGGATGCTACTGCTACCCCTTAACCCCATGATCTATTTCTCTCTATCTCTCCCATATCCCATCTCTCTATCTCTCTCTCTCGCCCTTCTCTCTCTCTATCTCTCTCTACCTCTCACTCTCCCTAAAGCACTAGATCCCTTAACCCCTAAACCGTTGAACCATTCAACCTATAATCCCACAACCCTAACTCCTAAAAAACCTAACTCATCATCCTTAAATTCCAAATCCTTAAGACCTTAAACCTTAAGTCCTAAACCCTTAAATACGTAGAAGCCTTAAATCCCCTCTCTTTAGCCATTCATTTATCCACTTTTGAAGTATAGTTCAATGTATGCAAATATTCATGAAGTATTGAACATTTGGCATTAAATGGGGTAAACATTGGTGAATAATGGTGGAAACCTTACGCGGGGGGTGCATACGAGTGTTTTTAGCATGTACGCACTAATGACGTGTAAGCGCTAAAAACACACGTACGTGCTTATAAACAAGCGTGCGCACTCCTGCTGCCAGTTAAAAAAAATAGAGTTCTCTATTCCCTGGATTGCTACCAAAAAACACGGGATTTTCGCTCACTTCACGGGTTTAAGCTCTTGCAAGTTCATGAAATTTTTTCCATGCTCTCCTCTTCATGCTATGTTTATCATAATGTTTCTTTAATATCGTGCCTTTGAGCTTGACTACTTGCCTCTACCTCATTGAATTCTCCTTCCTTGGGGGAATTTGCACCCTGCTCATTGTGTAATTAGTAAACTTATTCTCTTTATCTTATTTGATGTAGAAAAAATATCAAACTATTCCCAAGACATCTCTAGGCATCTCTGTTGTATGGTGTTATTACCAAATGTTTTATGAATTCATGGCTAGGCAAGACACTAATTTCTCCATTCTACACTTGACCAACCATCTTCTATATTGATTGGAATTGCAAGGGATAATGATGTTTATCTGATGATTTAGATGGGAAAGAAATTTAAAATGATAACCAAGCACCATGTTGTGTCTGACCTCATAGGTAATGCACCTTATTACATGTAATGTCATCTCATCCTAGGGTGTTTGAAAGGAAGAATATTTCACTCCTCTTCTTGTGACTTCCACTACTTTTTGAACACAAAGGAAGTCCTTTTTTTCTTGAGCCTCAATTATGTTCTTAAATTATTGTTGCAATATTTTTAGTCTTATAACCTAGGAGATAGTGCTAGTCCTATAACTCTAATACCTGCAAACACGTGAATACTCTATTGTACACTTGAGTTCTCAACTCAGTCTAGACACTTGAGTTCATGACTTGGATTAGACGTGCTTGAGTTCTCGACTCAGAAAATAGTTTGATTTTATTTTGCATGGGAGACTCGATTTAGATAACTTGATAACTCAAACTTCACGTGACCTCAACTTTGCATGGCTTACATAACTCGACTTCTAGACTTCAACTTTGCACTTGGCTTTGCAACATGGCCTTTGGATACTTGAATTGGAAACTCGTTACAAATTCATGGTGGATAACTTCATTCATGCCAACACACTAGATCATTTCAAAATACATAATTTTCTATACATGATAAGGAAGGTAGTTTGTCTTTATTTCTCTTCGATAGTTTTTCTCTTTGATAATTATGAAACCCCTAGGATACCATATTATTTCCATATGAACCCTATCCTAGGATAATTTACCTATCCTTATCATACTACACCGTAAATATTTCCTTAGATATGTGGTCTAACACAAATAAACCAACATAGTTCGTAGTTGTATGTGTTAATTTTTAAAGTGGTAAATTATGTTGGAATGTGTCAATTTTATTGTATAATGGAACTAATATCTTATTTGTTGTTTCTTTTTCAGGGGTAGACATCATAGTTTCGTTAAAGAGACTTTTGGAGATGGGAAACTCACGTAACAGAGAAAAAAAATCTAGAAGGAATCTTCCCATTGAAAAGGTCAATGATGTAAGAGAAAAGGCCAGGTTGGCAATGGAAAGTGTGAGACATGGTCTAGTCATTGCCATTGATCCTGCCACTAATCCTAACAAAGTTGTTGATATGAAAATCTCTAGTTCAGAACCACAGGTAAAGCAGTTGCGTCTAACGGACCCAACTCAAATTCCAACATCAACATAATCTCCAACCAATAATCCATCAACGATTCATGTTGAATTTCCTCAAGGAATAGGTATATTGGGAGATGTTGCATATGTAGATTTGGGCGTACAAGCAGTGATTAATTTGCAATATCCCCAATATTACCAAATCCATGCTGAGCACACTCACAATATGGCCCAACGTGTGACCAAAACACCACAACAAACAAGCTCTGTTATTTGTACCTCATGTCCACCTTCCCTACCTCAAGTGTCTAGTGGAAGAAGAAGAACTCCTAGACGTATTCATGCGGATGAAAGTTTTGTATCGGGCCTTGATGGTAAGTTTCCAAAACGCACTATCGAATGGAAATGTAGCAAAATGGTCAAGGAATATTGTGAATCCAAAGGTGATGCAGGTAAATGCCAATTATTACTATGTTTGTGAAAGTCGCATTGCTTAGATTTTGTTAGGAGAATTTTGGGCATAAAGATAGTTAAAATTTCATAGGCTAGCAATCATATTGTTAGAAATCTCCAATCTACATTTAATGCAATTGGGAAGACGTCTCGTACAAAATATCTCGGTGCAACTCGTCATGTATTAGCGGAATTAGTTGTAAGCAAGTCCACAAGTCAGCATCGCCTGCTATCACACACTTCTCACATACTTAAATTAAATAGAAAAACTATTAAAAAGTACTCTATTATAAGAGAAAATCTTAACACTCTGGGTGGAAAATATTGTTGGGATTTTTTCGATAGGTTTCCTTGTGGAGATAGGAAGCTAACTGATGATGTTAAGGAGTTAGTACAAAATTTTGGCATGATCATACCAGACCTTCATCAAACCAAAGAGGCGTGCTAAAGTTGAGAAAAGGTTCTACTGAACGTGAACCCCACGTTAAACACTTCCTTGACACCACATAGACTAAACTCTATGAGATATTTAGGAATGAGCAGAAACAATTGAACCTGAGCCAAAGGTCCTTTTGAAAATGAAAACCATGGTATGTTCCTATATGCATTGATTAGAACACGTGTTGTTGTAGATAGCATGTAGAATATGAATATTTTTATGACACATATAAACATATATTTTGTGATTTGCATACTAACATTGTGCATGGATGCAATGAATCCATACTACCACCGAATGCATCAAGAGACTTTATCCACAACATTATGTGTCCAAGGCCTGAAGGACAAAAATATTATGTAAAATAGTGTCTATATGGGACATGTTCTAGGGGCAGTGCATTTTCTCTTTTGAACCATTGCATTCATGAAAGCAAGGAGCACGAATTTGGAAGGATGGTTGTGGAGATGCAGAGCTTCAAGTACGTAACCTATCAATTGGGAAGTGCGAAGGAAAGTAAGAATATTGCATTGGTGAAGTCACAGGTACAAATTAATATTGCATATTTTTCATATTACACGTTCAATTTATGACATATACATTTTTCAAAAGACCACATTGTAATATGGACCTTGTTTTCATGGAAATGGGAATGGGTATGTGATTTCTTGATGGAGTTCTACAAGAAAACCAAGAAGTATGTTGAACATGTGCATGTAGCGCGATGGCAAGATGAGATGTACAGAAAATGCAAGGACACCTTTCCCATTGGGACCATAGTGTCAATTGTGGATTTTGCAGAAAACTACACCCTTCAACCACAAATGAAATTCAGAGTCAATACTACCATCCAGACCAAGTCATCATCATGGTACATATTACGTATAGACATGGGCCAGAGAGCAGCAATGACATGAGGATAATACTGAAGGAGACAAAATTTTACATATGTGCAACATTGTTTTTGAATTTTCTAGGATCAGTTAAAGGAGAGAGATATACATATGGATCAGCATTGGATATGGTCAGATGGTTGTGCAGGCTAGTTCAAAAATGACTGAGTATTCTAATGGATGAGTATTTTGCTTAAGAATTACAATGTATCGCATATCTAGAACTACTTTGAGACCGGGCATGAAAAAGGAGAGCATGATGGAGCTGGTGCATGCATTAAGACCACACTACGAAGGGAAGATAGGAGGTTTACCACAAACCCTCATATCTGAGATGCAGAATCCATAGTTCAATGGTGCTCTGCAACAATGTCAGACCAAAAAAAAGAGGAACAAACATCAATAGTGACAGGTTGTGTGGTAAGATATTTTTGGCAAGTGGTTGACATAGATCGATCGCATTCCTATAGTAGCAGCACAATATAAGGAACATGTGGATTTCATTCAGTTAGAAGCTTAAACAACCCCTTATTTGAAATATGGACACGAAAAATTGCTTTCTTTTGGAGCCCTTGTAGCAGTGGTCAATGGGATGAATGAGAATGCATGTAATGGGTTGATGAATGGGATTGTGTATCACTTGTAGTAGACCCACGTCCACTTGTTGAAACAACCCAATTAGAGGAGGGTCAGTTAGCGATTTCGACAGACTACGACCATATCTCAGATCTTGTACAACCAGGACACATATACACATTTGTTTCCCCGAAAGACAATGAATGGGGCACAGATTATTGGTTGGCACAATGCAACCAAGGTAAGAAAACCCTCAACGGATCATTAATTGGCGATGAAGGAAATGAGTTTCCTATTGGCTCAATGTTAGTCAAGGGTGAATATCTTACACTAGATGGGAAGTTAAGAAATACTAGTGGGTATGTATTCGTGGATTACCGACCAGGTTCATTGGTGTATCACTTCACAAACTTGATTGTTGGAACAAACATCCATCTACAGACAATTTCCAGCAAGAGCTCAACCAAGGTACGCTACTTCCGACCTCATTCAGAGCACGAGAGATTGATGGAGACAATTAGCAACGGAGAGGATCCAGATGGATTTATTGAATGAGATTAGGAAATTTTACATAAGAGATAGAATTGCATCAAAGAATGTTATGTTCTACATCGAGGTATGTGTAGTTTTATGTTATTTTGTTGGTACATGCATTTTTTCTTGATACATACATACATACATGTGTTATGTTTCATGTTTTAATGTAATACAAAAACAAAGCTTGTTGTGCATTTTTCCAATATTTTATCAAACCTTAGTTGGATGCCCTCCTTTTTTTTTATTAAGCGACCCTCATTGGGATAAAAATCCTTGATTGCTTATGTTTTATCAGGTCTTCAAAAACCCCTTAGGGCATCAATAAAAGCCTCCTAAGTCATCCTAAAACCATCCTCCATCACACTAATTCTATCTCCCCTCACTTAGCTCCACCAATACCCACTTTATAGACATAAAAAATTAACAAATATGCTTCAAAGTCACTTGTCTCATACCCCTAAAAGGAAACCTATACTTGGCTATCAAAAGAGGTAAATTTATCGGCTTGAAGGTTGCTTGAAATCAATATTTTGAGGTGTACATGTGTGTTTACTTCTAATTCATGTACCTGTGTGTCTCACATTGGTGGGCCAACTTTGCAAAACCATGTTCCAATTGACTGGGAATGGCTTGCATATGCTAGCCTTTCCCAAACACACCTGCAGGAGCTGACAAAATCCCATTACACTTCCTGGTTGTTTTTTGGCACCCTGGGCTCGAATTGACCTAGACTTGTCCCTGAACAGCTTTTGCATGTGACCTACAATTCACCATAGAACGAAGTTCGGGGTTGGATCGACAAAGGATTGATTTTTTTGGGCTCATTGCATGGGATTACAGCTGGGGGGGGGGGGCTACCATCTCTGCATGGGCCGAGGCTTCCTTTTGTAGAGATTTTGAAAACTAGGGTTTTTCCCAGTGGGGTCCAATGCAGCTCTTGCATTGGTGGACCAAATCTGCAAAACCATATTCTAAGTGACTGGGAGTGGCTTTCCCATGTCGGCCCTACCTAAACACACCTGCAGGAGCTTACAAAATCCGATTGTGCTTCCCGGTTTGCTTTTTGCACCCCGGGCGCGAATTGAGCTAATGTCCCTAAACGACTTTTGCATGTGACCTGCAACTCGCCATAGAACAAAGTTTGGGGCTCGGATCAATGAATGGTCAATTCCATTGGGATTGTGGCATGTGATTACAGCTAAGGGAGGCTACAGTCTGTACACAGCTCGGGGATTCCTTTTGCAAAGATTTTGCAAACTAGGGTTTCTTTGAGTGGGGGCCAACGCAGGTCTCGCATTGGTGGATCAAATCTGAAAAACCATGTGTCATGGGACTGGTAGTGGATTTCCCATGTCGGCCCTACCCAAACACAGATGTAGGACCTGACAGAATCCCATTATGCTTCCCAGTTTTCTTTTTGCACCCAGAGCTCGAATTGACCTAATGTCCCTAAATGGATTTTGCAGGTGACCTGCAACTTTCCATAAAACGATGATTGGGCCTTGGATCAATGAACTGTCAATTTCGTTGGATTCATGGCATGGAAATACAACTAGGGGGGCCTCCCTACTGTCATTGCACAGCGTGGGACTACCTTTTGTGGAGATTTTTCAAACTAGGGTTTTGCTCAGTGGGGGTCAATGCAACTCTCGCATTGGTGGAGTACCTATACAAAACCCTAGGTCAGGTGGTTGCAAGTGGTGTTCCCATATCATCCCTTCCCAAACAGACTTGCAGGAGCTAACGGAATCCGATTGCGCTACTTGGTTTGGTTTTTTGCACACGGGATGGAATTGACCAAGTGTCCCTAAATGACTTTTGCAGGTGACCTGTAACTTTCCATAAAATGATGATCATGGCTCGGATCAATGAACTGTCAATTCCATTGGACTTGTGGCATGGAAATATAGCTAGGGGTGTCCTCCCTACCATCTCTACATGGCCCGATATTGCTTTCTGCAGAGATTTTGTAAACTAGGGGTTTTGTAAGTCACTTGATTTTGCAAACTAGGGTTTTGCTCAATAACTAGGGTTTTGCAAATTAATGCATTTGGTAGGAGTGGGTTGATTCCATAAATAACCTAAGCAATTGAAGACTTCAAGTAGGCTAGAAGTAATTCAACTACTCAAATTAGATGTGTCAAGACATTGATGACCCAAGTGTGGAAATTATTACAACAGTAAAACAAGAATATTTAATTAAACAAATGATATTAGATATCAATATTTGTTTCACAATGACCTTGTTATAGTAAGTAGTTGTGATGTCTAACCAATATTTGACCAATATATGATGTTTGTATGACAACTTGGTATGGATATCAGATCTGCAAATGGAGTTAGTCCAGTAGTAGAATTGTTGTATTAGCTATGATATGTAGAGACTCTAAATGCCAAGACACTAGGATAGTAGATATGTTATAGCTAAGTAGTTAGTGTGTTATGCGAGGGTATATTAGGGGGTTAAGAGAAAATTTGCAGGCTTATTTTAGGTCTGCAAATAGATTCAAACCAACAGTTACAACCTAATCATTGGTACAAATATTCAACAAAGTCATCAAACAAGGTATGCTACTTACTACCTTATGCAGAGCACAAGAGGTTGTTTGAGACAATAAAGAACAAAGAGGATCCAGAAGGCCTAATTGATTGAGGTACATAGTATAGTCATATTATAGTCTTATATAGCATATATATAACAAATTATAGCACTCCAAGGAAGAAACATAAGTGATCCATGCACTAGTGAAATGCTCCACTCGTAGAGTACATATGTACATATGTAAGGAAAGACCATCAATCCATCTCCAATCCTTCAAAAAGGAAACCATGGAACCATATGCTATCTAGGGATTGTGTCCCTCCTCTGCAATACACATTGCTCCATGTGTCTTGTAGGGTGTTCTCCCACCAAGTGAATATTCCATGTGGCCACCATGCAAGGTGTCCACCATTGAGGCTAGAGATCTTAATTGCTCAAGGGAATAACGCTAAGCCAATGACAATCTGACATCTGGAATCCAATGAGAAATTTATTACAAGTGTGCATATCAATCACATACCATCTCTTGTGATACAATCCATCTCAAACCATTCAAGGGATAATCCATGGCTCTATACTTTGTAATAATCACATTATCTATGACTCTTGAATCACCCTCAACAAAGTACTCCATTAAGGAATCACACCTCTCTAATGAATAAGTAGAACCTAAGTCACCTGACACGACGACACGAGACACGAAGAACACGAAAATACGAGTGTCTGACACGGACACGGTGACCCTTTGAATCAGGACACGAAGGACACATTTTATATACATATATATATATTTTTAAAATATATTAACATTTAAAAATATAAACATATAGATCCAAAAACTTTTAGAAACTAGAACATTTACAAATATTCAATAGAAATTAGAATCAATGCACATTAATGATTACACATTTGTCATTCACAAATCAAAATGAGACACATAGATGCATTGAAATTTGACAGGCATTAGGCAATAGCTCAAGATGTCAGAACCATATTTCTCATTAAGTTATCAAAATAAAAATGTATTACATAGATGTCAGAATGCCACTTGGCACTAGAAAATGCCAAATAGACTAATAGTAAATACAAAAAGGGGTGGATCAAGATGACCCTCAAGGTTAAATTCTGTAGAATAGGGCATGTTTCCCCATGATTTTCCCACCAAACATAAGGTTTCTTAAGCCCCCTATCTCTAAGCACACCATAGCCTCCAAATCTCCCAATGGAAGTGGAAACTCTATAAATCCCTCCTCCACCTCATCAAGTATGTCTATATCCTGAAATAGTCGTCTAAATGCTATCTTCCTCCCATGTGAAATCTCTCCATCCATGTGAGGAGGGACTCTGTGTGAGGGCCTCGGTCCACAAGTGAGCTAATACTGACTATAGAAATGGGGGTTCAAGGAGTGGGCCAAGCAATGCAAAGGTGTGCAACTCTTATCCCACCTAGAGATAAGAATATCATGAATGATGGACCATAAGTTCTTTGCCGCTATCCCATACTCAGGACAATCATTCTCCATGACAATGGACCTCATGGACTCAACCATGGAATCCCACCCCTCATAAACATCTTCTAGGATGGGTTGGTTCGTATCTGCAAACCACAACAAAGAAATGATTGGCTCCATGATCTTAATGCTAATATCTACCCTCTCCACCAACCATCATCTAACACTGTGTCCTTCACCTTTTTTAAAGCAATATGATCCGTCTTTCTCCAAAAATACCAAAACTCTGAAATCACCACGGACCCAAGAGCTATTTTGAACTCCTTCAACCTCTTGAGCATGATGAATGAGGAAGAAAATTAAGTATCTGCAATCTTCAACAATGAAAGTTGTGTGTACTCTTTGTAAATGGTGAGGTCCTTTCTGTGGTTTTGTACAAAGTTACAAATATGGCGTGCATCCTCAATAAGGTCTCCAATCCATGTCCGCTAGAACAATAAATTAGTATATAACCTATTTATTTAGGACACGAGATCCATATTGAATAAGATATATATTATTGAATTGATAAGATAAAAGATGATGTAATACAATGGATATGGCCGCCTTAAATATGGCTGGGCCATGCACTATTGAAGAGACATTCCTCTTCATAACTATAATAATTAATTACTACTACTAATAGTATATAACCTATTTATTTACTAATTTATTGTTGTAGCATTGCCTTTCCCTTGGAAAAGCTTTGTCCTCAAAGCTGAGTTTCTTATGACGTCTTTTATTCTGGCTCTATGTCGCACTGATGACTTGAGAGATGCGATTTTGATTACGACCATTGCCTCCTTTGGGTTATTTTGTCTTGTTATTTGCATTAAGTATTAACTTGGCGAAGTTTTGTTTACGCTTTTTCTACTTGTGTGATTGCTTCTTTTAACTATGTTTTTCGTCAATTGAACATGCTCAACATACATTATGACCTTAACTATTTTCGTGTTGTTATTCCCAAAACATTTTGTGTCAGTCCCTTTGAATGGGCTCTTTGTGCTTATAATGCGCATAAGAACACTGGTCTTATCTTGTGTCTAATAGATATTATAGTTGTTCCAAATGATGTTCTTCATTCTGATCCTTGTGAAGAAATCCGTACTTTGCTCACATGGTGGGATTTGGTTTGAAAGCCTAACTATATTGATGCTTTGTTTGAAAATTTTACCATCTAGGTGGACACTGGACTCCGTCACTTCTATCCTTGATATTAGTCCAATCATATTTGGGATGTCATCATGTGTTATTCCCTTTCTACTTGTCTTGTAAGATGAGGTCTCACAATCATCATATAACATTCTTGGATTTGAAATCACCATATAACTTCCATTGAGATTCCTTTGAGGTGAGAGGATAGTTAGGGTATAGGTTGAATCTGGAATATTTACTTTCGTAGACTTGACTTCTTCTGCACATTGTAGGATCCATTCCTTGCCATTGCATTTATTATTTTTATTATTATCAACACCGGCTTGTCTCTTATCACAATCTTGGTCAAGATCATCTTTCTCCTTGTCAAATATTTCGTTGTTGGTTTCTTCATTAATAGGATGTGCTGTATATTTGTCTTGCATATTATCTTGATCAATGCCATTACTTTCATCATGGTTGACATAATGGTCTACTACATCTTCTTCTTTTACCTCAGCTTTAGTGGCTTCTTCTACGGAATTTTCACATACATCTTCATTTTCTATAAGTGTTAAATTGTTAATAGATTTTTTTATTTCATTTATATCCTTACTGATTTGCTCAAAAAGCTTGATCAATTCTTCATTGAATGACGCCATAGGTCTTGTAGAGGGGGATTTTTTTTTTTTTTTTAAATAACTCGTCTTTTTTTTCCCAAAAATAATTATTATTTTAAAATAATAATAATAATTATTTCAATAATAATATTTTATTTTTAAATAATAATTATTATTAATTAATAATAATATTATTATTAATGTCTTATGTAAACTATATATATAGTTTAATATATAGTTTTTTTTTTTTTTAATTTAGGGTTTCACTTGCGGGAGAGGACGACGAGAGGTGGAGAGGAGGACGAGAGGTGGAGGATGAGGGGAACTGTTTGAATGGTGTAGTACGCAGAAGGTGGGTGGTTGAATGGTGGAGTGCGCATGGTGGGGGGAGGGGGAGAGTGTGGCGTTGAGAGGGCGTTTGTGGAGTTGTGAAGGGAGTGTGGGATGGAGCGTGACGCAGGATGTGGCAGGAGGGAAGAGGAGTAGCAGTAGCCGGAGATGAGGGGTGGCAGGAGAATGCAGCTTGGTGAATGTGGGCGGAGTTATGAAGCGTGAAGGGAATGTGAGGGAAAGAGTTGCGTGGTGCATAGGTGGGAGTGTATGCGGGCAAGGTATAGGGTGAAGGAAGAGTGCTCGGCAGAGGATCATGTGGGAGGCTCGAAGATGGAGGTTGGGCGTATGGGAGATGACTACGCATGAATGGAAGTTCAGGTGTGGATATTAGCACGAGAGAGTGTGGTTGAGTGGGTTTAAATGAGCGTGGAGCAGTGGTTTAGGAAATGGAGATGTCGTGAAAAAGGGAATGGGAATGGAAATGTGGAGAATGTGAAGAGGGAGGAATGGAAAGGAGTGGGGGGAGAGCGGAAAGGAGTGAGGAGTGATAGGTGGTGAAGTGGAGCAGTGGAAGAATGTTGATATGAGCTGAAACCGAGCTCAAAGGTGGACGTAGCCGAATCCAAATCCGAGGAGTTGATGAGCCGAGTCCGAGCTCAAAGTGCAAGAGCGAATCAACTCTGATTGTGAGCCGAATCCGAGCTTAGATGGAGGAGCGTTCTGCTCTGATACCAAATGCGACAGAAAATTTAGGACACGAGATCCATATTGAATAAGATATATATTATTGAATTGATAAGATAAAGATGATGTAATACAATGGATATGGCTGCCTTAAATATGGCTGGGCCATCCACTATTGAAGAGACATTCCTCTTCATAACTATAATAATTAATTACTACTACTAATAGTATATAACCTATTTATTTACTAATTTATTGTTGTAGCAATGTCACATCTGAAGTAATGGATTTCAGTTCTAAATTCAAGGAATGGACAATGCAAGGTGTCCAAAAAACATGTAAGAGCAATAAAAGCATGTATAAATGACTCTACAACACTAACAACTCAAATGAGTCAAAGACACCTAGATGAATCATGAATCTTGTGATAAATTCAAACAATGAACAAATTAGAAATGAAAGGTGTCCAAAATGAACATACCTGTGGATATTTAGCTTCCATAATCATGCCAACATCCTTGCAAATAGGTGCATTGTCCATGATGATTTATACACAATAATCATCACATACTTCTTCAATGGTTTTGATGAATAACTCACCCATATACTATGCATCCTTGTATTTCCCAAGAGAATCCACTGCTTTCAAGAAAATAGATCCATTTTGGGAAGATACCATGAAATTATGAGTGGATGGCATGTTGGATCCATCCATCCATTAGAAACAATACTCACATGATTTTGGACAAGATCAAAAGCTGTGTTGGACACAATTTCCCATCGTGTCTGTGTTAGACACAACCCCACGGGGGACACAACCTATTTTGAGCGAATATGGTTTCAGAGAGTAGAACGTGCATGGATGAAGTCAATCTCATCATCACACCTCTCCTCCGCTATATAAATATCTTGGGCGGTACAATCACCCCTACATGTTCCTATGCCACTAGATCAATAATGTTGGCATTCACCCTGATCACAAGAGGACATACTATTAAACTGAAATATCTCACAATCACACTATATGGGTTGAAAGCTATATCTACATGTTTTTTCTAAGAATTAGAACCTAATCTAGCTTATAGACCCTGATCTAGCCCTAGAAAAAAAACAAAAACAAATGTATCTCTGGAAAGCTTAATGTGGACCTACAACCCTAGAGCCTAATCTAGAATACTTATCTAGCCCTATAGACGTAACCTATCCCTGGAGACCTAATCTAGCCCTATAGAACCTAATATAGCTTATAGACCCTGATCTAGCCGTAGAAACCAGATAAAACAAATGTATCCCTGGAAATCCTAATGTGGACCTACAACCCTGGAGACCTAATCTAGAATACTTATCTATCCCTAGAGAGGTAACCTATCCCCGGAGACCTAATCTATCCATATAGAACATAATCTATCTTACAAACCTTGATCTATCCCTAGAAACCAGACAAAAACAAATCTATCCTTGGAAATCCTAATGTGGACCTAGAACCCTGAAGACCTAATCTATCCATATAGAACCTAATATAGCTAATAGACCTTGATATAGCCCTAGAAACTAGACACAACAAATCTAGGGACACCTAGCACCCCATGGCCATTCAGGGATGCTTTGAGGATTTTCCACAGGGGAATGGATCCCAAACTAGCGAGTGGACTTGGGTTTCGTCAGTACCCACACATGCATATGTCCATTGGGGATGTGTTCATGATGGCCATGCACGTGTGGGAGCATTCGGATGAGAATTGACCCCCTTTTGCAAAATTGGAATGGCCTTCACTAAGAAAAACCCTAGTTCCAGAGATGTCACAATAGCATAGTTTTCGGGTATTGGAGGCATGGTGTGGGGGCTCCCCAAGTTATAACCTGGTGTCCCAAACCCATCGAAAATGACGGATTCGCAATCGGAGTCATGCTTTTGGTGCTATGGGCATTTTGGTCAGGAACCCCGTGGCCATTCAGGGACACTTTGAGGATTTGCTCCGGAGCACAAACCCACAACCAGCGAGTGGAATTGTGTTCCATCAACTCCCACACATTCATATGGCTATTATGGACATGTTCACGATGGCCACACATGCCCAGGAGAATTCAGATGAGAAATGATCCCCTTCAAAAAAATTGGAATGGCCTTCTCTGAGAAAAACCCTAGTTCCAGAGATGGAACAATACCACCATTTTTGGGCATTGGATGCATAGTGTGGGGGGTCCCCTAGCTAGAACCTGGCATCCAAAATCCATTGGAATCGATGGCTTCGCGATTGGATTCACAGTTTTGGTGCTATGGTAATTTTGGTTAGGCACCCCGTGGCCATTTAGGGACACTTTGAGGTTTTTCTTCGAGGGTACAAAGCCCAAACCGGTGAGTGGACTTGGGTTTTGTTAGCTCCCATATGTGCATATGGCCAGTGTGAAGGTGTTCACGATGTCCATGTATGCCCGAGATCATTCAGATAAGAAATGAACCCCTTGAACAAAATTGGAATGGCCTTCACTGAGCAAAACCCTAGTTCCGAAGATGGAACAATAGCACAGTTTCTAGGCATTGGAGGAACGGAGTGGGGGGTCCCCTAGATATATCCTCACATCCTGAATACATCAGAATAGATGGATTCTCTATCAGAGTCACGATTTTGGTGCTATCAAATTTTTAGTCGGGACCCTATGGCCATTCAGGGACACTTTGAGGATTTGATCTAAGGGCACGAAACCCAAAACAACAAGTGGAATTCGGTTTCGTCAGCTCCTGCACATGCATATGGCCAGTGTGGAGGTGTTCACGATGGCCACGCACGCTCGGGAGCGTTCAGGTGAGAAATGACCCCCTTGATCAAAATTGGCATGGCCTTCACTGAGAAAAACCCTAATTCTGTATATGGCACAATAACATCATTCCCAAGCAATGGAGGCACAGTGTGGGGGTCCCCCCAGCTAGAAATCGATGTCTTGAATCCATCGTAATTGATGGATCCATGATCGAAGTCACGGTTTTGGTGCTACGAGCATTTTTGTTAGGCACCCCGTGGCCATTCAGGGAGACTTTGAGGATTTGCTTCGGGGGCACGGAACCCAAACCAACCAGCAGACTTGGGTTTCGTCAGCTCCCACACGTGTATATGGCCAGTTTGGAGGTGTTCATGATGACCACGCATGCCTGGGATCCATTGGATAAGAAATGACCCCCTTGAGAAAAATTGGCATGTCCTTCACTAAGAAAAACCCTAGTTCCGGAGATGGCACAATAGCACCATTTCCGAGCAATGGAGGCACGGTGTGGGGGGTTCCCCAGCTGAAACCCAGTGTCCCAAATCCATTGGAATCGACAAATTCGACATCAAAGTAAATGTTTTGGTGCTATGGGCAATTTTTCCAGGTAGCCCGTGGCCATTCAGGGACACTTTGAGGATTTTCTCTGAGGGAATGGAACCCAAACCGGTGAGTGGACTTGGGTTCTGTTAGCTCCCACACGTGTATATGGCCAGTTTGGAGGTTTTCACAATGGCCACGCACTCCCAGGAATCGTCGAATCAGAAATGACCCCCTTAAGTAAAATTGGCATGGCCTTAACTAAGAAAAACCCTAGTTCCGTAGATGGCACAATAGCACCGTTTTAGGGAATTTGAGGCACAATGTGGGGTGTCCCCCAGCTGAAAATTGACATCTTGAATCCATCGGAATTGACGGATTCACGATCAAAGTCACGATTTTGGTGCTACGGGCATTTTTTCCAGGCACCTCTTGGCCATTCAGGGACACTTTGAGGATTTGCTCCGGGGGCACGGAACCCAAATCGGACTACCGACTTGGATTCTTTTAGCTCCCACACGTGCATATGGCCATTGTGGATGTGTTCATGATGGCCACGCTCGCTCGGGAGCCTTCAGATCATAAATGACCCCCTTGAGCAAGATTAGCATGGACTTCGTTGAGCAAAAACCTAGTTCCGAAGATGACGCAATAGCACCGTTTTAGAGCATTTGAGGCATGGTGTGGGGGGGTCCTAGCTGAAATCCAGCGTCCCAAATCCATTGAAATTCATGGCTTCGTGATCAGTGTCACGTTTTGGTTCTACGGGAATTTTTTTCAAGCACCCTATGTCCATTTAGGGACGCTTTGAGCATTTTCTCTGGGGGCATGGAACCCAAACCAATGAGCAAAATTGGGTTCTTTCAACTCCCACATGTGTATATGAACATTGTGGATGTGTTCAAGATGGCCATGCTCGCCTGGGAACCTTCGGATCATAAATGACCCCCTTGATCAATATTGGCATGGCCTTCACTAAACAAAACCCTAGTTCCTGAGATGGCATAATAGCACCGTTTTCGAGCATTTGAGGCACAATTTGGGGGGTACCCTAGATGAAACCTGGGGTCCCAAATCCATCGAAATAGTCATATTCATGACCGAAGTCACGATTTTGGTGCTACGGGAATTTTTTCCAGGCGCCCTGTGACCATTCAAGGATGCTTTGAGGATTTGCTCCGGGGGCATGAAACCCAAACCGGTGAGCGAAATTGGGTTCCGTCAGCTCCCACACATCCATATGGAAATTGTGGATGTGTTCAAGATGGCCATGCTCGTCTGGTAGCCTTCGGATCATAAATGACCCACTTGAGCAATATTGGCAAGGCCTTCATCAAGAAAAACCCTAGTTCCTGAGATGGCAGAATAGCATCATTTCCAAGCGTTTGAGGCATGGTGTGGGGGGTGCCCTAGCTGAAAGCCGGTGTCTCAATTCCATCGAAATTGATGACTTCGCGACCAGAGTCACAGTTTTGGTGCTACGGTAATTTTTTCCAGGCACCCCGTGGCCATTCAGGGACACTTTGAGGATTTGCTCTGGGGGCATAGAACCCAAACCGACGAGCGGACTTGGATTCTTTTAGTTCCCACATGTGCATATGGCCATTGTGGATGTGTTCAGGATGGCCATTCTCTCCCAGGAGCCTTCGGATCATAAATGACCCTCTTGAGCAATATTAGCATGGCCTTCATTGAGAAAAACCCTAGTTCCTGAGATGGCATAATAACACCGTTTTCGAGTGTTCGAGGCATGGTGTGGGGGGTCCCTTAGCTGAAACCCGGGGTCCTGAATCCATTGGAATCGACTGATTCACGATCGGAGTCACGGTTTTGGTGCTACGATCATTTTTTCCAATCACCCTATGGTCATTCAGGGACACTTTCAAGATTTGCTCTAGGGGCACAGAACCCAAACCAACGAGCAGACTTGGATTCTTTCAGTTCCCACACATACATATGGCCATTGGGTATCATGGTAATTTTTAGGGGCGAAATTTCGCCAATTGGCTATTTTTTGGGCTTTTTTTCAAAAAATAAATTCGCTATTTGGTCATTTTTAGTCTCTAATATCGCCTATATTTACATCAAATATGTTTTTTTTATCATAATATTCGCCAAAATTTACACATTTCAGTAGTAAATTGTATGTTTCATATTTAATATTCACCTACCTATCTATATACATGTTTTTTTTCTATCTAAAATATTCACCTAGGATACTACACTTAGGTATAATATTAGAATCCTTAAAAAATACCCTGTTGTGTATGTGTTCAGGGTGGCCATGCTCTCCCAGGAGCCTTCAGATCATAAATGACCCCCTTGAGAAAGATTGGCATGGCCTTCTGCAAGCTAGGGTTTATTTATTGTGTATGTGCATGGTCTTATGTGCGTATGTATGTGTAGATATTTGTATATGGGCATGTTGCTTATGTACAAATTCACGTGAAAAAACGTGTGTGCTTGATTACGTCAATTACCCATATTTAGATGCACCAAATGAAATAAGAACTCAACAAAACATGAAGAGACAATTGTAAAAAACATTAGAAAAATTGTATTGGAGCCATAGTGTTTATGAGAGATGATTCTATAAGAGACAAGTAAGTTTTGGTTTGCATAAAATAAGGTTGGTTTCCCTTTTTTACATTGTTAGAATAATTTGTCTTTATTAATAACTGAGTTTGAAAGGCTGATTTGAAGTGGCATATTGAATTAAATGTTAAATTACATATATGGTGAAACTTTCATTGTTTAAACACATTGAGTCCTATACACTTGGATGATTTTGATTTGTTTAAGATAAGACTTTGTCATCTACCTTATCCAGTGTATTCACATAGTTGTCTGGGTTAACTTCAAGACTTGACTCAAACATATTTGACTTGTAAAACATGCATAAAGTAATTATTCCCAATGAAACCCTCTAGTATGTGACCTCAAATGGCATGTTGCGAGTGACACCCTATGGTATGTGTGTTTAGCGTTGAAGCCTTATGGTATGATTTTTGTATATCAAGTCTGCAAAATTCAAAATTGTGACCAATATGTAGTTTAGATGTCTAAACACTTAGGTAGGTATGTATACTAGGTCTGCAATAAACAACCAGCAGGGTATATAACTAGGGTTAGAATTTTTCTAGGGTTAAGAAGGCTTACTCTCTTCAACGTTATGTTTTATGGTTTGGTTTAAGAGGTAGACCAATTGAAATATGTTCTTGGAAAAGGTAGAATAGGTCTCTGGCTTAGAAACCCTAGGATCCTCTCCCAAGGAAAATTGGCACTAAATGGTCAATGCTAGGTTAAATTATGCAAGGGGAAGGTTGAGTGCAGTTGTGGAATGACAAATTAGGCTTAATTACCTTAAGGAATGTGCCACACCAAGAAAGCGCCAAAACTAGGGTTTGTTGGCTTCTTGGCTTGTTAGGTGGCGAGTTGTTGGGTTTGTTGGCTTGTTTGTCGGGCTTGTTGTTGGGTTTGTTAATTTGTTGGATGATTGGGAATGCTGATATGACACTCATTTTTCATCGAATAATACTTGTTCAGTATTTTTCATGGTTGGTTTGTTGCACATGTCTTATTGTATACATTGCATTGGATAGAAACATGAGTATGTGAATTTTCTTGTGTGATGTGTGTATGTTGGATGTGAATTTGCTTGATGCTTTTATGTTGGATGTTGTGTGTATGTGTGTATGTGTGTATCTGTGTATTTGAATTTGCTCAATGTGTGTATTTTGTATTTTAAATTGCTTGTGCGACGTGGGTAATGTTAAGGGGAATTTGTTAACTTATACATACACACACACACACACAGAAGTTCCTCTACATTACCCATCTTGTCAATGCGCTCTTCCTTTGCGTTAGTATAGGGTGTTATAGTAATAGATGTAGGAAATGGGATATTGGACTCTTTTAATGATAATGATGTGAATCTTTGAAATCATTACCTATAGCACGGGAATCTCAAACTAGTTACAATCAAATAGAAAATTAAAATCAATACATACAAACACGATTTACTCTAAAAAATACTAATATTACATTCTCAGTGTACCCCCATAGAACATGCAATATAAATCCTTTTATGGAGACCCATTCAAATACAAGGGACTCATATTGATATATACAAAATGATACCATAAAAATAAATTTACTAAATTCTTACAGAAATCCTTAAAAAAATTACTTACTAATTACACATCCATTAATTGGTCTAAGATCACACAAACGGTCACAACAAGCCCAACTAGAAGTCATGCATATCTTATTACATAAGAAGTGTTTAGGATCCCTAACCTTCCCACTAGGGAATGTTTATCGCATGAATGTTATATTTGTTGCGATTAGCCTCATATCTGATGTATTTCTTTTCAATTTAATCATTGATAAAAAAATAAAAAAATCAAGTATAGTTTTGAAACACCACAAGAAAGGTAAGACATCAAGATCCTGATATAGATATATATAGGGGGGGTTTCTCTCTTTCTCTCAGTCTTTCCCTACTAGCGAGGCTACCATGGTCTCTGACAAAGAAAGGGACATGTGTCTTGTGTGTCATGTGGCAAATTTTCTACTACAGTAGGAACCCAAGGATGTGCATTAATCACATGCCTAGGATTGTTAGGCTTGTTTGGATGCAATCTTATTGTATTTAAGTAGTCTTGGGGCATCACTCCACGTACCCTTATAAATTCATAATCAAAATACTTTATGCAACATAAATTCAACATTTCATTTTCTCAAAAAACATAAGGGTATCACCCTACTCTCATGGAAAGAATCATCAAAGGCTATGTATCGATAGACCACTGAATTATTATTAAGTGGTTGATATATACACATATCAATGGAAATATTTGGATTCTTAGTATAAAAGTGATTCAACAAAGGTTTCCAACTTTTTAATTATGAAATGGGTCATTGGGTCTGAATACATTACCCAAACTTATCACCATTTGAAGGAAGTGGGGGGTTTGCTTGCATGTTGGGATCTGGGTGTTCTAGCTGTGGATATGGGCTATAAAGAAGTTAGTTTGGGATTTAGGGGGGGATTAGGGTTTTGTTATTATTGTAGAATTGGATTTTTTTACACATTCTGACCTCTATGAATTCATCATTTA
Source organism: Larix kaempferi (assembly GCA_027924585.1). Classification (NCBI taxonomy): domain Eukaryota; kingdom Viridiplantae; phylum Streptophyta; class Pinopsida; order Pinales; family Pinaceae; genus Larix; species Larix kaempferi. Next base: position 6,784,676 of record BSBM01000043.1, on the reverse strand, counting down.
AATTTACAACAATGAAGAATATTATTTTCCACATTGTTATTGAAGAATATTATTTTCCATAATGTATGCAAAAATGTAATCAAAGACAAAGTAATATAGACAAGTGTAGAATCATCTATTAATATGCAAAAATGATCCAATCATATACACTTTTTGGAAAAATGGAACATCGTTCCCAATGTCTATATAATGGCAACTCGTGCCCTATAAAAAATATGTAAACCCGTGCCCAAAATGCCACATCATGGCTAGTGTACATAGGAGGGTCTCTCAATCCTCTTGTCCATCCTTAGATCTCCCAGGTGCATCTCCAAAATCGATCTTCCTCTTCTTCGAGCTAGAGGAAGCTGGGTCCTTTTGGTGACTTGGACCATGTCCCCTTGGGCCCTGAAACGACAACAATAATATGTCAACTTTTCTTGGAAATTATACAAGTATAAAACACAGTAAAAAATAAAAATAGTTTTGAAATCTTCAATAACTCACCGCAGGAGAGACTGTAAGTCGTGAGGGGGTTTCTCTCCTCCGTGCTCCAAGTCTCTCAGCAATGCTATCGTGCAACATTTAGAACAATCAAATAAATGATGGAATTAGATTCCTATAGTAATTTTCATTAATATTGCACGAGATTTTCATAAACTAGTCAATCTCACCGTGAACACAACCGGCTGGTCTTCAGGGCTGGTGGATGGAGCAGTCAGCTAGACAACCTACTTTGATGCTAGGGTAAATGGCATAGGGGAGGATGTAGCCACATCGATGATGGCTACAAAACTAGGGGCACAGTGGAAGAAGACGAGGTGGAAGAAGGAAGCGTGGATTGGCGTAAAATGGATGGGGCCAAGGAAAATTTTAGGGGCGAAATTTCACCAATTGGCTATTTTTTGGGCTTTTTCCAAAAAATAAATTCGCCATTTGGTCATTTTTAGTCCCTAATGTCTCCTATATTTACATAAAATATGTTCTTTTATCGTAATATTCGCCAAAATTTGCATTTTTTAGTAGTAAATTGTATGTTTCATATTTAATATTCGCCTACCTATCTATATATATGTTTTTTTCAATCCAAAATAATTGCCTATAATACTATACTTAAGCATAATATTAGAATCCTTAAAAAATACCCTGGATGGCGCCACCCTAGAATGGGAAGCAAGGGTGGTGAGGGAATTTGGGGGGGGGGGAGAGGTCTGTGTTGCGGTGGAGGGATGGGTGAATGTGGATGGGTGGTATATTGTGGTCAGAGGGGGGAGGGTGGAAACATAGGAAACTATAAGGGAGGTGGTGGAAGGGTTGGGGGGGTGATGGAACGAAGGATGTGAAACAGAAGGGGGATCCAAATGGAATTTTGGTGCTAGATGGGAGGGGGGTGCTGGATGGAAGGGGGTGGGGAGGGATGCATGGAATGGGACATGTATGCCAGGCGATACAACTGATATATAAGGTGTCCAAAAGGCTAGGGAGGGAGGGATAATGGCACTGGTAGGTCGAGGTGCTCGCACCTGTATACACATTTCTAACCTCATAGTTTAATACAAAAAAATATAAATATACTAAGAAAATTCATCAAATATGAAATTAAATTTATACTTTAATACACACGATACCTGCACACATGGAGATATGCTGATCCCCAGTGGGGACGACTGATCGTTGTAGCCTGCGGACACTTGTGCAAACACTACAATATTTAGATTCAATTTATAAAAGATGTTTTGCAATTACGTAGCCAGGGAAACCCGAGAGGGCTCCCTGGTGCTCTTCAAATCATCGCTTAAGACCCTTAATTGGTTTAAATCTTAATGTAATTCATCCTCAGGGTTTTCAAATGGTTCATCATCATGTTCATTGTTCATTCCAATGTTAATGTTATCATTTGACGGTTTGGTTTCATTGTTTCCTCTGATGGTTGTGGTATGTTTCTCATTTAGTCAGGTGTAATTTATCTGTAATGAAAATTTGTTGGATTTTAATTGATTGTAATTTTTTTTAATTTAAAATTGTAATGAAAAACAAAAAAAAACAAAAATGAATGATTTAGCACCTACCTGAAGGCACTGGCAGCAATGGAGGTTGGAGGTCAAGTTGAACGTTGAATCATAGGTGGTTGGATGCTCCAAGCACGCTCGCATGCCTCGAGGTCCCCCATTTCCTCACTTGCGGGTTTGTTACACAATAACAAACCTGCGGACTATGTTTTTTCTTTTATAAAAAACCCAAGAGCACACACGCGTGCTTTTTGTGTATGCGTTAACAATGCATGCATGCTCGTTTTTGCATACGCGTTAACAAGGCGTGCTCACGTCAGTTGATGTGTATATACAGACATGCATGCGCACTTTTAAGAGCATGTACTCACTTCTGCTATCCACGTCAACTGACCGACGTGGAGGCTTGACATTGCCGAAGCAAGAGCGCGTACATGTGTTTAGAGGTGCATACACATGTTTGTTTTTTTTGCCCTCACGCGCTATCATTGCAACATTTTTGGGTACCAACTTCATGTGGGTACCTGTATCCCATAATATACCATTCTACTACCAATCCCATCTATACAAGTCACATGGTTGGATTTCAACCACTTCATAATACCATCGCAAATTATTAGATCTTAAGAACTACAAAGATTGATTAGCTCATTACCAAACAAATTTTCTAGGAAATATTCAAAGTTTTTTTGTATTTTCTCGTTAACAGAAAGTTCTTACCTAAGCATAGAAAAAATGTATAACACATTTACCAAATGAATTTGACATGGACATTTATTCTAAAGAAATTCACGTGAAAAAACTCTAGTAATATAATGATTTAAGTTATGATTTATTCATTCTTTTAACATAAGAGAAAATACATTACAAAGGATCTAACAAGAAGAGTACTGTGTGTGGGACATCGAACTATAACAACATTTATTTCCTTTATCTCAACTTGTAATTGTCATCCAGAATGATAATTGGCTATCAAATTCTAAGCTAGCTTCATATTATTTGTCTTTTCCTCTAACTACGGTCTATGTCAAGAAGAAATATTCCGAAGCATGATCCAAGCTTCATTAGGAACACCCTAGGTTTGGATATGATATACTTGAATGTCAAATGAACCCCTTTTTTTTTACTATTGAACCACAATTTATATGATGGTTTATGGTTGTTTGAATTCCAATCAAAACTATTTGTTAGGGTCCTACCATAACCCTCCTACTTTATCAATGTATAAGGCCATAAGGCCCATTACATAGTTAGTGGATAGTAACTTAATGAAAAGGCCCCTGTTTATTGATTCAATGCCCCTAGGTGGTTGAGCCTCATTAATAGTGGTACCACAAGTAGTTATGTATTTGTCTATCAAATCTATATATAAAGTAGAATGCTATATAATGTTTTGTTAATAATTGTTAATGTATTTGGATATTTTCTCTTGGATATTATCCCCTTGAAGAGGTAAGTCTAGGGTCCTAGACCATGGTAAAAATGAAAAATAAGGGTTTAACGTAAGAAAATGAACCTTCTAGGTATGAAGCACTGTAAACCAAGCCTCTAACCATGACACATGTCCTCTCTATGGGTTCTTTAACCCCCAAGTGGTATTTCAGACGCATTGGGAAATTTTGTGCAAAGTGATGGACCTAGGAGCCTTGATTATGCCCGAGTGATGTTCAAATAGATGCTTTCCCCCTAAAATATTGTTTTAATGCTAGGATTTCATTTTAGAACATGCCATTGTGAGGAGTTTTGCATAATTATCATTTTATGTAAACAAAACATGTGCATGTTATTAAAGCATAAACATTTGTATAAATTTAAAAAAATGGATGAGATTGTATCTTTTCTTGTATTTGATGAGTTGGCTACTTTGGTTTAGATTTGAATTAATAAAAATCTAGTTATTCGGGCTATATAAACAAAAGCACATCTATTTTTCCACCTCATTATTCTTATCGCCATACCACCTTTTAATTTCAAGGTTTTACTAACTTTATTAATTTGTAAAAATATATAAAAATAACATTAAAAATTACTTAAAATAGAACTAAAGAAGAACAGAATGCTATCTACAAATGTAAAAATACAAAAGAATGTCATTTAGTTACTAAACCAATATCTTAATGTGGGCATATGCACTAGATTTTAGAGGAAAAGTAACAATTGCTATTATAAGAACATGAGTTTTGTTGTGAGTTGTAAAACTTTTCCATACATAAATTTTTTCATAGGTTTCATATTTTTACACCATATTCTCATAAAATGTGCAGGTAGTGTAGTAATAATTGCAAATAATGTGTCATGAGAGGATACACTTAATAAACATAATCTATGTTTTACTAATATTCATAGTCATAATGCAAAACTATTTAAGATATTTAAGTTTTTTTAGGTTAGAAAGTTTCTTTACTAATGATCAAAGCAATCTCAATAAAGGAGAACAATGGTAATTGTCCATTGGATGTACCTTGGGTGGTTGGGAGGAATGATTGGTACCCTCCCCACCCATGTTCAATTCTTGTAAGTGGCATTGAGTGGATTCAATTCTTGTAAGTGACATTGAGTGGATTAAGTACATAATTCTATTAATGATATCATTTTGTTCCATCTACCATATTCACATTAAAATTAATTTCTAATTCTAAAAACTCAATCAATGACATACATTTAAAACATTTTTTATCAACTAATAGTAACCATTTTCCTTTTAACCTTGAAATTTATAATAAAACACATTTAGTTTAATGGTTTTACATACTTTAATTTAGTTGTATATATATCATATTTAGAATTTTAACACCACTTTAATTGCAAGGAAAGCTGTTATTCTAAAAAAGTTATAAATTAGCTTTAATTAATAATATGAAATGATTATTTATTTAACTTTTTACATATATGAAATGACATTGATTTAACTATTTTTCATGTTATTGGTGATGGATGAAAATTAGAAATTACGAAAAAAAATGATTGGTTTATGTATTCTATGGACTGTGAGCCTATGTGTAATCTTATTTAATGATCACTGTAATTCTGTTAGTTAACGTGCCCCATTCCACTATCCACATTATTATGATCGCTATTGTTACTGTATGATGGCTTCTTTAGCATCTCTAGATTCGCATAGGGCACACGAGTCCCATGGAACGTCCTTCCCTAACTCCATTTCTCTTTGTCAGGTCTTCTTCAATGTGGTGCTGCCATGGCGAGCATTTTCAGCTGGGCGAGGGTTAGACAAAAGGCTATGACCACCCTGTCGTAACATACTAAGGTCCCAACTAATTAACCCAAGTTAATTAAATGGCCCACTGGGTTTCGATACATGTGAGGATACTATTGTTGCACATTAACGTCAACGTCAACGATCTATAATATCCTTAATGGAGGATGAGAAGCCGCCCCATGTCCAATTTACATCCGCACATTGTTACAAACATAATAGTAAATACACTAGCTCCCCTCGCTACACACGCCCTCCTGCAATCCACTATTTCCCCATCCACTTCCCCTCTCGCACATATCCCCTACCTGCCTATCCTCCTCTTCCTACATCCTCCCAATCGTCATTGTCCCACTCTCCTCTTCTCCCACCGCTGCCTGCTTTCCATGTTTTCCCTGTCATCTGCCACCCACTAACTCCACGCCAGTACCCTCCTACACCATCTGTCTTCTTCCCCCATCTTCCACACCCACTCCCCACCAGCTGCGCCCTCCACCCCTCCTCCCTGCTACGTCTTACCCTGCATTGCTCCTCTCTCCTGTTGCACCCTCCACTCCATTGTAGACCTCCTTCCTTGCATATACCTTATGCACGCAGTCTCCACCCTCCGTCGGCACTCCTCTCCCCCACCTACACCCCTCTCCACACCTGCACCCTTCTCCATTCCCACTGCCATTTCCACCTTAGGCTACATCCTCCGCAGCCATCAGTTTCTGCCACTAGCTCAGCTCCGTCCCCCCATCTACCTCCTGCACCCTCTCGTGCCCATACACACCGCCGTCCCATCTCCATTTCCATCCTCAACCCTTGCATCCCACGCTACTCTATTCCACACCTAGCACCTCATCCCCTCCTTCGTGTTCCGCGCTCCCTGTTGTGACATGCTCTTCCCCACCAATTTCCTCCACATGAATCCTAATAAAAAAAATAGAAAAAACAATAATATATTGTTAAAGAAAATATGGATGGATTCTGGTTGTTGAACTAGTAGAGCAGCTATTGCTATAGGCAGTGCCTTATAATGAGCATAATGGTTGAGTTTGAAAGCAATGGTTCTATTGTCTATTCCACTCCTCTCCCTGGTCAATCATATGGACAGATCAGAATTAAATCTCGGTCCCTAATACAAGCAACCAAAGACACGTAGCATGAGACAAAAGACACGTAGCATGAGAGCATCGCATCTATTGCAAGAGTGCCTACATTGAATGAGTCACATGTTGCAATGGCATCTATAATGCTTACTTCCTAGGCTGATGCATAAAGGGATCAAAGAGGTTGCTCGTTTATTGATATTTGGCTAACAAGAGTCTTGATAAAATACTACTCCCTGAGTAATTTTCACTATATTGACAAGTAGCTTAAGGTAGGTTAACGTCAATATTGATGGGTGGCTTAAAAGTTTCATGTGCATGGATTGGTAATCAAATCCACGGTCCCACCCAAATAGACATTTGAAAAACAAATATTTTTTTGTAAAGTCGTTGATGATGTTTAAAATATATGGGAAAATAATCCTTGTCCGAAAATAATCATTTTTTTAGACTTAAAGTGCATTTCTCCAAAGTTAGCGCACTAAAGAATGGTGAATCGACACTCATCACCATTATATTAGCACTAATTAAGACCTTCAAAGCACTTGAAAACCGTACATTTAAACATTTTCCTTGGTGCTTTATAAGTGGGAGTTCAATTTCAATGGCAAGTTGTCTTTACCATGAAGGAGAAGATTTGACCATTGTACTTAGCCACTAAATGTAAATGATGCAATGTTATGTATATTTATTAGAAATAAGTTTGAATTTTTTTATATGAATTTAAATTAACTCATTTATCTACGTGGAAGTGGATTTTTAATTCATACAATTTTTTTAATATACACAACGTTATTGAATAATAATGTTTGGGTGATGATATTTTGAAGTAGTTATGGTTAAGTGGTTGAACACACACATGTTTGTAGATTGTATGTGAAGCTGTGTCACGAACAAGTCTAGAAACTATTTGCTAAGCATATTTTTTGTGGATGAATAATTAAGCATATCAAGTATTTTATATGGATGAATGGATCCATTTTTAAGAATTGGAGGTTTAATTATCATTTGGTGGTCGCCAAGATCAAGTTTTCCTATTTTTAATACAAGAGAAAGGAGGGTGCACTGAAATCGAGACAGAGTCATTTTAATGAAGCAGATTATCCCTTTCCCTTTGGATATTTCGACGGAGCTCAGCAAGGTAAGAGATGCGATGCTAGAGCAGTATTAAAGATAAACTCATCTCATGTTTTCCATCTGTCTCTGTTGGCGGGTATTGGTACAAACTCTTGGGTAGAGCTGGTGGCTCTGTGGTTACTATTATGGTTCTGTAGAAATCTTTCTATAAGAACATTAAGAATCTTTGGGGATTCAAAATGTATCATTGATTGGGATGGTGGGATTTCATCTTTGCATTCGTTGTCTTTGGAGCACTCGAAAACTAGAGTTCAAGACCTGATTTTTTATTTTGAGTAGGTGGATTTTTGCCACATTTATAAGGAGCATAATTCTGTGGCAGATCAGCTGTCCAAAAGATTCCTTGGTAGGATGGATGGAAACCTTCTGTGTGAGCAATACAAGGATGGTATCCTCTTTGGGATGCATTGCAGAAAACATTTTTGAAGTTTGATACCAGATTTCTAGATGGTTGTATTTTTGCTGATTTATTTATGGTTAATGCATTTCATAGGAAGTAGTATGGTTATAAGACTTAAGAACATCAAATTTTTTTGTAGGAATGGTAAGGTTTTGGAAAAAAATTCCTGTTTTCTGAAAGGGAAAATTATATATAAAAATAAAACAATACTTGTGGTATGTGACTATTGTATACAATTTTTTTTCTAATACAAAAGTTGTTCAATTTATCAAATGTGAATATCTAATTTTTTAATGTGAGATAATGATTTATTTATAAGTATTAATTTTATTTAATTACAAAGCATAATAAGTTACAAAATGCAATTTTAATGTAGTAAAAATCCACCTTTCAATTTGTAGTTACATAATATGCTATCAATTCATTTATATTGTTATGAATAGTGTTCAATGTATAACAAATCTATTATTATTATTATTACTATTACTGTTTTTTTACCATTACTATTATTATTAGTGTTCAATGCATATCTTCCCTCCTCTCCCTCAAATCTTATTATTATTAATTTCATTATTTTTTATAACATTTTTATTGAGCTCGACTATTACTATAGTATAACAAATCTATTATTAGTAGTATTATTTTAGCATTATTATAATTATTGGTGTTCAATGTATATCTTTCTTCCTCCTTCACCTTTAGTCTTATTATTATTAGTTTCATTATTTTTTATAATATTTTTACTGAAAAATTATTTTATTATTATTATCATTTTTTATCACACTTTTAGAAAGAAACTTTCCTCCATATTTCACTTGTTATTACATTGTATAAGCTGTATTCCAAATTTCATTTTTAAATGTAATTACGTAAAATATATGTCCACTTTTTCAAGGACGTAATATTGTAACTACAATACTTTTCCCTTAAAACCAGATGCCTCAATGATACTATATCGCAATGAGTTGATAGATTAACTATTCAATGCGACTTTGCTTACTATGTTCTGGGTTTGACCGACCGGACTCGTTTGAAAAGCCACTTCAGTCGAAATATCAAAATATAAAATGACTTTCCTTACTACGCATGACTATTGGCTTTGTTCATAAAAATATAAATATGAATGATCATAATCAACGAAGAGAGACATGTAGTGTGTCAAACTGCGAAGATGAAGGAAACATCGATGTTTTATCCGAATATTTTATTGGCATACTATTATTTGATTATTTGGCTATAGTTTAGATTAATGACTAGAATGGTTGGGAGGTAATTCAAATTCTTAATGAAACATCTCAATATTTATCTCTAATCAAAACCTAGCCTAGAGTCATTCAATTTGAAAATCTCAATAAAAAATTTCAATGTAACCTCAGTCTCCATCATCCTAATTTCCTGTTAAATATGATCTAAAAATTGTTGCACTTAACTTAGAAGTTACACTTACAAAGAGCTTGATCCTTATCCCAAGGATTTTTTATAACATTTTTATGGAGAAATTATTATTATTTTATCATCTTTTTATCATACTTTTACTAAGAGGAAGATACTAAGAAGCTTTGCTCCAAATTTCACTTGTTGTTATCCAATAACAATTGGATAAGCGGTTTTCAAATTTTCATTTTTAAATGTGATTAAGTAAAATATATGTCCACTTTTTCAGCGATGTAATATTGTAACTACAATACATTTTCCTTAAAACCAATACTTTTTCCTCAAAACCAGATGCCTCAATGATACTATACCAGCCTAGATCCAAATCCTAAGGCTCTATCAAGTGCCGAGAGGGATCAAATCTCCCGAGGTGCAAACCTCTCCTGGAAAAGATCCTTGAGTGCAATACCTGAGAAGAGGTTTGCACCTCGGGAGATTTGATCCCTCTCGGCGCTTGATAGAGCCTTAGGATTTGGATCTAGGTTGGTTTCAGTCATGGGCGGTGACACAAAACTAGAGTTTGATCAACATGGTAAGGAACAGATTAAGTTGAAAACACAGATACATTTACGAGGATTATCATAATGTAAGTAATAAGTATTGGGTGAAAACGTGAAGGTGGGTAACACTTTCGTGAGAAATCAGTGCAAAATCGTCTTAGCGGAAGTTATTCGGCCGAATAAAAATATTATTCGGCCGAATAAAAATCATTGTTCGGCCGAATCATTGAAATTATTCGGCCAAATAATTTTGAGGTTATTCGGCCGAATAACCACAAACAGTTCTCCGTCCCGTTTAACGGAGACTCTTGAAATTTGTGCAAACGGTTGCCGGACGGAAAAAAATTTCGGGCAATAGTTTATTCGGCCAAACGATTGTTCGGCCGAATAATTGTTCGGCCGAATAATTGTTCGGCCGAATAATTATTCGGCGGAATAATTGTTCGGCCGAACAATCGTTCGGCCGAACAATTAGTCGGCCGAACAAGTTTTCTGCATAAAAAGACAGCATCGGCTGCCATTTGGCATTCCCTGTTGGAATTGTTTGGACCCCGCATGGGCCCGCAGTAGTCTGTTGCTACCCTGCCGACGCCCCACCCCGCTGCTCGCCACCCCGCTGCTCGCCGCCCTGCTTGTGTTCCACGGCTCGCTCTTTCTCCGCGACTCGCGTCTGCTCTATTTCTACTGTCGCTCGTCGGCTCTTACGTTTCGTCGGGGTGTGATTTGCGCTTGCTCTGTTCATTGGAAGCAGCGAGTCGGTTGGTTTGTTGTTATTTCTGCTGTCGCTCGTCGGCTTTAACGTTTCGTCGGGGTGTGATTTGCGCTAGCTGCTGCTCGTTGGAGGTAGCGTGTCGGTTGGTCTGTTGTTGTTGGCAGGTGTGTCTTGGTGGGTTGCTGCTTTGAAGGTGTTGCGGTTTTATCTGAACGGTTGAAGGTATGTTTTCGCTTTGGTTTTGACGTAATGATTCTTTTTGTGTATGTTATAGGGCTTATTTGATGACGTTAGTTGTTGTTTGTGAAGGAAATAGGTGTTGTTTGGAGCGTTGCTGGATTGAATAGAGGTGGCGTTGGGATCGACGATTCTTCACTGCATTTTTATATACAGGTATGCATCGTTACATAAACTTTGTTTTTATGTTGTTGGCAGTCTTAGAATTAAAAAAATCTGTAATGGGTCTTAATATTGGAAGGTTAAATGTTTTAAAATGCAATTTTTATTTTAGAGAATCAGTTTTATGTCCATGAACTCTGTTCATGAACAGTTCACGAATAGAGTTCTGTTCGTGAACTCTGTTCATGAACAGAGATTTGTTCGTGAACTCTGTTCATGAACAGAGTTCTGTTCGTGAACTCTGTTCATGAACAGAACTCTGTTCAAGAACAGAACTCTGTTCAAGAACAGAACTCTGTTCATGAACAGAACTCTGTTCATGAACAGAATACCATTACTTATAGGTTAGATATGAACTGTTATAATATAGCTCATAATTTGTCTTATAGAAGCTGTAATCACAACTGTTTAGTAAACATTATCATTGCTGATTATTGGTTATAGATAGTAGTAAACCCAATGCAGTTGAAGCTTACGTACATGTTGCCCTGTATATAAATTCCACAATGATTGCAGTCTAATCATACGATGTACAGAAAATATAAGGATAGCTTTACAATTATTATAGCTTGGTTAGCTTTACTATGAATACTATAATGCTTTGATTAGGCTTTATATGTGATTTCAGATAAGGGTATTAGTACTACATGATTATTCATGCTTATGAGTGCTTGATAGAAACTATGAGCTATGATAGGTCTAAGAATATGAGTAATACAATAGTACTAGCTATGATTAGGTAATGATCTTTAGCTGTAATAATGTTGTTATCATTGCTCAAAGGGTATTGGTTCTCTGATTGACGTAAGCTTTTAGATAATTGAGATGAACTAACCCCATTAAAGTAGGCAGTCCTTTCGATTCATTCTAATCAAATGCATTCAACAATGAATCTCCTCCTGCTACTTGGAATTGGGTATCTGTATAATATCATGAAAACTATGGACTTACTACTACTCCATCAACCATGAATGTTCATTTGCTATCATAGAAGTTCTGTTCATGAACAGAGTTCTGTTCATGAACAGAGTTCTGTTCATGATATGCTATGAAATTATAGGCGGTAGTTATGCTATGAAGTAAGGTTTTGAAATATATAAAATGAGAATTAAACATCATAACATGTAGCTGTCTTATTTTTATGAAATGTAACTCCATTGCTTCTTTATATATATGGATATTTAAACCCTAATCCCTGACGAGTTTCATATTAAGTTTTCCAAATTCTCAATGAAGTGATGATAAAGGATATACTAAACAACTTTATAAATGATCAACATGTGGTGTTACTATGTTAAGTCAGGTACAAGAATGTCAATTGAGTTCATGAACTCTGTTCATGAACAGAGTTAACGTAGAAAGTCACTTAAAAATTCAATATTGTAAGTTATTAAGTATTTTTTTTATAAAAATTAAGGAATGTTTGTTTATTGAGATATAGAATGAAAACATAAGTGATAGTTTAAAAATTAGGAAGGTGATTGAACTATTACAATATGGGATGATTATTGATGTCATGTTTATGCTGCAATAGTGTTCTTAGAGTTAGGAGAGGAACTTACAAAAGAAAATAAGTTATAATATTTTAGGTGGCTCTACATTTTTTACGCAGATCTTTAAGAGATATGTTTTTAATTTTGTAGAATGAACATGTACAACTTCAATGTTTGTAAATTGTTTTATCATAGATGTTAACTAGAAGTTTCTTAATAAGGGTATATTTATGTTATACTATTTGAGGAAGCTCTACATTTTGTATGCAGGTCTTTAATAGATATGTTTTGAGTTTGTAGAGTTAACATGTACAACTTCAATGTGTGTAAATTGTATTATCATAAATATAAGTTAGAATTCTTTTAATAAGAATACATATATATGTTTAGTGAGATGTTCGTTTGTTGACATATATAATTCAAACATATTTGTTGGATTAAAAGTTTTTAAGGTTATTATACTACTTCAATTAATTGTGTTTGATAATGAAATGATTATTAGATATGTCCTTTATGTTGCAATATTAGGGAGGGTAAGGAATTTTAGTTAATTAATTAGAGTTAGGAGGGGGACTTAAATTTTGTTGGAGTTTTTAATCAAATATTGGCTTGATGCTTGTAGTGGTAGTTATGTACATTTTCAATATGTTAATGTTTGTGTAAATTTAGAAGTTATATCAAATGGAAAGAGAGTCTTCGAAGGGAAAGCGTAGGAGGTCATCACAATCCTCAGGAATTGGTGTTCCAATTGGTAGTCGAAGGTTGTCGAATTCACCGCGGGGTTCAGGTTTATTGCATGGGTCCCAGTCGTTTGATCACCAACAAGTTCGAGGGGGTACAAATGATTCTCCTTCGTCTTCTGTGGGAGAGCGTCGATCCCAACGTTCTGTTGGTATGAACATTAATGTTTAATAATGTATAATTTGTATTTTTTTGTGTTTTGAATTTATGGAAAAAGTTAATTTTTGACTACGGCTATATTTGAAGCAGAGCGATGTTCAGAAGATGTGCGTAATTTGATGGAGCGAGGGGAAGATCAAGATAGGAATACAGATGATGGAATAGGTGTGGGTGGAGAGCAGGGTCCTGAAGTTCCTCCTAGAGCTAGGACGACATATGTTCCACTAGCTGAGGGGTGTACACCCATATCAACTTATCCGTCTGATTTACCTAATGAGCTTCCATGGCGAGGTGTTGTGCAACAAACTATTCTTGAAAGTTGTAAATCCCACTATGACAGGTTGAACAATGATCTTTGTTCTTTGGATCTCCCTCCAGAGAGTCGACAAAGTCTAGAGATTGTTTTGGCATCTTTGCAAAAATTCATTGATGCATACGATGAACTTGGACCAACCACAAATAGTTTTGTTCATTTGATGCGGATGCGAAAGGACCAAGTTATGGGTCCAGATAAGTGGGAGGTTGTGAAGGAGAGAGTCAGTAGAGAACAAGCCAATTCAATGTTCAATTTCAAAGAAGGCCTTAAGCGAAAAATGTTGAAAGTGCAATATTTCAAGCATCCTCAAATTGCACATTTAATATATGATCGATTTCTTGCAGCTTATGGTCGATTGCCTTGGAACGATGAGGTTCCTAATTATTTTGCTAGATTTTTTTATGCGGAGTTTTTTTTAGGTATGAAGCCTAACTATATTGATGTTCCCTCTGACTTTTATGGAGCTGGAAAGGGTAGAATATATAATCGAAAAGGTGCTCTTAGAGACCCTGCCACTATACAACCTCCACCTGAGATACCTCGTCCACCAAGGGTTGTGGCTTTAAGATCAGAGATGGAGACAACATCTCAACTAGGGACAATTGGAAGGGAATCAGTAGGTGATGGTTTAGCTTCAGCTCTTGCAGGAGTAGAAGTTGGTTTGGGGCGAGAGAAGGCTCGCGCTATTCTTCGTCAGAGTTTTGTCTACAAGACGAATGACGAGGTAGATGCATTGAGCATTGATGATCTCAGGGCTTATGCTAAGTCTTGTCGAGATATAGCTTCAGATGTGTTATCCAATGACACATCGAGCATGGGAGAGGTTTGTTGATTATGCTATGATAATCTATTTGATTTTTTATTAATCATTTTGAATTGAATATTTTGCTACATGGGAATAAGTATATTAAGCAAATGTATTTTGTTTGTAGTTTACGAGAATGTTAAATGCAAATAATTTTCGAGTCTCCAGTAGTCAAAATCAAGAGCATCCTAGTCAAAATGAAGAGCGCTCAAGAGAGGTATTTTAATTATAATATTTATGATTGAACATGATATTTTTTTTGTTTACTTGAATTTTAATAAATATCAATGTATCTTATTGTTAATTTGACTTATCTATGCAGGTTTCATTAGATTCCAACTTTTTAGATGATTTACCATCTCTTGTGAGCTAATGATTTTAATTTTTTTGTTTTGGTTTTAAGTTAATTGCTTAATTTATTATTTGTATCTACTATGTTTTATTTACGAACAAAATTTAAATTTTAGGGAAGAGACCACTTGGAAATTGGGGGCGAAGATGTGGGGTCTTTAATGAATGCAGATATTGGCACTGAGGTAATTTTGTCGAACTAGAAATGATTTTTGATATAAGTTTAATGTTTTATATTTTTTTGATTTATTTGAAAATTGTTTTTGTACATGTTGCAGCTTGGCTCTTTGAGATATTTTGGAGCCAAAGGAAAGTCTCTAGGGGAAAAAAGTGGTGGACATGCATCCAAAGAATTTGATGTACGATTTTTTTAATAATTGAATTGTTTTGTAGATGAGTTTAATATCTTAATATTTTGAATTTAGTTTAAAATTGTTTAAATAATTTATGATCTAAATTTATAATTTGTTTTTTTGTGTATTGTAGGTGGAGTTGAGTCCCAGGGAAGGTCCTAGTGGAAAATAGTGGAAAGATATTGGTCGAGATGGATAGTGGTTCAGACTTTATAGTTTTTGTTGATATCTATATATTGGTGTTGTTTTGAACATGGAGGGTATTTATTTTTTGATTATATATATATGTACATTGAATTCACAAGTTCATCAACTCTTTTTTGGATTATATACATGAGTACATGTCCATTATTTCTTATTTGGTAAATGTTTAGAATATGTTTTGCATGAGTTTTGATAATATTTATAATATGTTTCGCATGAATGTTTAAAATGTTTTTATAGGTGCAATCCAAGGTTAGGAAATGTTGAATGATGACAATGAATGTTATGAAGTTAGAAAATGGGAAGTCTTAGGAATGTTTGAAATGTTATTTCAAGTTGGGAAATGTTGAATGTTGAGAATGAATGTTATGGTAAGAATCAATGTTGGAAAAAAATGAATGGGAGGTGTTAGAGAAAAAGAAATGTTGGGAAAGAATGAATGGGAGGTGTTATGGAAGAATGAATGTTTTCAATTTGTTATGTTGAGAATAAGTGTTATTATAATATGTTTTGCATGAATGTTTAAAATGTCTTGATAGGTGCAACCCAAGGGTAGGAAATGTTGAATGAATGGGAGGTGTTGGAAATGTTTTTAAAATGATAATCTAAGTTAGGAAATATTCAATGTTGAAAATGAATGTTATGGTAAGAATTAATGTTGGGCAAAATTAATGGATTTTTAATTAATTTAATTTTTATTTTCAATGTTCAGGTACATTTGATGAGGCTGAAATCATGGCAAATGGGGGTAACGGTTTTTTTGTTTTTTAATCATAAGCGAAGATTCCAGGATTGTGAAGTTTGTGCTAAATTAGAGCAATGATTTTAAACAACAATTTGATGAATTTTCATTGATTTGTTGTAAATAATCATTTCTCTAATTTAGCATAAGCTTCACAATCCTGGAATCCTTGCTTGTGATTAAAAATCAAATGATCGTTATCTCCATTTGCCATGATTTCAGTTATGTGAATTTGCACAAGCGATATTTTAAATTAAAGATTTGGGACGGAGAACTTGGTTACAATTTTAAGACATCTATTTAAGATCATATTTATGGTGAAGTATGTATTAAAGAAACATGTTCGATGGATTAAAATACTACAAAATTTAATAGGTCTTTTTGTATTTTTTCGTTAGTATTAATCAACCAAAAGTAAAAATTCGGGGCGGAGTGGGCATAGCCACATCCGTTATCTCATCCCTTAGTGGTCTAATAGACATATGGGGACCCGAATAAAGTACTTTTGAATTTTTAAATTATATTTGAATTCATTTTTAAGCATGTTAAAGTACAACCATTTAAGCTTAGTTGTCATTCAAGAAAATATTCATAAAATCTCAATGAAAAAATATACTGGGCACAACAATTTTGATAATTGGACAAAAAATATATTGCACACAACAATTGACATGGACAAAAATATAGATCAATTTATTTTTGATATATAGTTAAAAACATCGCAATGGAATACCATCTTCAACTATCCGTTCATGGTCACATATGGATAGTTTCCATTTTTTGGTTTTCAACTGTTTTTTTGATGGAACTTGTATCAATTTTATTCGAGATGCACATACTAAATGACTATATTGACAACATATAACATCAGGCTCATAATCCTGAAAGTAGACATAATTTTTAGTCATATGCGTCTGCTGAAAAAAGTAGCCTTTTAAAATGATGGATCCTCTTTCGTATGTAAATCCGTTGTCGTTGTAGTCCTCCAATAATTTCATTTTTCCTGCAGTGCATCGCATCAAATAATATTTGACATTTTCGTTGTTGTCTATAGGTGCAATCACAGCGAAAACATCTCCTGTGCAAGTTATGATTGGTGTTAGCGTATTTAAATGAATTGAATTGACCACTTATGGCGAAGGATTAGAATGAACAATTGATTAAAAAGTCAAAAACAAGTTTATTACCTTCTCTTACGAGATCTGAAATTCTATCGCCATCAGACGAGATTGCTATTTCTTCTGATTCTAATTCTTCAACACTTGCCAGTGGCATTTTTCCTTTTGGATTAATCTCTGTGTGTCTCCAAGCTTTTACGTAGTTGTTTGTTATGTTTTCACAAACTTCTGTAGACTCGACATTTTCAATGCAAATATGACAAAAGCATGATTGCTTTCTACTGTCAAATGCAAACACGTTGTGAAATGATTTTGTTTGAATAGAGTGAAGATCTCTAGTTCCATGTATGGTGCTAGCGTCATATGGTATTGATCTATTTATATCTTGGACCCCAACAAGCCAAAAAAACCTACACAATAAATAGTGTACATGTGTACTTAAATGTTAGTATATACATTTTTTTTAATTTTAAGAAATAATATAAATTAAAAAAATAGTGGACATACCTGCGCACGTCTTTTGATTGTTGATTATAATCATGGCTTAGATTTAATTGACACCATTGGACAACCTCTGCAGCTGAATGAAACCGTGCTGAAGAATAGTTCATTTGCCATCTTCGAAGTGCTCTTTTCACGCATGCTCCTGCACCATCATGCTCACCTTTTCCATGCCCAGTTTCAAAGAAATTCCAGCGATGTTTAATGTTCAGCGCTTTATGAAGTCGACATAACCAAAAAAATGATCGTGAAGATTTAAATTGACCCGCACATCCATCAGACCATATCCAATGCTCTTTGAATTTGACTTCGCATTTTTTCAGTGAGTCATAGAAAATATTTTCTATACAATGTTGGACAAAATGTGTGTCGTGTGTACGATCATCGCTGATATAGAAGTGATATTCTTTAATCACATCTCGATTGTCACATGTGCTTTCAATGCCATCGATATCCTGTTGAGAATGTCTATATACAACATGGACAAATATCGAAACTTGGTCAGAGTGATAGTATTCACTCTGTATTTCGTTTTGTGCAGCAAATGTATAGTTTTCAGCAAAATCAACCACTGACAAAATTGTTCCGGGTGGAAAAATTTCACGAGACTGTTTGAATTGAAGATCTTGCCATCGTGCTCTATGTGAATGCTGGGTGTATTTATAAATTTCGTTTTCAAATTTTTTGAGAAAATCTGTGACGCATATCTTGTCTTCTAGCAAATCAATTCTTTTGGAACGTGAATCACTAGAACTTGTATTATAGTTGATGTATTCGTATCTCTTCCAATCAACATTTACATTTGACAACGATTGATCATTATCGATAGGGTATTTATTGTGGAATAACACCAAATTTCCACAATGATGACAATGTTTTCCATTGACACATTTCTTTGAATAAAATACTTCATCGTGATTTCTCTCACATAAAATTTGAGATATGAATTCACGTATCGTCGGCGGAGGTGGTGAATTTGTCCAAAACATTTTACCAAATTCAAGAAACGTGTCATAATATAACTGAAATTGCACATGATAACGGCAACAACATGTATCACGTATAGTTATAGGTCGAACATACCATGGTTTTTGTTGCACAAATGTAGTGATTGATATATTAATTCCACGATGATCTTCCTTGAATTTATTGAACAATTGTACTTGTGTCATGTCCATTATATGTTTTGGTTGGCTTTCATATACATTTCGTGATATTCTTTTGCGTATCACATCTCTTGCATTTGGTGAAACTCGAGCATGTTCCAACCAATATTCTCGTACAATATCTTTAACCCCTGCTCCTAATCTATCTTTGTAAGGTTGTCTACAAATAATTGCCCAACAAGCAAGTTCATTATTTTCATCTATTTGCATTCTGAATTTGCTATGTTTGTATAATGTTTTTCTTGATGTTCCAACTGCTTTTGCTAGTTCTGTTGCCAAACGCTTTTGTTTAGTACTAGCTGAAAGAATTGCTGTATGAATTGCTTTACGTGCAGCACTGATATCTTTCTTCCTGGATTTTCCAAATTTTTTTATTGCATCGCCTATATTTTCCATCACATTTTGTTTCAATTTCGACTCTTTTGTTACTTTGTGAATACCCAATAACGATGTAGCACCTTCTAATTTCTTGGACACTAATAAACATCTCAAAATTTGTGCTTGTCCTGCTATTGAGTAATCTTTGAGAACTTCATCATAAAATTTTGTAGCACGATATCGTGCAACATGTATTGGTAGTTTTTCTCCATATTTGTCGCAATCAATGTCTTCTAACATTTCATCATCAATAGTAAAAGTACCTATACATCAAGTTAAATTTAATTTAACATATATCAAAAAATAAAATTCATTATAAAAAAATGAATTTGGAAAATATATGATATATACATACCAGGTTCAATTTCTGGATTTTGAACTTGATCTTCAATATTGATTTCATCGACATTAGCATGTAAATCACTATTTACATCTTCTACAATGTTCTTTTCAACTTCAATTTGTTCTTCTTGTACTCTATTTTCAATTTCCATTTCTTCAACATTGTCATGTAAATCTGTATTTATATCTTCAATAGTTCTCTCTTCTGTTTCAGCAACCCTTTGTTTTTTGGCAATATATCTGAGTTTTTGTTTCTCTCTATTATCATCATCATCACGTTTACGATCAGCTTTTCTTTTACGATTTCTCTTATTGCCCATGGTTGTTTAATCTATAGACGATAAATTAAAGAATCATGTTACTTTATAGTAAAAACAAATAAATTAAGATTTAAAAACGTTTACGGAATTTATAAAAACATGAACTGAAATTTACTTTACCTTTTAAAAATTTTGTAAGAGTCTTTTGAAGAAGATTTTTTTGGAATTAACTTTCCTTTGAAAAAATTCTCTGAACAAAAATCTTCTTTGGAAAATAATAAAAACACCTTGTGCCAAGGAAGAAAATAAAACACGTTGTAAATAAATCTTTGTTGTAAAATTCATTCCAAGAATACTTTTTTGAAAAAATATCTACGAAAAAAACCACTAGAAAAAAATACTTTCAATAAAAACTTATTTATAAATATATCTGGGAAAAAATCATTGTAAAGAAACAACTCTTTGAAAAAAACCCAATTTCAAAGAAATAAGAAGTACAAAATTACTTTGTAAAAAATCCTTTGCAAAATAAGATAACTATTTGAAAAAACTCCTTTCAAATAAATAAGAAGTGCAAAACTACTTTGAAAAAAAAACATTCTTGCAAAGAACCTCCTTGCAAACATGTCTAAGAAAAGAAATATTTTGAAAAAAAACCTTACAAATATCCCTTAAAAAAAACACTTTCAATGTGTCTTTTGGAAAAAAGAAGAAGAAACATACTTTGTAAAAATCTCTTTTTCAAAAAAATGTTTTCTTTGCAAATATACAACAAGAAAATAAATATTTGGAAAAAACTTCTTGCAAATATGCCTTAGAAAAAAAATTTCTTCAATGTGTCTTTGGAAAAAAGAAGAAACATACCTTATAAAAACCTCCTTTTGCAAAAAATGTCTTCTTTGTAAAAATGCAATAAAAAAGAGATATGTTGGAAAAACTCCTTCAATGTGCCTTTTGTAAAAAAGAAGAAGACATAGCTTGTAAAAACCTCCTTTTGCAAAAAATGTCTTCTTTGTAAAAATGCAATAAGAAAAGAGATAGTTTGGAAAAACTCCTTGCAAATATGCCTTAGAAAAAAAAACTCCTTCAATGTGCCTTTTGTGAAGAAGAAGAAGAAACATAGCTTGTAAAAATCTCATTTTGCAAAAAATGTCTTCTTTGTAAAAATGCAATAAGAAAAGAGATAGTTTGGAAAAACTCCTTGCAAATATGCCTTAGAAAAAAAAACTCCTTCAATGTGCCTTTTGTAAAGAAGAAGAAGAAACATACCTTGTAAAAACCTCCTTTTGCAAAAATTATCTCCTCCTTCCGAAATTAGTTTGACAAAAAAATGCGAAGTTCAAACATGCGAAAATAATGAATTAACTTTACGTTTATTTATATGAGTATAAATTTTTTTTTTTTTTTTTTTTTTTTTCCGGCCGACGTAATTTTTTTTTCCGTTTAGTTATTCGGCCGAATAACCTTCGCCATAAGTTACGGCGCCGTTACGGAAAACAGTTATTCGGCCGAATAATTATTCGGCCGAATAATTATTCGGCCGAATAATTTGTTCGGCCGAATAATTTGTTCGGCCGAATAATCTCTGAAACATGACCGATTCAGATCTCTGCAAAAATTTCAGGTTTCTCCATTTTCGGAAGGAGAAAACCACCTCTTACACAACAAAACGAATGTCGGACTTCATACCAGTAGATTCATCATTGAATCTACTTTACGAGGGTATAAATTTTGTTGTATATAGATAAGAACTGATATTTTTTAAGTTTTATATTTGTAACATGTGTCGAGTTATGATTCAGCTCTTTAAAAAAACAGCGAAAAGAAAAATCCATAACTTTGTAAATACAACACCAAAAAAATCGAAGAAAATGTGGGTCGATTCATTGACGTGTCTACTTCAAAAGGGTGGTCGTAGATTTTTTGATTTTATAGCGGATTGAGAGAAAAGTGGTGCAACAAAAAGGTTGTTGAAAATCGACTGAGTTTCCCCATGGATCGACTTTAAAAAAATATAATAATTAGTATAGAGGTCCATTGGATGCAAACTTATAGTCAGACGTTAGTACATTGTGTGTAGATTGTCGTAGCATTTTCAGTTTTTGCAAAACACAAGTCTAACAACGATTTTAGTGGTGCAACAAATCATAACTCTTTTGTAGTCTTTTCATTTTATAAGAACACACTGTCAAACATTTGCGAAATCGACATATCAAATCTTAATAAAAAAAATTGAAAAAATTATGAGTAGAAAGCTAACATAATTCTACAAAAGTTTTCTTTTTACGGCAAAGTGAAATTTTAAATAAAAATATCACTTTTGTTCGCCCGAAGTTGGAAGACATGAAAAAAACATAATTATTTTCTCACGAGACCCCCCAAAATAGACACCCATCTTCATTTTTTCACCCTATTAAGGATTGAGTAAATTGTTTAACTAGAAAATAGAGACAATTCGCCTAATTTTTTTTCGATTCTCTTTTGTTGATCTACGTTTTGTTTTGTAATTTCGTCATTTCGTACATTTTCATTTATTTGTTGTTCTGCAAACTGATTTTTTTGTTCTTCCAATTGCTTCAACTTTCTCCCTCGATATGCTCTTCGTCGATCAACGCTTCGTTTTCTTTGTTCTTCTCGTTCTTCTGCTATCAATTCACCTAATTTTTTTTTCGGTTTTCTTTTTGTTGATCTGCGTTTTGTTTTGTTCGTTCTTCTCCTTTTTCTGCCATCAATTCATACATTTTGATTTATTTGTTGTTCTGCAACTTGATTTCGTCAAACTGGAGTTTGATGAGCATTATAAGGAACAAGTTAGGTTGAAACACATATAGATTTATGAGGATTATCATAATTTCTGCGATTCGTTTTCTTCGATTTTCTTGTTCTTCTCATGTCATTTCGCCCAACTTTTTTTGGTTCTACTTTTCTCTTCAAGTCATCTTCTCGTTCTTTTGATGTCATTTATTCAGATGGTATGGATATATTATCGTCAATTTTGATCTCCTTATCTCGGACCATATTAGTAATTGGATCTACTTGAAATTGGACCATGTCATCAACACATCGATCTCTGACCGTTACACGTTGAACATCTCCCACAGTTGGTTCTACTGGTATATGGGTTGAATATTTGCCTTATCGATCAACATTTTTGCCTTGTCGATTAACATTATCGCCTTGTCGATTAACATTATCGCCTTGACGTTCTACATTTTCACCTTCTCTTTCTATATTTTGTTTTCTTTGTCCTTCCAATTGCTTCAACTTTCTCTCTCGATATGCTCTTTGTCATTAAATGTTTCATTTTCTTTGTTCTTCTCGTTCTTCTACTATCAATCTGTCTAACTGTCTCTGTTGATATTTTTTTGTTGATCTGCGTATCGTTTTCTTCTTTCTTCACCTTCTTCTAATGTCATTTCATCAAACTTTTTATTTCGATATTCTCTTTTTTGTTCTTCCTTTCGCTTCAAGTCTTCTTCTCGTTCTTCTGATGTCATGTCTTCCGATGGAACGGATGTATTATTGTCAATTTTGATCTCCTTATCTAGGACCATATTAATAATTGGTATATGGGTTGAAGATTCTCCCTGTCGATCTACATTTTCGCCTTGTCAAAAATGTCAATGATTAAAATTTACCCTTAAATTAATGCATGTATTTGTAATCCACAATGAAATCAATGCTTGACACTGAAATCTATGTAATATAAAAAAATAATACACTGAAATCTATGCAAGTGTAAATTTCAATATAGTTTAAAAATTCAATATATTTTCCAAAAAAAAAGTGGTTTGGGAGGATCGAACCTTGGACCTCACACCCATTATCCCCACACCCTTACCATTATCCCCACACCCTTGACACTGAAATCTATGCAATTTTAAAAAATAATACACTGAAATCTATGCAAGTGTAAAATTCAATATAGTTTAAAAATTCAATATATTTTCCCAAAAAATGAGTGGTTTGGGAGGATCGAACCTCACACCCATCACCCATTATCCCCACACCCTTACCACTATACCACAGGTAGTTCTTATTATAATTAGTATAAATCTAATACTAATTATATATATTAAATCTAACTAAATTAAATATATATATATATATATATATATATTATAATTTGAAATTTAATGTATATTTAAATCTAAAAATAAAACTAAATTAATTTAATGCATATTTAATATTTATATATATTAAATATAACTAAATTAAATTTATATATTGTAATTTCAAAGTTTAAAAATTAAACACAAAACTATATTGAAACCAAAAAAACTATATTGAATGGTGAATGGTGTAAGCGGCGGGAGGGGAGGAGAATGGTGCAGGCATGAGGGGAGGAGGATGGCGAAGGCATGAGGGATGGAGGGAGTTGCAATGGTGAGAGGGAGGGAGCTGCGAATGGAGTGCAGGGAGGATGGGAGGGAGGAGAATGGTGTAGGCGTGAGGGGAGGAGGATGGTGGCGGGAGGGGAGGAGGATGGCGGCAGCGAGGGTGGATGGTAGGGGGGAGGGAGTTGCGAATGGAGCGCAAGGAGGAGGGGAGGGAGGAGAATGGTGCAGGCGTGAGGGGAGGAGGATGGCGATGGGAGGGAAGGAGGCAGCGTGGAGGGGACGCAAGGGAAGGAGGCAATGTGGAGGGGACACGAGGGGATGGGTGGGGAGCTGTGTAGCGAGGGTGGACGGCGGGAGGGAGGGAAGATGCGAGGGAGGGAGGGAGCTGCGATGGCAGGAGAGAGGATGGCAAGGGGATGGATGGAGGGAGCTGCAATGGCAGGAGGGTGGACATCAGGAGGAGGATGGATGTGGGAGGAGGATGGGCAAATGCTACAGGAGGATGGACACGGAGGTGTGGGAGGATGGGAGGAGGATGGACACGGGAGGAGGAGGGGTGAATGTTGCAGGGGCTGTGGGAGGATGGATGCGGGGCTGTGGGAGGATGGGGGAGGATTGACGTGGGAGGAGGATGGGCGAATGTTGCAAGGGTTGTGGGAGGATGGACGCGGGGCTGGACGCAGGAGGAGGAAGGACGCGAGGGAGGAGGATGGATGCGGCGAATGGGAGGATGTGGTGATTGTTGCAGGATGCGGCGGATGTTATAGGGGACACTAAAAATTCTAAATATATTATCTATATAGAATTAGCATGAAGCATGAGACATGTAGAATTTTTTTTATGTTGTTTTTTGTTTATATAGGCTTTGATTTCAACCGTCTTTTTCAATCGAAAATACACGTCCTTTTTTAATGGCCGACAAAATATTAATTAATTTCTACTTTTTACTTTTTATTAGGTGTAACGCTACATGTAACGGGACACATACACGTTACAAGATCTCCCTCATATTAACATTTTTTACTTTTTACGTTTTATTAGGTGTAACGCTACATTTAACGGGACACATAGACGTTACAAGATCTCCCTCATATTATCATTTTTTACTTTTTATGTTTTATTAGGTGTAACGATACATGTAATGGGACACATACACGTTACAAGATCTCCCTCATATTATCATTTTTTACTTTTTATGTTTTATTAGGTGTAACAATACATGTAACGGGACACATACACGTTACAAGATCTCCCTCATACTGGGCTATAGAGTGCCTCTCGACGCAATCACAATGAGCTCATAGATTGACTATTCAATGCGACTTTGCTTACTATGTTCTAGGTTTGACTAATCTAATGCACAACCTCGCAGATTCATGGCTAGCTATCCTTTCTTAGCATCAGCATCAGTGATCTGTTTCACTGTCCAGACCGCTTCACACAAAAACCAGTACTGTTCTGGGTTGTCTGTCGCACTTCCATGGAACAACGATAACTTAGCATCATCGCCCACCATTCTGGGCTTCCTTCCTCCTTTTGTTGTGCTACTACCAATTAACTTCTGTGGAATTGACAAACTTAGCGGTGTTGAAGTGGTATTTCTGACTGTTTGTGAGATAGTGAGTGGAGGTGTGGGTACATTGGTGTTGAGGTTTGTTCCTGCCTCTATCCTGAGTGTAGCCTGGTCGTCCCTGTCAGGACTATGAGTTCGCTTCATCCCATGTGGTCTTCCTTCGCGATTTTGCGGTTCGATCGCAGCAGGACCTTCTCCTATCCTCTACCTCTTCTCCTGTCGAAATCTCGCTCCTCCTCTTGTAAGACCACTTTCTTCCTCAGATTCGCTCATAGTCTCCTCATGGTCTGCACCCATCTACCCCTTACCATTCCATGTTTCGTTCCCCAATAGTTGCGGTACCCATGGCCTCCACCCACTAGGTTGTCTACTGATCAAGATGCATCTTCAATATACCCTTCTCGCAGATTAGCATCTTAATCGTCAGTTGGAGCGACAGCATAAACCTTCTCCCTAGTCCGCGGAAGAAATATCTTTCAGTGTCACTATAGGATTTATGTGTGTCAACTACAAATTTAGTGATATATCCCTCCAAGATACTATCAATCCAAACTTCTACAGCCCGCAATGCCTTGTTATCAACTTCCTGCATCTCCTGAATCAATTTCGGGGTCCAAGCCGTCAGCTCGCCACCCTGGAAATTCCTCTTCTGGAAGGTCAACTTGGATAACCACTTGTACAGAATGATTGGGAATACACAGAAAAACCATTCGTGCAGACCATCGTGAATATACCTTCCCACCCAGTGGTCTACTCTCAATCCCTTGTTTCGGCTTTCTTCTTTAGCAAACTCCCATAACTTCTAGTCAAACCAACTCTGTATCTCCAGCTTCGTTGGGTGCCACAACATGTCCTCCTTTCACTCTTCACACAGTCCCGGCAACGGAACCATTTGTTGACCAATGTGAATCCAGTTGACAGGGGTTCCACTTCACTGTCGACACATGCCGTAGTCTCCCAGGGCACCGGCCCGGGCAAGTTTTATCCCGCCCAACAACACCTGCAGAGCAGATGAGGTCTCACCCAAGGCGTCCAGGAAGAGCAGATGGAACCATGTTTCTGCCGAGGAAAGAGGAGGGTTGTGGCTACATGAACTAACTCTATTGCAACACTAAAACAGAATCTCAAAGTTTTGACATGTGTTCATAATGCATTATTCAATCGCAACATTCATTATCATCGCAAGAATAACAGTAAAGCAACATTGAATCAAGGAAACATAGCATTATGAAGTGTGACATTGCATTACCATAAATAAATAGAAAGAACCCAGGAGTTGCACCAGAACAGTTTCATCATATCATATTATCACTGCAAAAAATTAGATACAATATCTCCACAAGATCAGGTCTTGGCAATATATCACAGATGCGCAGAAACAACCAAAAACATGCACTTCTCTTCACCTTGATTCCACTCCTATCTCTCCTCCTTACACTACCTACGACTCTTTTCTATATATAGGATTCTGCCATTACAATGCTTGTCCACTTACTAAAAATTTCCTAACCGACATTTGGACAAGTGACCCAATATCTAAAAACCAACCAAAAACCTGCATTCTGCAGTATAACTGACTCGACATTACATAATATGTGGTCCAAATGACCCAAAACCCGCATTCTGCAGTACAATTGACCCAAAATACATAACTAATATTCCGCTCCTCGCCATTCGCGTCATCTTTTCTCCATTTGCGCCATCTTTTGCCTTGTTGCAGCATCGGAGATGCTACGATAGCACTCTACCAAACCGCCTGCCAACATGTGTTTTTCATGGAAGATTGCAAGCTAGAAGTATCATTTACTTAACACCTAGAAAGTCTGATATTTCATTTGTTTATAGTCATTCAGATTGAACTAGAGATTCAAATGACAAGGAGTCTACATATGTTTCTTTGTTGGATTCTAGTCCAGTTTGATGGTCAAGAAATATGCAATCTACTACTTCTCTTTCTACATAGGTTGGATTCACTACTGCAAGGTGGGGATGTTTAAGAAGATTTTTTAAGACGAAATTAGCATTTCGTCTTAAATTTTAGTTTACATTGCTTTTACATATTTTAGAAACTTTTAAGACAATGTTTAAGACGATTTTTAAAGACAAAATTAGAAATTGTCTCAAATATATTTTAAGAACGTTTAAGAAAAAAATTTAGACGATTTTTAGATGAAATTAAAAATTATCTCAAATATATTTTAGGAATGTTTAAAAAGACTTTTTAAGTGAACAAATTTCTATTATATATATATATATATATCTATTTTAATTACTATTTTCTTATCTCGAAATTTGTTTTTTCAATTTTATGGAGGGAAAGAGAATTCGTTAAGATTTTCTGGAGGAATAATGAATTGGGGTTTTTAGATAAAGATTTTTCACCATAATTTACTAACTAATTCTATTCATGAGTTTTCGTAGCTTGCATATATCTTTGAGGTGCATGGAAGAAGGTGTATTCAACTTGTGGTGCTTGCAAAGATTCTTGAGGTGCATCAAAGTTGAAGGTAGTTGCATCACAGATAAAGGTAGAGGTGAAGGTGGAGGTGACTATGTCAAAGATGAAGGTGATCCTTGTGGATGGACAAGATGAGCTGAACAGATCTGTGAATTGATCAGGTGCATTCCTCATCATGATATCCAGCTATGCCAATAATTTTATTGAAGATGTTTTTAATTCCTAACGATGTTTTAAAGCATAATATTCATGATCTTCATCTCTTAAATATTGAGAGGCCTTCTCATTTTCATGTGCAAGTATTTTAGTGAGTCGTATTTCATAAGGTCAATTAGGTCCTCTCATCTGATGTGTTAAAGCATCACCTTAGATTTGATTTTGTTAGGCCAATAAGAGAATAAATATGTTATCTCGATCTCCACCTGGTCTTTAATTATTGCATCTACTTGAAACAATGGCCATATTCTTAGAAACAACAACCTCTGCAAAGAATTCAAGCCATGATAATGTTGCAAAGGCATCTATATTTGTTTATGAAGAGAACATCCAGAAGGGAACTGATGAAATCATATATGAGAGTTTGTAGACACCACTTCTATTGGGATCATCACTGCAAAAATATCATGAAATATTACACATATCAATGGAGGAACAACAATATATTACTCTCACAATGCTAAAATCGAACCTAATGGGGTTATCTTCTTTTGTTCTCTACACAATGGATTGAATGTACTTGTAGGAGTTGGCATTTTATCAACACCATATGTTGTTTTTGAGGGAGGATGGCTCGAAATGAGATTTATTTTTGTCATGGTTGCACTCGGTTGTTACACAGGAATCCTACTACAACATTGCATGCAAGGATCGGTAGTTTCAATTGTAAATATTTTTTTCTACGCAGATATTGGAGAAGCAACTTTTGGCTGAGCAGGAAGAATAAATGTATCACTATTTCTTTACCTTGAAAAGTGATTGGGCACTAGTGTAAGTTCAGTGTGGAAGAGATATTATTTAAAAGTGATTACATAAGCACATATATTTGAGATCATCCAAGACTAGGTATCTCTAAGAGGGATTGTTCATAAATTCAACTACCAACACCATTAGAACACAGACCGATGGTGTAATGGAAAATCCAATTAAAAGTGTAGACTCATATCGTGATACTCATACTGTTATGCAACTCAAATAGAATAGATCAGTGCCAGATCGAGATCAAGAAACACAATGCTATATAGATATTTGAAACCTATCCACAGGAAGACAAGAACCATGCCAATGCAACCAATTTTTAAAATGCTAAATCTCTATGTAGTAACCACTGTTGAATGCTATAATAGTTCCCTATAGGCCGAATTGTAGAGGAAAACTTGAAGGTTGAGGAATACCCCTCTGTTGAATGGTTGAAGGATCTCATCCAAGTATGCATGCTGCCCCAAAATAGATGAGACTGTATTTTAACTACCTTGATCACTTGTTGTTTTCTCATAGTTTGCATAAACTTGGAAATGAGTTAAGGGTGCCCCTTGACTTGCATGAGATCACTCATTGTTGATGCACTCTCCTCCTTGATGGGATTATAAATCTAACTAGCAATGAATACATGGATGGGTCGATTCACTCTCCTCCTTGCTGGGATTAGAAAGCTAGCTGGTAGTGAATACATGGATTGGTTATAATTAGACATAAACTGCAACTATCTTGTACCAGTCAACTAAAGTGACAAAAGGTGTAAACATCATTATCAATGATATTATTGGTTAATCCATAAGTGATTTTATTTTAGAATTTGGGGTGGACTACTACCTATGCCTTTTTAGGATTGTATGAGGATGAGAAAAGTGTACTATCCAGATTGATTCAATGGGAGTCTTTCAAAATTCAAAATAAAAAATTATGAAAAAAATAAAATTAAAAAATAACTGGTAGCTAATGAATGGATAACGGGTAGCATATGCATAGATAAATCCTACATGATGAATGTATAACCAATCCTTCATGGAAGATAACTAGAAGAATGTGATACATAAAAAATATAAAAAATAATTGATAGTTGATGCATGAATGGAAGATGATACCTATAGACGTTTTTTTATCTTCAAGTGATGCGGATGTGCTATTATATTCATGGTCAATCTTCTTGGGTGTAGGACTGAATCTGTTTTCATGATGGGGAAGGAAGCAGCGGTTTGCATTCAAATGATTGTCATTCACAAGGTATCGACTAAAGGCTTTTGTATTTGGTTCATTCAGTCATAATTTATTTCTTTCTACTTCGATTTGCTTTGAGACGAGTGTATTATGACCCTTTCTAGTTCGTAAGAGTTTGTAGGCGATGTTTTCTAGGGAGTAAACTTGCAATTTACTATTGACACATTTATAAGGGGTATGATCCCAACCACTAAACTTCTAGTGGCTCGAACTTACACTCACCAAAGAACTTTAATTGTCAGTATTGTATTTTGAACTTACTATTGGTCTAAGTGTGTTCACGTCGGCTAGATCCTTAAACGATGTTCAGTACTGACATTAATTCCACGGTAAATATGTTTGTAAATAACAGTGGTTTGGATTGACAAGACACTCGGTCATGAATTCCTATCTAAGAGAAGGAGTGATTTGTCGAAGAATAATTCCAAGTAATCCTTTTTTATTTTTCCCTGATGAGCTATGGTTCCTCATTGCATACTTATTGAAGGATTTATTTAGCCTCTATTGTCTCACTGCTTCTTTTCTTAGGTATGTATGATTTAGTAATCATATTATTTTTCTTAAAATTCCTTATGTAATGGCCATAATTTGATGCCATGATTGCCAAATTTGAAGGAGATTGAACTTTGCACAATTTATTCTCCAAAATGGAAGAATGTAAATATTGAGGGAAGGTAGGGGGGTGTTGCTCTTACTTTAATCAACACACACAGATCTCTAAACTCAACAATTTCACCTACAGGAAAATCGCAGCTGACAGTAACAACTCACTGTAATCTTCAGCATAGTCACAGCTAACCGTAACAACTGACTGTTTCACCCAATAGTAATCTACAGGACAGTTGCAACTGAGTTGGAGCTAATTGTTTCAGCTAAGTTTTGATAACCCTGTGTCCATAAATACTGACTAATACCCTATTTCAACAATCAAACACATTTAACATCCCTATGCTCTGTTTCAGTAAGTAAACATATTCAACAAATAAAATAACTCTAATCTCTCAAGTTGCTACAACAAACATAACTTCAAAATAATTCTGAGTTTACAAACTCATACAGACATAGAGGAATATAACAACAATATTACAAAGTTGAAACTCTATTTCATCTTTAATTCCATCTCTCTATCTTTCTATCTCAAAATCTTACAATGCAAAACCGATACTACATTGGTATTTTTACAATAGAAATATAGTCGGTCATTTAATTCAACTTGACCTTTCACTGCATCTAAACCAAAAATTGACTATTCAAAATTTAATTAATTCTTTGCCATTTCATGAGCTCCAACAGGAACGGTGGATGCCCCTTCAATCTTTGACAGGATGCAACAGAGCTGGATGTGCTACAATAGTGAACACGTAGCTCCTTTTAACATCTGACCATCTGGAACATGTTAGTAGATGACTTCTTCAAAAAATGGCTCTTAAAAAAATGTAATACTCAGCCCAATAATCAATCAATGTGATGTGACAGAGGCTGTAACTACTTCTTTCATAAATCGATGTGGTTTGTTTCCCCTTTGAAACCTTTACATCATGACACAATCAAAATGGTGTGGCGGTGGTTGGCTCTTCAGATTTTTGGCGGTCACTTCAGTAGAGCGGTGAGTGACTTTTCAGAACTTATGGCGATGAAGAAATTAACCGCTGCCAACATTCTCCCCCTTAATTACTTCACCCAAAAATACATCAAACACAAACAACTATTGTTTTACAAAACATCATTCCAACTATATTGCCTGCTGGTCTAAGTCTCAGCAAGGCTTACATCATTATCAAAACAATTTCAAATATTTGTTCACATTCTTTATTGCAACATACTAGTGCATCTTTTCTTTTTCTTTCGACTCCACACTTTGAAACATATAAACTCTGTTTTTTGTCTTACGTTCATCTTTACCTTGATGTTCTTCAGTTCTTGCTTCATTTGTTGCTTCATCCATCTCTCCATTTTGACTTTACATATTGACTACTTTTGCTCAGCAACTCCACAATACTTGTTCTCCTCAGCTTCAGTTAGCTTTTCATATAATATTTCATCATTTACTTCATCATCAAGCCCATTGAATTCAACCTTCTTGGAGCTTACAAACCAATCGTCATTCATAATTTTAATTGCATCATTCTCAGCTTCGGTTTCATCATTACTTGGCTTAGAACGCCAAACTTTATACCAAAAATACTTTTGACTCTTCATCTTCACTTCTTTACCTTCATTGTTTTCTTTGATTCCTCAAATTCATTATGATCAACTTCAACTACAAAATGTTCTTCAATTTGATTACCATCATTCAAATTTTCAATGTCCTTTATGCCAAGGACTTCAATCCAAGTCTTTTCCTCTAAATATTGTAACGTGGGCATACTAAGATACCATAAGCTATCTTTGACTTCACTAAGAGTAATCTGTGTAATGTCATTATGTAGACACATTAACAGATAATAATGCCTGATTTCTTCAGGACTCCATAACATGGATATCTTTTCAACTGATTCTTCAACCAATTCATCTTTGGTGCAATTTTCTTCATTCAAATCAAACTCATCATCATCTTCAAATTATTCGTCTTCATCTTCGATTGGTTTCTCATCTTCACACTCAAACATTTTGTCAAGATTATATAAATTATCATAATGTGAACCATATTGATTCTTTTCATTTTGCACTTCTCTGAGAGTTGTCACTATCTCTTCATTCAAATCTTCCTCTGCTGCTGCAACAAGGCAATCAACTTTATTCATTTCTGCCTCCACAACAAGACTATCATCTTTATCATCATATCTTGGCTTTTCAAGCCATTCTTCAAAAAATTTCAACTGTTCATCAAGAACATCATTCCTTATTTCAGTTGCTCTATCTACAGCAGAACATACAACATTTTGAGTGTTATCATTATGCAACCCTTTTTCTATCACTGCTTCTGTAATCACCGAATCATCAACCTTTTTATTTTCAGCATCATTATAGATTCCTTCTGCTTGTACTTTATCTATTTTATTCGCTGTAACTTCTTTGCATTCTTCAACAAACTTATCAAATTCATCAACAAAATTAAAATCATCAATATTTTCAAAAAACTCACAAACCGGTTCAAGCACTTCAACACAATGCACTTTATATGTCTTAACTTTTGATGTTGCTTCACATACTGTTGATATGGAATTCTTTATTCTATCATCATGATCATCTTTCACCATTACTTCTCCATGAGCAATTTTACCAATACTGGCTGCTTCATTGGCACCTTCTTCCTCATTTTCAACAGCAATAGACATCGCTGGAATATTCAAAGAACAAACTGCTACACTGGCAGTTACTTCACCTTCAATTTTTTACTTACAAGCCAAGACTTCATCATTTTCTTCATTTGTACCTACACAATCAGTAACAAGCAATTTATTATAAAAAATCTCATTCTCTTTTTTATCCTTGTCTGCACCATTCAATATCGATGTAGATTCTTCTTAAAAAATATCACCAACACTTTTTCCATCAACAGATACATCATTTTCAGAAATGTATTTTTCACCAACAGCTTTATCATCTTCCTTATGTGCACCAAATAGATGAGTGAAACACTCTTCATTTTCTGTAACATGACTATTGTAATTGATTTCAAACTCATTTTGGTCTTCGACTTCTACAACATCTTCAGAGTTGTCTTCTAGATTTAGTGTACCTACATGTCCACAATCATCAGATTCAATACATGATTTAAATACCTTCATGGGCATGTCCAACAAGGACTCTTCTTGCACAAATACTTCTTCATTGTCCTCACACTTGAGGAATTTATCATCTTTATCAGCGTTCTGCATGTTAACCATTCCATCATTTTCACAATTCACTTCAGTGACATCTAATTTCGAAACTACATCAACATCTTCGTCAATAGCAATTCCAACTTCTTGGAATTCTGTTGCTGCTACACAAGATACAACATCCTCATATTTACCTTTAGTTTCAGTATCAATTTCATCAATTGATAGATCAACACAGCAATGGGATTCACAAATAATTTGACTATCTTATGCTGCTTCTGCAAATTTGTTTGCTGAAATGTTAACAGGTTGTGACTCAGCCATATATCTCCCCCTTACATCAAAATTTCTCTTCAAAATTTCCCAGGCTTCTCTAGCTGTGTTTGCTTCAGTAATTACATAAAAAATATTATCATCGAGAGCTTGTTGGATGTAGTACAAGGCAAATGCATCCTTGGTGAGCTCCCAATATGGATGCCTAATGAGGGAAACTCTAACAAGAGCCTACTTTAAATGTCAACCCGGGGAACGCACAAACTTTAGAGATGCATGCACTATCTATGCTCTTATAGGATAATCTCTGTCACAGTGGGATGTCGGTATCGATGTTCTAAAGGTTGTCTACTAAATATGAAAACTGGTTATGCTATGGAATGAAATACAGGAAAGTAATAAATCTAATTAAAAGAATTAAAGTGCTAAAAGCAATAACCCTGTTCTAAGAAATAAAGATACGAAAAGTAGTAAATCTATCTTAAATAATTAAAATCCCGAGAGTAAAGGGAATGATCTTATAAAATTACTTAATGCGGAATAATAAATCTAAAAATGAACATGCCATAACAGATATATTCTAAGATTGGGGAAAACAAGGCCTGTCATTATTTTATGCCTAAAACTAGAATTCTGATCTGAACCTTTTTAAATCCCAAGACTAAAATTGAAGTGCAATCGTTTCAAGCTATCCATCTACTACTAAATAAATTGATCACGATGAGAAAAAATAAAAAAACCTCAGATATAAACCATGGTATTGAAAGCAAAGCTAATACACATGCAATCGTTGATTCAAATATGCATTGAAAGAAAGAACCTGCAGGACTACTGAAACTATTCTACTGTACTACATAATGTATTATAAACTACTACAGAAATAATGAATCATTCAAGCGCTTCCACATGCAATATAACTGTTCATCAATGTAAAACGCATAATTGGAAAAATACCTGCAAATAGGAATCTCCTGACCTACGTGTTGGAGAGGCCCTCCCAAACCCGTACTTAGGAGAGAATAAAAACTTAGAAACACTGGCTGGAATTAATCATCAATCTCTTATTAAAATATAAAATCCATGTCAAAACAAAGGTCTATACTTCGCAATATCGATAGGGTAGAAAACGTTAAAACAATGTTTTTCTCAAAAATAACAACAGGGGCCTCTCGCTACCCAAGAGGTCCATATTTATATGATTTAATGCTGATCCTAACTGATTGTCAAAATGCCGATTCTTCCTGAAAGTGGGAGTGTGTCCTCTATAAATCAGGAAACAGGGTGTCAATCTTGGTGATCCTTTAGTCTTCTAGACGTCCATCCTTGAATGACCCTGAACCTGCTCAATCACATTGGTTTCCATATAATTAGTTTATTTGATACGCATTCTAACATCCAAGAATAATCATAAAACAATTCCATTAAATAATTAAAGTAAAACATTTTCCCCCACAAATGAGAATGTTTCATCACCATTGCTTGAGTATGGCTCCTGGAAAAAAGGTTATCAAATACCTGAAAACTTGACTCATCATTCTCTCCCACACTTGAAGGATTCACCCATCCTTGGGTGACTTATTCGATTCATCGATGACCTCAATGATGTCCCATGCTACCACCCTAGGGATCCCTACCTGCCTATGATACCCAAAGTTTTGATCCTCCCTGGTCCATGTCCTCCTTTCTTCCTCTTCATTTATTTGTTCCTTGATGACTAGGGAAAGAAAGAATGGGGGATTTAGTCTCATCCCGATCCATCTGAGTTAGTTCCTTGCCAGGGATTCTTTGTAGAGTGTGGCTTTGGAAAGGGCATCATCAAGCCTGAGGGGAGAGTGGAGTTCTCTCCTCCTCAGATCGTTTGCCACTCTGCTCCATCTTTCCTTAATGGACTCATTAACTTCCTTTTGCGTGCTGCGGAGTGTAATGTCAAAATGAGTCACGGCCTCATGTGTTTGTGCGAGGAGAATGGGTATCAATTCCTCGTCCTGAGTGAGGATCCTGTGGTTATAGATTATTCCCTCGGGCTAGGTTGGCTCAGGTCTGATCATGAATGGGGTTTTCCATTTAGATGTGACATAGAGATGGTAGTCCTGTGCTCGCTCAATTTCATGGTTCATCCATGAACATAATGCCCTCAACTGGAAATCACCCACATATGGGTTTGGCGACTAGTTGGGCGAGCCAGAAACCACGAAGTTATGCAAAAAGAACTCACTTAATTTGTCTTTCTCCAGCTCTGTGGAGTTCAAACATGCATCCATAAACTCCTTGGGGGTGCTTAGTCCTTGCTTCAACCTCTCGAGCTGGAATTTTCCCCATTTCTCCTGCATATAGACTGCATAGATTGCCGATGGGGGTCTAGGGTCTCTCATTTTTTCATATATGCCAACAGTAGTGGCCAAAATGTCTATTAATTTGGTGACCTCCTAGTCCTTTTTGGCCAATTCGGCTTGTGCCTCCGCCAACTTTTCTTGAAGCGCTAAATGCTTCTGCTTGGCCAACCGTAGCTCCTCTGCATGGTGCATCTTCAGTATTCGAGTTTTCTTGGCTGAGAATGGGGGAGGTGTGGGCTGGCTTCCTGGACCAATCCTTAATGCTTCTAGCTCATTTATGAGCTTCTCCAATCTCGGCGAGTTGGGTAACAACCTCGAGGTTATCTTGTGCTGGAGGATTTCCCTGGAAGTTGCCTTTCTCTCCTAAGTTCTGCTCTTCTCCCTTATCCATTTCTTCTGCTTCTTTATTCATTTCTTCCCCTCCGTCCTGCATTTCTTCATTTTGTTCCTCTTCTGTAGTGGGGTCTTCCTGATCTACCCACTCATCATCGTACCCATCCGACACATCTTGAACAATGGTACTGGGTTCTCTACTCTTTTCCTTGTCTCTTCGGATTCGGGCTGTTTGGTTGAATCTCGTACTCCTCCTCTTGGGTTCTTGATTTTTGGTACGAATTTCTGATTTTTCCCTAGGGGAGTGCTCTCTTGAATTTTTTATTTCCACCAAGGTCTCTGCTACATGGTCCAGGTCAATCTTCCTTTTCGCCCCTGATATAGAGGTAGCTCCATTCCTTCCTCCAGGTGGTATGCTAGCTGTGGGTGTACTTCTCATCCTTTGAACATCTTCTGTAGATACTAGCACGAATTCCTCCCATGAAAGTTTTGGTATCTGCGCCTTTAATTCCTCGCAAACAATTATCGTGATTAGCCCATGATGGGCCAAGGCATCATCTTTACCCTTCGCCACCTTCTTGCTCATTTCTGATAGGGATTGGAGCAAGTAGAATGGGATAATAATCTTGTTATTTGAGGGATGATGGGTCCTGTGTCTTATCAGTTCTAGGATCCGAAAATGAAAGATGGGAACATAGCTTAACCTACCAGAGCATGTGATGTACCTTAGAACGATTTCAGGTACATCCTCCCATGGCGGTGGCATTGAGAGTCTTTTGACTCCATTTTTTTCCTCATCATAGACTTCTCATTGCTCAAAGAATGCTGCTTTTGCTTCTTGGTTTACCTCTCTGTCATCCCTGCTCCAATACAAACCCCTCTATAGGCCAGTGAATTTGGCAATTGTCTCCTCGTCCAACTTGATACGTAACCCCTTCACCCGAGTGACGTACTGTTCATCTTTAATATGCTTGAAATTTCTTGCGAATTCCTGAGCTATCCCTGCATCATGTCCTTTCAGACCCAGGATGAAGGGCATCCAGCCTGTGCTGCGAACGATCTGCAGGACTCTCATGTTCTGGTATATGATGTTGTGATCCTCTGGTTCACTCTTTTTAAAACCCTTTGTCATTTTGAGAACGTCTCTTATGATCAAACGAAACCAGGGCTTTTGGAATGCAGTTTTATACCTTCAACTTGGTCGGGTTCTGCCTACGGGTTCGAGGAATACAAATGGTGGCTGCTTCTTGTGAAGTCTGGGTGGTTACTTATATGCGCAGTCATGGAATATTATGCATCCTAATTCTCTGTCTTTTTGCATCTGTTCTTTCCATCATACCTGTACCTGCCCCTTTTAATCCCCTATTTCCCATGATTGATCTCTGTCTTCTCATGATCGACCTCTGTATTGAAGGTTGTGATCATGATTTGATGAGGTGACTGAATTTTTAAGTGGCGATCATGAATTTTAGGGTCATTCCACCATGCTGGCAATTTAGAGTAGAAGCTGTCCTCAACTGACGAAAATCTCATGTAGCATGGGATAATGTTTTACTTTAATCATAAAATAAAATCGTGTTAGAGATTACCTTGGTATTTATGCATACCTACTTTGATGCTTTGGTGCGATTTTTATGGATGGTGGATTCTGTAGTAGATTTGTGCATGTCAGTAGTTTCTCATGTGAGCTGCTTTTTCTGTTTCTTTTCATTTTGAATTTGCTGCGTTGCCTTCTTTTGAAAGTTGTGCCTGTTGAGGATATGAGTTATGTGATGTTTTTTCTTATTGGATGGTTTAATGGCTATATATGACTGGCTGTCTTGAATACATGGCAGCATCGCTCGAATATTTTTTCAGGCTCGCTTGAATAGTTGGCACCCTCGCTTGAATTATTTTACAGGCTCGCTTGAATAGTTGGCAGCTTTTTGTGATGATACTGTAGAGTGTCCGTAGTTGTGGAAATTTTTGCTAGCTCTCTTGAATAGGTGGCACCCTCGCTTGAATTATTTTGTTGGCTTGCTTGAATAGATGGCAGTCTTGCTTGAATTGTGGTCGATGCCCTGTAAATTTTCTATTACCTTTTTTGTGTTGTTTTTTTCCTTTTTTCTATTTTCTCTCTTTTTTTTTTCTCTTTTTTTTTTCATGATATGCGTTGAACTTCACTGATTTGTGGCATGCTCTATCAGCATCAATTGTTGCTGGTAGAGTACTCGTGTAAATTCTTCTTTGGACTGTGGTTTTTTTGTATATTTTCAGGCGATGCCCATTCACTATCGTGGGGAACTCATCATCATCAATTGTAATAATTCTCACAGCAAAATTGTCATAAATTTTCTGTATAATGTAAGGTCCAAGCCATCTAGTGGTTAGCTTTCCTTTGAATGTGTGAAATCTGGAGTCGTAGAGTAGTGCCCAATCACCTTCGTTGAATTTCTTATCCTTCAAATGTTGGTCATGCCATTTCTTTCTTTGCTGTTGGATGATTTCAGTATGTGTAAGTGCTTGTTGGTGGTGTTCATCCAGTTGATTTAGCTGTAGCATGCGTTCTTTTTGAATGTCTGATAGGTTCATATTTAGATCGCTTGCAATTCTTAATGTTTTTACTTCAAATTCGATTGGTAGCATGACCTTTTTCCCATATACCAGTTCATAAGGTGTGAATTCTGTTGTTGTTTTCCATGTGGTATTGTAAGCCCAGACTGCTTCACTAAGTCTGTCATCCCAATCCCTTTTGTGAAGTTGGACAGTTTTTGTCAAGATTCTCTCTAATTCACTGTTGGTTACTTCAGCTTGACCATTTCCTTGAGGGTGGTAGGAGGATGACTCTCTGTGCTTTACATTGTTTCTTTTCATGAAATATTTAATTAAATTTGATGTGAATTGTGGTCCTTGATCAGAAACTACTTCTCTTGGCACCCCAAATCTATGAAATATCTGCTCAGTAAAGAATTTGGCCACACTGGTTTCATTTGCAATAGTCAGTGCTACTACCTCTATCCATTTTGTAAGGTAATCAGTGCATACAAGGATGTAGCTCTTCTGATTGGACTTTGGGTTGAATGGGACAACAAAATCGAATCCCCACTTATCGAATGCCTCTAAAGAGATTCATGGATGTAGTGGCATTTCTTGTTTTTGCGTCGGTTTTCCCATTCTCTGGCAATCGTCACAATGGGACACATACTCAGAAGCATCTATGTGGAGTGTTGGCCAATAATACCCTGTTTGCAAGATCTTGTAGGCTGTCCTTTTTGTAGCTTAGTGTCCTCCACAGGGTTCATTGTGGGTGGCATGCATTATGTCATGTACCTCATCTTCCCTAATGGACCTTCTAAGTACTTGATCTGGTCCCTGTTTAAAAAGCATGCCCTCTATCAATGTATATGTGGCACTTTGTCTTATTACTTTTGTCCTTTCTTTATAACTGTAATGTTCTGGAAACTTCCTGGATACCAAATAGTTTGCTATGTCAACAAACAAAGGGCTTTTTATTGATATGGCAAAAAGGTGCTCATCAGGGGACCAATTCATTATCTTTCCCATGTGTTACTCTTGACAAAAAGTCTGCTATGACATTATGCTTGCCTGGTTTATATATTATAGTGATGTCGAATTCCTGTAGAAGTAGCATCCATCGAGTGATTCTTGCACTGGTATTAGGCTTGTTCATAAGATATCTGATCACTGAGTGGTCAGTATGGATAAAAATTTGGTATCCTGTAATGTAATGCCTGAATTTGTTGATTGCATGTATGACTGCCAGAAATTCCTTCTCTGTGACTGTGTAGTTGAGTTCTGCCCCAACCAAATTTTTACTTATATAGTATATGGCATAGGGTTTCTTGTCTTGTTCTTTCCCAAGCATATATCCAATTGCTTTATCTGATGCATTGGTGTGAATGTGAAATGGAATTTTCTAGTTTGGTCCTTGAAGTATTGGTGCTGTGATGGTTTTCTGTTTAAGACTTTCAAAGGCTGACATGCAGTTGCTTGTCCATATGAACTCATTGTCTTTTGTGAGAAGTGCAAACATGGGGGAAACAATTATGCTATAATTCTCAATAAACCTTCTGTAGTACCTTGTCTGTCCAAGGAAGCTTCTCGCATCTCTTTGTTTGACAGGTGGGGGCAGTGTTTTTATTACTGATACTTTGGCTTGATCCACCTCTATACCTCTCTGTGATATATGATGTCCTAGAACAATTCCTTCTTCCATTAACATCCTGCATTTGTCATTGCTTAGGCACCAGCTCATTTCAATACATTTTTTTAATACTAATTCAAGATTTTTCAATGTCTGCTCAAAGCTCTGTCCATAAGGTGTGAAATCATCCATGAATACTTCCATTTTGTTATTCAGAAAATCGGAGAAAATACTTAGTATGGCTCTTTGAAATGTTGCTGGGGCATTACATAGACCAAAGGGTAGGACCCTATAGGCGTAAGTTCCCCATGGGCATGTGAAGGTCATCTTATCTTGATCAGCTCGGTGTATTAAAATTTGGTTGTAACCACTGAAACCGTCTAAGAATGAAAAGTACTTGTTTCCAGATAATGTATCCACCACTTGGTCTATAAATGGAAGTGGAAAATGATATTTCTTTGTTGCTTTATTCAGCTCCTTGTAGTCCACACAAATTCTCCATTTGCCTCCTTTTTTGGGCACTATGACTAGTGGTGAGACCCAATCATTATCAGATATTGGATAGATGAACCCTATGTCTAATAAATTTTGTAATTCCACTTTGACTATGTCTTTTAGTGTAGGGTTCAACCTTCTTTGTGGTTTCCTGATGGGAGTAGAACCTTCTTTGATGTAAATGTAGTGTTTGCACATATTAGGATGTATTCCTTTCATATCTGCATATGTCCATGCAAATGCTTTACTTTGTTGTGCTAGTATCTTCATCAATTTCTCTTCTTGCTCCAGTTCTAAATTGGAATTTATGTTGACTATTTTGCCAGGGTGAATTTCCACGACTTTTACCTTCTCAATCTGTTCTGGAAGCACTTCTGTCCATAAGTCATTCATGTTCTATTTTGAACTTTCACCTATTTCTGTGGAAAAAAATTCTTGAATAACATGATTGTTAGGAGATATATTTTGTATAAATCTATCTATATGGCCATCTTCATCTACTACTTTTAAAGATATTGCAACATCAATTGTTAGGATAGGTCGAAGGTTGTGATTTTGTGTGTTCTGGTAATCATCAGTCCAATTTTGATATTCTAACTCTGAAGATTTCATTGCTGGTGGGTAGATTGTGATTTTCTTCCTGGTATGTCCACTGGTGATTGTCATATTTCCTACTCGGAAACCTATGTAAGAGTCCACAGTTTCTAACCAAGGTCTACCCAGGATAATTGGATAGCCACTAAGTTTGCTTTTGATTTCGATTATTATAAAATCAGCTGAGTATTCCCAGGACTCGATATGGATCATAATGTCTTCTAGCATTACTTCGGGCTTCACAGTGGATGTGTCTGCTAGTTGGAGTACTGTTGTGGTTGGTCTTACCATTGATTGGAGTCCCAGGTATAACATGGTTTCTTTAGTCATGACATTGATCGCAACTCCTAAATCGATTAAGCTTTTATTTATTTGCTTGTTATTTATGGTGACATTTACTACAGGACTACCAGGATCAAGATATTTAGGATTTATTATGACACCTAGCAACAAATCGGCCAATTGTCCTACTACATTAATAGTTGGTGCATCATGCTTTCTCCTTCCTGGCTTCTTTAGGAAATTTTCTCTAATGAATTTGTTGTAGATGGGCACATGCCCTATGGCTTGTAAAATCGGGATTTGGATGTTTAGGTGTTTGAATTCGTTTAAGATTGTATTCTCTTCCTCTTCTTTTGTATTCCGGACAAGTTTTTCTGGAAATGGGGGATTTCTGTTGCGTGGAAGTTGTTGGGTTTCGTCCTCGGGAGGTTCTGGTTCATCAGGATGTTGAACATAGGGTTCTGATGTGTGGTCTTGAGCATCAAGTACAGGTTGTTGGATGTTGTGTGGGGATGTATTTTGCAACGTTTTTCTAGATCGTAGGTTTATTTCACTTATTTCTATGGTGTCTACAACATAAGTTGGGAATTGTGTGATATCAGTGTTCTAAGCCTGCTACTGTTGTGGGGGTCTGTTATGATTAGGATTTGGAATTGGTTGGGATGGAATAGATGGAGGTCTGGGGGCTGGTTGAGGTTGTGGGGGTGGCATAATGAGTGGTTGTTGTAATGGAACCTTCCAATTTGATGGATGGGGGTACTGGTTTGCATAATTTGTGGTGGATGGAAAAGGTGGGGAGTATTGAGGATAAGATGGTGGATAATATGGTTGTTGATAGGATGGTTGATATGTTTGTTGGTTTTGTTTCCATTGGTTTTGATTTGGCTATGCTTGCCATGGAGTCGGTGCAGAGTTCCAATTTGGCTACCCTTGATTATAGTAAGTTTGATTGCTCTGTTGATATGACCTAACAAAATTATTCCTCCTCTGATTTATAAAACATAGCTGTTCTACAATTCCTTCATCTGTTGGGTCTTGAATAGATGCCTTACATGAGGGTAAGAGGGGGCATTTATCAATTGAATGGTCATCGGTGCAGAGACCACATACTTCTATTGTGTTCAAGGTGCACTGCCCCTTCTCATTCTTATTTCTACAACGAGGACAAAATACTGCCAATGCTTGGTTAATTTCATCCCGTTTCTTTTTTATTTGAAGAGCATCAAGTTGCATGGCTAGGGATTGTAGTATATCAGTTTTCATGTCATCCAGCAGGTTTCCTAAATCATATTTTGTAAGTGTTGGTGTTGAGGATGATGATCCACTAGTGGTTGTATGTGTATCCCTCGTCCCATTCTTAGTTTTCCTAGATCTTGAGTAGTTTTTGAAGATTTGTAGGATCTAGTCAAAATATTTTTGGAATATATCTCCATCTCCAAGGAGATTTAAGACTTCAAAATTCTCCTCTTTTACACCTCTGAGAAGGACAAGCTTTAGTGATTCAGGATCGAATGTGCAATGGCTAGCTCGTTTGTAGCTGAGTTGAAATCTTTGGGCATAATCTTCTAATGACTCTCTATCTCCTTGTTGCATCCTAAAGATTTCATCCCTAGTATCTTTGGCCTTGCAGTAGTCCCTATATTTTTCTAAGAATGACTGTTTCATTTGATCCCAGCTAAAGATACTATTTCCTTCAAGGCTCATGAACCACCAAAGTGATAGGTCTTTCAGTGTGGAAGGAAAAAGCCTAAGCTTTTGTGCATCAGTAGTGTAATCAAATGATCTGCAAACTACCTCAAATTCAAACAGGAATGTGTCAGGATCTTCTGAAGTCAACCCATGAAAGTTTGGTAGATTATTAGGATTGATGTTCTTCATTCTGGCATCTCCAAGAGGTATGCTTATGGGAAAGGT
Organism: Larix kaempferi; assembly: GCA_027924585.1. Taxonomy (NCBI): domain Eukaryota; kingdom Viridiplantae; phylum Streptophyta; class Pinopsida; order Pinales; family Pinaceae; genus Larix; species Larix kaempferi. The sequence goes on along the minus strand of BSBM01000043.1, from coordinate 6,740,152 downwards.
GAAAAGATCCATAGGTTCCTCCTCTTCGTTTGCCATCGAGGTGTTTGAGCTGGAACTAGTAGAGAAGTTAATGTTGTTTGGATCGTATGTGGAGTTAGTTTCATTTTCAGAGTGTATGAATTCAAAATGAGAATGGTCAAAACAATTATTATCGTTGTTGCTCATGGAATGCTTGGGCAGAAAGCGGCCAAATCTATCCCTTTGCCGACGAGGCATTCATTGGTAGAAGAAGTATTTATGTTTTTGTTTTATGTAATTTTTGTTTTCTTTTTGTGGTTTTTAGGTGATGTCTCCTAAAAGATTTAGCAGCTCCCCGGCAACGGCGCCAAAAAGTGGTGAGCTCCCAATATGGATGCCTAATGAGGGCAACTATACCAAGAGCCTACTTTAAATGTCAACTCGGAGAACGTACAAACTTTAGAGATGCATGCAGTATCTGTGCTCTTATAGGATAATCTCTGTCACAGTTGGATGTCGGTATCGATGTTCTAAAGGTTGTCTACTAAATATGAAAACTGGTTATGCTATGGAATGAAATACGGGAAAGCAATAAATCTAATTAAAAGAATTAAAGTGCTGAAAGCAATAAACCTGTTCTAAGAAATAAAGATACCAAAAGCAGTAAATCTATCTTAAATAATTAAAATGCTGAGAGTAAAGGGAACGATCAATCTCTTATTAAAATATAAAATCCATGTCAAAACAAAGGTCTGTACTTCGTAGTATCAATAGGGAAGAAAACATTAAAACAATGTTTTTCTCAAAAATAACAGTAGGGGCCTCTCACTACCTGAGAGGTCCATATTTATATGATTTAATGTTGATCCTAACTGATTGTCAAAATGCCGATTCTTCTTGAAAGTGGGAGTGCGTCCTCTATAAATCAGGAAACAGGGCGCCGAGCTTGGTGATCCTTTAGTCTTCTACACATCCATCCTTGAATGACCCTGAACCTGCTCAATCACGCTTGGTTTCCATATAATTAGTTTATTTGATACGTATTCTAACATCCAAGAATAATCATAAAACAATTCCATTAAATAATTAAAGTAAAACATTTTCCCCCACAAATGAGTATGTTTCATCACCATTGCTTGAGTTTGGCTGCTGGAAAAAAGGTTATCAAATACCTGAAAACTTGACTCATCAATCATTTTCCTCATCCTATGGATTCTTAACTCCATTCTCAACAAAATTCCATAAACCTCTAACATGCAAGAAATTTTTCATATTAACTAACCAACATTCATAAGTTATACCTGAGAAAATGGTGGTGGATAATAGATGCTGCTCCATGCATCCTCTACTTTTTCTTGAACTTCATATGCTTCAGTATCCTCTTCCTTCTCTTGAAATTCCTCTGCTTCAACAGGTTCCTCAATGGTTTCTTCTAATATCTCTGCTATGGCAAAACCAACTTCTCTTGCATTAACAACACTCTTCTTCATTCGTTTAAGCCTTCTGCTTTTCCCCATGTCTTTGTCTTCAAATAACTACTTGCAGAGACTTTAAATTTCTCTTTTGGTCCTCTTTCATGCATAAGAGCTTCAAATGAAACCAAACAAACTTCCGAAACACTGGAAATCAAACTTCTCTACCATTAAACTATATGGGAGCTCTCAACCAGAAAGAATGTCTTCCTTTCAACTAATCAATGTCTATCTGAGGGAACATAGAATCAACTTCATCCACAGACTATGACCATTTCTTTCTCTTTACACAAACCACGGCTAAGCTTGAGCGGCTTAAACAAAAGATGAATTACTCAAGAAAGACTTGATTCAGACTCCATCTACTAGATGATGACTCAACCTTTACTTAAGGGAGAACGAGAGATATCTTTCAAAACAGAGCTCAACTGAACTCACTTCTGCTCTTTGTACGTAGCAGGAAGAGGGCGCTGGAGTAAAACTCAACAACAAGATCTCCAAAAAAAATACAAAAGGTTCAACATACAATCATATGGCCCATTCATGAAGTGAGCACAGAACCAACGAACAAAAATTAAAAACCTCGCTCTGATACCAATTGAGGGAAGGAAGGGGGGTGTTGCTCTTACTTTCAGCAACACACACAGATCTCTAAACTCAGCAATTTGACCTACAGGACAATCACAGCTGACAGTAATAGCCCACTGTAATCTTCAGCATAGTCATAGCTAACAGTAACAGCTGACTATTTCACCCAACATTAATCTACGGGGTTGTTGCAACTGAGTTGTAGCTGATTGTTTCAGCTAAGTTTTGATAACCCCTACGTTCATAGATCTTGACTAATTGATACGAACCGTTACACCAAAACCCCGAGGTGTTAGTGAAGGCCTCCCACTAGGATCTTAACATCCCACCATGCTCTGCAGTCCAGACTCTGGGATGGATGTGCGTCTGTATGGTGGTGTCCCCTTTGCGCCGTACGATCCCCAAGCGAACACTGCAATGCCGACGTTGCCACCCGCTCTATGACTTGAACTTGGGTGGAGGCTCTGATACCAAATGATACAAACCTTTACACAAAAACCCTGAGGTGTTAGTGAAGGCCTCCCACTAGGATCTTAACACTAATACCTTATTTCAACAATCAAACACATTTAACATCTCTTTGCTCTGTTTCAGTAATGAAACATATTCAACACATAAAATAACTCTAATATCTCACGTTTCTAAAACAAACATAACTTCAAAATAATTCTGAGTTTACAAACTCATACAGACATAGAGGAATATAACAACAATATTATAGAGTTGAAACTTTGTTTCATATTTAACTCCATCTCTCTATCTTTCTGTCTGACAATCTTACAATGTAAAACCAATACTACATTGGTATTTATACAACAGAAATATAGTCGGTCATTTAATTCAACTTGACCTTTCACTGCATCTAAACCAAAAATTGACTATTCAGAATTTAATTAATTCTCTGTCATTTCATGAGCTACAACTGGAATAGTGGATGCCCCTTCAATCATTGACAGGATGCAACAGAGCTGGATGTGCTGCAATAGTGAACACGTAGCTCCTTTTAACATCTGACCATCTGGAACATGTCAGTAGATGACTTATTCAAAAAATGGCTCTTAAAAAAATGTAATACTCAGCCCAATAATCAATCGATGTGATGTGACAGAGGCTATAACTACTTCTTTCAGAAATCGATGTTGTTTGTTTTCCCTTTGAAACCTTTACATCATGACACAATCAAAACGGTGTGGCGGTGGTTGGCTCTTCATATTTTTGGCGGTCACTTCAGTAGAGTGGTGAGTGACTTTTCAAAACTTGTGGGGATGAAGAAATTAACCACTGCCAACATTATCCCCCTTAATTACTTCACCCAAAAATACATCAAACCTAAACAACTATTGTTTTACAAAACATCATTCCAACTATACTGCCTACTGGTTTAAGTCTCAGCAAGGCTTACATCAGTATCAAAACAATTTCAAAAATGTGTTCACATTCTTTGTTGCAACATACTAGTGCATCTTTTCTTTTTCTTTCGACTCCACACTTTGAAACATATAAACTCTGTTTTTTGTCTTACCTTCATCTTTACCTTGATCTTCTTCAATTCTTGCATCATTTGTGGCTTCATCCATCTCTCCATTTTGACTTTACATATTGACTACTTTTACTCAGCAACTCCACAATACTTGTTCTCCTCAGCTTTAGTTAGTTGTTCATATAATATTTCATCATTTACTTCAGCATCAAGCCCATTGCATTCAACCTTCTTGGAGCTTACAAACCAATCATCATTCATAATTTTAATTGCATCATTCTCAGCTTCTGTTTCATCATTACTTGGCTTATAATGCCAAACTTTAAACCAAAAATACTTTTGACTCTTAATCTTCACTTTCATCTTTACCTTCATTGTTTTCTTTGATTCCTCAAATTCATTATGATCAACTTCAACTGCAAAACGTTCTTCAATTTGCTTACCATCATTCAAATTTTCAATGTCCTTTATGCCAAGGACTTCAATCCAAGTCTTTTCCTCTAAATATTGTAACGTGGGCACACCAAGATCCCACAAGCTATCTTTGACTTCACCAAGAGTAATCTATTCAATGTCATTATGTAGACACATTAACTGATAATAATGCCTAATTTCTTCAGGACTCCATAACATGGATATCTTTTCAACTGATTCTTCAACCAATTCATCTTTGGTGCAATTTTCTTCATTCAAATCAAACTCATCATCATCTTCAAATGATTCGTCTTCATCTTCGATTGGTTTCTCATCTTCACACTCAAACATTTTGTCAAGATTATATAAATTATCATAATGTGAACCCTATTGATTCTTTTCATTTTTCACTTCTCTGAAAGTTGTCACTATCTCTTCATTCAAATCTTCCTCTGCTGCTGCAACAAGGCAATCAACTTTATTCATTTCTACCTGCACAATAAGACTATCATCTTTATCATCATTTCTTGGATTTTCAAGCCATTCTTCCAAAAATTTCAATTGTTCATCAAGAACATCATTCCTTATTTCAAGTGCACTATCTATAGCAAAACATACAACATTTTGAGTGTTATCATTATGCAACCCTTTTTCTATCACTGCTTCTGTAATCACTGAATCATCAACCTTTTTATTTTCAGCATCATTATAGATTCCTTTTGCTTGTACTTTATCTATTTTATTCACTGCAACTTCTTTGCATTCTTCAACAAACTTATCAAATTCATCAACAAAATTAAAATCATCATTATTTTCAAAAAAATCACAAACAAGTTCAAGCACTTCAACACAATGCACTTTATCTTTCTTAACTTTTGATGTTGCTTCACATACTGCTGATATGGCAGTCTTTATTCTATCATCATGATCATCTTTTACCATTACTTCTCCATGAGCAATTTTACCAATACTGGCTGCTTCATTGGCACCTTCTTCCTCGTTGTCAACAGCAATAGACATCACTGGAATATTCAAAGAACAAACTGTTACATTGGCAGTTACTTCACTTTCAAGTTTTGACTTACCAGCCAAGACTTCATCATTTTCTTCATTTGTACTTGCACAATCACTAACAAACAATTTATTATAAAAAATATCATTCTCTTTTTTGTCCATCATTTTCAACATTCCATCATTTTCAAAATTCACTTCAGTGACATCTAATTTCAAAACTACATCAACATCTTCATCAATAGCAATTCCAACTACACAAGATACAGCATCCTCATATTTACCTTTAGTTTTAGCATCAATTTCATCAATTGATAGATCAACACAACAAAGAGATTCACAAATAATTTGACTACCTTATGCTGCTTCTGCAAATTTGTTTGTTGAAATGTTAACAAGTTGTGACTCAGCCATATATCTCCCCCTTACATCAAAATTTCTCTTCAAACTTTCCCAGGATTCTCTAGCTGTGTTTGCTTCAGTAATTACATAAAAAATATTATCATTGAGAGCTTGCTGGATGTAGTACAAGGAAAATGCAACCTTTGCCTCATCCTAGGGATTCTTAACTCCATTCTCAACAAAATTCCATAAACCTCTAACATGCAAGAAATTTTTCATATTAACTGACCAACATTCATAAGTTATACCTGAGAAATATGGTGGTGGATAATAGATGCTGCTCCATGCATCCTCTACTTTTTCTTGAACTTCATATGCTTCAGTATCCTCTGCCTTCTCTTTAAATTCCTCTGCTTCAGTAGGTTCCTCAATGGTTTCTCCTAATATCTCTTCTATGGAAAAACCAACTTCTCTTGCATTAACAACACTCTTCTTCATTCGTTTAAGCCTTATGCTTTTCCCCATGTATTTGTCTTCAAATAACTACTTGCATAGACTTTAAGTTTCTCTTTTGGTCCTCTTTCATGCATAAGAGCTTCAAATGAAACCAAACAAACTTCCAAAACACTGGAAATCAAACTACTCTACAATTAAAGTATATGGGAGCTCTCAACCAGAAAGAATGTCTTCCTTTCAACTAATCAACCTCTATCTGAGGGAACACAGAATCAACTTCATCCACGGACTACGACCATTTCTTTCTCTTTACACAAACCACGGCTAAGCTTGAGCGGCTTAACCAAAAGATGAATTACTCAAGAAACACTTGATTCAGACTCCAGCTACTAAATGATGACTCAACCTTTACTTAAGGGAGAACGAGAGATCTCTTTCAACACAGAGCTCAACTGAACTTACTTATGCTCTTTCTATGTAGCAGGAAGAGGGCGCTGGAGTAAAACTCAACAACAAGATCTCCAAACAAAATACAAAAAGTTCAACATACAATCATACGGCCCATTCATGAAGTGAGCACAGAACCAATGAACAGAAATTAAAAACCTCGCTCCGATACCAATTGAGGGAAGGAAGGGGGGTGTTGCTCTTACTTTCAGCAACACACACAGAACTCTAAACTCAGCAATTTCACCTACAGGACAGTCGCAGCTGACAGTAACAGCCCACTGTAATCTTCAGCATAGTCATAGCTAACAGTAACAGCTGACTGTTTTACCCAATAGTAATCTATAGGGTTGTTGCAACTAAGTTGCAGTTGATTGTTTCAACTAAGTTTTGATAACCTCTGCGTTCATAGATCTTGACTAATACCTTGTTTCAACAATCAAACACATTTAACATCTCTATGCTCCGTTTCAGTAATTAAACATATTCAACACATAAAATAACTTTAATCTCTCAAGTTGCTACAACAAACATAACTTCAAAATAATTCTGAGTTTACAAACTCATACAGACATAGAGGAATATAACAACAATATTACAGAGTTGAAACTCTGTTTCATATTTAACTTCATCTCTCTATCTTTCTGTCTCACAATCTTACAATGCAAAACCAATACTACATTGGTATTTATACAACAGAAATATAGCTGGTCATTTAATTCAACTTGACTTTTCAGTGCATCTAAACCAAAAATTGACTATTCAGAATTTAATTAATTCTCTTCCCTTTATTGAGCTGCAATAGGAACGGTGGGTGTCCCTTCAATCTTTGACAAGCTGGAACATAGCTGGATGTGCTGCAACAGTGAACACGCAGCTCCTTTTAACATCTGACCATCTGGAACATGTCAGTGGATGACTTCTTCAAAAAACGGTTCTTAAAAAAAATATAATACTCAACCCAATAATAAATCGATGTGCTGTGACAGAGGCTGTAACTACTTCTTTCAGAAATTGATGTCGTGTGCTGCCCCTTTGAAACCTTGACAGCATGACACAATCTAAATGGTGTGGTGGTGGTTGGCTCTTCATATTTTTGGCGGTCACTTCAGCAGAGCGGTGAGTGACTTTTTAGAACTTGTGGTGGTGAAGAAATTAACTGCTGCCAACAAAGATGATGCATAGTGTCGAGGATTGCGATTCAATTTTTCCTCCAATACTCACCAATGGCTCTGATGAAGAAAATCAATAGATTTCTTAACTTGTTGAAGTTTTAATCGAGGTGTATATTCTCTGAGAGATTTATTTGGAAACTTCCATGTTATTCACAAAATTAAATTTACCCTAGAGGGCGGTTATGCATGTTATGTTCCACATTAGGTTCGATAAGACAATAATGGGCTCTTTAGATCTGTTTGAAGTAGCTTTTTGTTCCGATTTTCTTTGAGTGTTGTGCGTACATTGGCACAACATATGGATGGGTGTTTTTGAAGTAGTCACCATCCTATCTCATAGGGTCAAACCATGAAGATAAACAAAAAAAACCCACCAATAATTGGACTACATACTTGGATAAGATGGAACTTTTCTTCTCGTTAGGGTTCATCCCCTCTAAATTATGTATTCAAGGTATTTAAGAAAGGGCGTTTTGCTTTTGCATTCTGGGAATTCTGGTATTTTTGTTGATATTTTTTTCGAGTACACCAGCATGGTTTACATTTCTTCCATTAAAGTAAGCTAGTAGCAGATATTTTTTTTTGTATTGGTGCTCCTATCGACGGCAGATATCAGGTCATCAAAACCTCGGGCTGGGAGCTTAAGTCGTACAACATTTTTCTCCAGTAGTAGGTTCATAATCCAGTGAAATCCATAAAGTAATTGCATGTAGAATTGCATTGATATCAATTTTATTCAAATTGAATCGTCCAGTTGAGTTTGATTGTTGGGGTTATGTATACATTATCTTATTCTCAAAGACATTGTGATTTGACCACATTGCTTGTTATTTAAAATTAAGTGGAGTTCATGTGGTGGAAATCAGTTGATTTCATGTTATTTAAGCCTAGTATTAATATTGTGGTGGAAATCGCGTCTTTGGAAGAGAGTTCAACTTAATAAGGACAAATGGACTAGACATTAAGACCTCGTGAGCCATATTGGGAATGGGAAATATTGGGATCACGTTCCCTCTAGAGTACAGTGGCTTCTTGATCAATAAACCTAGTGTGTATCTTATCATCCTCGGCAGGGTGCAAGGTTGGGACTAATTCTGGGAACAGAGTATGTCGTTCCTGCCAATCCATGCATCGTAGTATTTTTAACCTTTAAATGAAGACTTCCTCCATATTTCCCTCTAGGATCATATTAAAATAGATCAGGGCATTTAAAAAGGTGACCATAAGGTTTAGTTCACCAATGAACTTAACCACCATCTCAGATATTGTTCTTCTCATGGAAGAAACCACATCAGTGAACTTTGTCTTGCAAGAAGACTCGCTCTCTATTGCTCAAATCTGTTCTTTGAGGGTAGCAATTATTTGATCCTTAGCCTCTATCTTGGCATGCATAGATTTCATGTTAGATTTGGTCATTTGCATGAATGCCAATTGAGAACCTTCCTAACGGTCCATATTTTACAAAGCAATAGACAACAAACTTAGATTTCGCTGGGTTTCATAAAAATGATCACCTCAACTACAATTATCACATGTAAATTTTTCTTTCAAATTTTATTCTAGACAACCTATCCCATCATCATCAGAATATATGGCTTACCAAAAATTGTTCACAGTTTGATGGAAGTTGGACATGCTTGTAGACTGGGGGCTAGTTAAGTTAGTTATAGCCAAGTAGATTATGAAAAGTAGGCATCAATGGGTGTGTGGTTTTTCCATGTAAAAATCAATTAATTATTCCTGCATTTTTATCTAACATTATATAATTTTTACACGGAGGTACTTAAATGTAAATATATGGAGTCTGAGAATTGAACAGACCTCTATTAATCCATAGTACCAGAGGTAGCCTGGAAGAGTATTGACGGTCGACCTCAATTAATAATAAATAGAAGAGAGCCTGACCTTTTCTTCTGATTGACTGTAACATACCCGACATAGTGATCGAATGAGACAAAAGGCTGCCCATGTAGTCTAATTAATTTTTATGCGGCCCGGTCAGCTCCCGATACGGGAATCACTGAGATCGTAATCATCGACACCAATAATGAGCTCCAAATCACTATTTGCAGAGAAGACACCATCCTGTGGAAAGATTTGTGTAATGGATCCGTGACCCTAAAAAACGGTTGAGAAAGGTATTATTTCTCCTCTATTAGGTCACTTAAATATACTCCTGAATAACCTATTTGGGTGATATTGAAGAAAATAATGTTTATATAGGGTCAATCAAAGTTCATTTCAAGAAACATTAATAGGAGTAGGCTTGCCTATTCGTTAAGTATAACATAACTAGTTAGTTTTACCCTATTCCTACTCTCAAAATATAATAAAGCAGCCCCGGGTCACTGAGACCGTCATTTCGAACAAACATAGCCATAGTAAAAATGTCAACCTAACATGTTAATATAATAAATCTAAGTATTTTATTATTGCTCACGACTTTAATTATAACTATTCAATATGTGTTTGATTAACAAAATCATCTTCTTATAATTAGAAGAAGATGAGACAAGTGTAACGTCAATATTTTATGGTTTATATGTAATAACTGATAACTCAAGCATGTATAATAGAGAGTTGGTGATACTTAATTTGTGATTTATAGATATTCAAATATGCTACTAAATAAGTACTTTCAAATATTTCAAGCTGATTTTGAATAATCCCCATAATTTCTTCAAAATAGGTAGTTTCCGTTGATGTGGATCTTGCTCGTGGTATGCTATTATTCCCACTTTCAGAGGAGTTTAATGTAACTCTGTTCATCTGAATTTAAATTTCGCATTTTCTCGACCTACATTTACATTCTTAATGAAACATTTAACCATTTGTGGTAAGGTTGTGGGTCTCCAAGTAATACTGGGGGAGTTACGGTTTTCCTTGTATCTTAGAAAAAAGGCGATGTGTATAAGCTTAATGTGTTTATGATAGTCGTTTTAGAGGTGAATAATGATCTCCAATTTGTTCGATCAGTCTTCTTAATGGTGGATAATGGTTATTCTTATGGACGAGATTTGTATATACACCAACACCATAGATTTATCTACCTATTGTTTATGGTGGCCATCTTATATACTTAAGAAAGATGGCATGTAATGGATCTTCGAGGTAGTGGTTAATTGCTTATAGACCGAACGTAGATAGAGAAAATTATGTAAAGGTTATCAATTTACGTTTCCATGCTTAAGTAGATCTCTTAAGAAGAATAGCAGGCAATTTGATCTTGGATGAAGTGGTGAATATATCCATTTGAAAAATCCAATGTAAATAGAATGTAACTCGGTACATCAATATATGTTCCTTTGGGTAGTACTAATATGTGCAGCCAAATCGTGAGTGTTGCAGTAGATTCCCTGGTTAGAAAGTGTTTAATGACCGATCGATGGATACCATATCATTATTTGTATTTACCCTATAGAGTGGAAGGAATCATCACTATCCTTCGACTCTATGTCTATTGATTCCCTCGAGATAAATATACCAATGTTTCCATACTTCTCATCTATAAACGATACCCTGCTTACCCGGACGCAAGCGCAAGCTGCTGCCATCAACTATGCACCGAACTACCCCATGAAATGACTCCATGTGAATCTATGTCAACACGGCCTTAACGATCAAAGGGACATGATCTAAGCCATCACAATATTGGCGGAGCAGCAGGTACAGTGGATGTACTACTAGAGAGACATAGGACCATGTGTTACCCCCCTTCGCTGTCAATTTGAATGGTACCTTAGTTACCTACTAGATGGAAGTCAATGAATGCACGAGATGGGATGCACTGTCATACTCCAGTTGCGTTCAAGAAAGGGCTCGAGTTATCTTTATACTGTGAACCCTTCAGGGAAAATAATAAGCTTGAAAACATGGGACCAACTAGCTATATAAATATATTCAACTTAATGAGTTCGACTGACTACGGTCTCTTAATATCCCGCAGGTTGACATTTTCTTCTACCAGCTCATTGCCAAGTGACTAGAATATATTGTTTATATATATAAAAACTAGCACAGTCCTTTAATTTGATGCAGTGAATCTCCAAAGGTTACAAGCTAAGTGCTTGTTCTCTATGTTGTTCTCTATGTGTAGTTGCAATAAGTACTCCTTCACTTACTAGTTATTTATAATTAGCTGCTAGTTATTCATACTTAGCTATCAGCTATTTTTATTTTTAATAATTGTTTATTTTAAATTTGGAACCACTACCATAAAATCAATTTGAACAATACACTTGTCAAATATTAATTAGTCCACCTAAATTCTAAGATATAAACACCTATCAATATTAAAGTAAAAACATGTGTGTTGTGTTATTTTCACAGCAATGAAGCATGAGCTATGATGTACATATAACATACAATGATTTTGTGTTCAATATGATAAATACATCTAGGTTTGAAGCCACTTATTAACCTTATGTGTTTCCAAATCAATGTGACGAGATATTTCTTATTCTAAATTTAGAAGAACTTGGTTGGTCATTTGTGATTGAGTATGATCTAAGAGGACTAAGAGTAACATTTGTTCAGGATGTAGAAAACCATGATCTATTTGAATATTTAGAATATCTTCATGGTGTAAATGATGAAGATGAAGATGTTGATAATTTGAATATTGATAATGAATATGATCAAGTTGAAGACACTCATGAGTTTATTGAAGTGCTAAAAGGACAAGAACAACATCATGGGTATCATGTACATGAAGATGACAAATTTATTGATTTTCATTTACATATACCTGAAGGGGATGAAGACCATGAGAACTATGGTATTAATTTATTTATGGATTGAGGGCCTAGTAATGATGATGTACTTATGCCTTTAGATGAGGAAATTTAATGTGATTATGAAATGGTTTTGTTGTCATTCTCACTTTAAAATCATTTTTAAAACATAGTGAAATATAATCAAATATTTAGAAAACTATTGTGTATGTTTTGCTTATGCATCAAACATACTGGAAATTGTGTTGTTAACATTTCTTGAGTAGTGTTTTAGTGGATGCTTATGATGTCAAGGTAAATAGCTTGCATAACTTCTCGATTGGATAAGTTTATTTGTTTAATATTATTTTGTGTTTCTAACAATTTACTTGAAGAACACATTTGATTTGGTGGGGCATGGGAATCTACCACAACCCAATGCTTTAATTGATATGTTGAAAAATTTTACCCAATCAACATCTAGGTAAGAAAAATGCAATACTTTAAAGATAAAAAATAAAAAAATAAAAACCTTGAAATTTGATTATTGTTTGTTTTTTTATGTTTGAAAATTTAGTCAAAATTAAGTTTGTGTATGTTTTTATTCGAGTGTTAGTAAATTTGTCTTATGATAATGATATCACTTGGATATATCTTACAATTAATATGTTTTCATTTTAAGTCATTTTGTTCTTTTCTAAGAATGGTAGGCCATTTCTAAAGTCATTCCATCACCTAACATGCCCTTTAGTGCATCCGGTATTATGCACAAGGTAAGATCGCATCATATATTTTTTGTGGGTTTAATTAACTTTTTTTTCTTATTAATAATATCATATTAATATTTATGTTTTTACCACATACACAATTGCTATAGTAAATACAGTGATTGTGCATGCTATTCCTTCTAATGAATCAACCATTATGATAAGCATAAGATTCAGTGATAGGTTTCTATGATAGGTACATTTCAATCCTTTTATAACTCTTCCTTTCGAGCTTTGTCATCTCTTCGTAGCATTGGATTCTAGAACTATACAATATGCCTTACGTGTCATCATGAGAAATTTGTAGAATTTGATGCAAGATGTTTATGATGATGGTGGTTTGGCTTCTTTTATAATGAGTTATAAAATGTAGATAAATTGTAATATGTTATTCATTTCACATAGGTTTACATTAAATATATTCTTTGATTTATCATTTATCATATAGATAGCTTGTATCTTGTAGGTTGCAAGAGAAAAATCAAGACTATGATGTGCTTCTAGTTGACTATTTTTGAACGATAAAGGGATGAAAAGCATTGATGAGAAATTCTAGTTTCTTCATACTTTGTAATTAATTTATGGGGCATTTTTGCCACATTATCAAAATTTTCGAGGATGTAGTGTTTGGGAAATACCGATGGTGTGTATTTCTTTCCATGGAGCAACTATCCAATTATTTTCAAAAATAAAAATATTGAAAATAATTATAGTAATATTGTGATGCTAATCAAGTTATGTGTTTATTATAGTGCATTATTTTTTATTCTTAAAATATTGTTTTTAATCATACAAATTAATGAATATTATAAATGTGAACTATTTGGGAATCTTGAATATTTAAAACATAATTGTATTCTATATTGCCTTTATAAAGACAATAACTTAACACAATAATTGACATAATATTAAAAACACTAATCCAGATAATAATAGAGTGCTTAATAGAGACAATAATTGAGATGTTAATAAAGACAATAATTCTATTATATATTGTGCTTATAGAGACTGTAATAAAGAAAATAATAGAAACTATAATTATTGAAATGTTAATAAAGATAATAATACAGACAATAATTTGTGACACTAATAAAAACAATAATATAGACAATAAAATGAGACGCTAATAATTGTATATTGTCTCAAAAGGCCCTGTAGATAGTAGGGATTATAGTCGGGTTTCATGGTCTTGCAAGAAGCAATCTGCTATTGGTCTTTCTTGTACGCTGATGGGATTCTTGGCCAGTTTGAAGAATGCTATTGCTCTTTCTTGTACACTGATGGGATTCTTGGCCAGTTTGAAGAATAGGGCACCACGTGAAGCTTTAAAGATCGCATCCTACTAAACTCCAACAACTAGCGTGGAAAATTTACTACACAGTCCAGAAATATTGAAACCACTGGTGTTTGTCTCTAAATCTGATCCGTCCCTCTTCGTGAGGCTTCTAAATTTTAATTATAGATATTGATCCCCATATTGGTTGTACTTGTCAGCCTCGTGATAAGTATATATTCATTGATGCATTATGGCTCGATAACTGTACTAGCGATCGCAGGAGAGAGATTTGTTCAACAAGAAGGATAATGTCTGGCCCAGGAATGAGTCATTGCTAGAGAGATCCCACTTTGTCGAAGTGAAATTCGACAGCGAGGTACAGATACACGTGTCGTGTGGGCTACTTCAATCTCGATGTGAGGTGATGGATTCTGCTAATGTAAATTGAATGAAAGTGAAACAACATCAACTATGACATAAGCGCTTACGACATGGCATCATAGAGTGCCAACATCTATTCGGAGCCAGGGATCAAAATTGAACATGTCACACCACGTCAAAGGGCTCTCAGCACGTCCCAGAAGTGTTGTAAAAAAAAATGGACGTAAAAAAAAAAAAGATTTTTAATTTTGAAGTTTTGCAAATAAATGTAATAATTATGTTAAAATTTCATTAGAAGTGCTATGTTTAAAATTGCCCATCAAAATTTTTACAGCATAGGCACGGGCACTTGCTGCCCTACCCTTACTATAAGGATTTAAATCGATAAATTAAACTTAAAGGGTAGTTTTGGAAAAATACAAAGTTTGATATTATAAAAAAAAATACCAACTACAAGTTGTACGAGGACGATGAGTCATCAAAAGGGAGGGATGTCCGTAGGTACTGTGGTGACTCATGGAAATACGAAGGGCCATCTCGTTTAAAGAAGTGTCAGAACAATAACTATTCTCACCTTCGAGGAGTACCACACTTCAATCTTAGCCTCGGTTAGTGGTTTTAGGGATGAAGCATTCATTATCAATCTTCCAGCACTATGAGTTCTGATCTAGAACCTAAACTTATTTTTGTTATCACTTGAGGTCTGAAGAATTTTTGCCCTTACCGTTCAGAAGGAGGAGATTTTTCTAGCTGGAATGCCCAACTCGCAGGTACTCTAAGTTCTCGACGCAGCTTCGGAAATGATCCAGGTCTCTGTCCTGAACAAATGGTAAGTCTCCTCATCTTTCTACTGCACTTACTATACTTAAGCAAAAATGTTTGAAGAGTCTCAATCTTTTGGCTCTTCGTGGTCTAACCCCATTTCCTTTGGCTTGGCAGGCTGCTTGGAGATTTACTCAACTCGCGCAAGAGGAACTTCACTACTCAGGTAAGCAGCATACTTCTAGTGTTGTGCTAAAGGCTGATTAGGAAGATTCCTAAGTGGGGAAAGACCTTCCTTAAAGTTTTTACAGGAAGGACCAGAACCTTCCTTAGTCCTTAATAATTTTACTTTTCTTTACACTGAAAATGTCAGTTCTGGCGTTTACGCCATGGAAACTAGGAATACAAATCAAATTACTGTTGTTGTACTTGGGCATTTCAGTTCTCGACCCAGTGCTTATTTAAACAATCTCTGTATAAATTTTTAAGGGACTTTACTCAAAATGAATAGGACGAAGAAGGGGCCTCACTCAGATTTTTATAATTATATGCAATCGATTCAAAACAATGAGTGTAATACCATTTTACAATGCATTTTAAAGTTCAAAATTGCATTTTTAAAACGCACTTGTTGCATATAATTATTTATGGAGGATGGTTGTTCATCTTTCGCAGACAGCTCTATAGCTGTCGGCTTCAGGGATCAAAATTGAACATGTCACGGCACTCAAAGGGCTCTCAGCACGTCCCAGAAGTGTTGTTGTAAATAAAATGGACGTAAAAAAAAAAAGATTTGGCATGGTCCGGCACTGACTCTCGGAGACTCCGACTCTCCATTGATTGATTGATTAGTGATTATTTAGTGAGTCCGGACTCCCAAGTCGGCAATGGCATTGATTGATTATTTAGTGGGCACTGGAGTCTTAATATTTAACAAATTTATTTTACATCCATGTAGCTAAAATCTTAACTTTTTTATAGTTGTATTAGACGAATCGTCGTCGCCGATCTCTAGTCCACTGTCCGATTAACTCCGCATTTAATTATGGTTCAGAGAGTGGTTCAGAAAATTTATGATTCATGAACCATGACAGAACTTCCCAATGCCCATTGCCAAATTGCCCAGGCTCAGCGGCGGCCAAATTCCAAATTCAATGTATTATGTCATTAGAATTTGGGCAAGTTGGGACTGCGAGAACTGTCATCGAGAACATTCAAGCTTCAACCTGGGTCATTCTAATTTCTCCACCAGTCGACAATGGTGAATGGTGCGAAAAGCAAGCCCCAATTCCAATTTCCCATCCTGTGTGCTGGTTTGAAACTTTGAAATGTGAGCAAGCCCCAATTCATTTCTGGTGGTATTTTATGCTTCTCATCTCGCTGGATGTGGGTGTAGTGAACGCAGAGGCGAGAGGCCGCGTTGTTGACAAGTGCTGGTGTCCAGACTCTGGAGCCCAGTGGTCGTTTGGCTTTCTGCGGTGTTCCAAATTCCAATTGTTATTGTTGAAGGCAACGTTCTGTCACCTGTGGCTTCTATGATCTTTTGCTAGCGCTTTCTTTCAAGGTATGTTTCTTTATTCCATTTCCAATTTCCATTGTTTGTATTGGCACGGTGTGTATTGTCTCAATAATGTTAGCTTTACATTCTCGGATAGCTTTTTCTCAATGTATATCTGGAACAATTTGTATAATGTATGCAAAGGGATGATGTTCTACATTATGCAAACAATTTGTATAATGTATGCAAAGGGATGAAATTCATTCCATTATTAAGAATAATTAATAGTTACCAGAATGGAATGAATAATTTATTCCATTGAATACAGATTACTTTGTTTCTATCTAGCTCAGTAATCAATGCACCATTGGAAAGAACTTGGTTTTCAACAGAGTAGAAGAATTCATATCCTAAAGAAAAACATGCCCACGAAATTCAGAACTCTTCTCTTTAAGAAAAGGATTTATTGCTCTGTAGGAAAGCTTAAACAATAACAAACAAATGCGCAAACCAAATTCTGTTCGAAGTCACATAATTTCAGGTCATGGATTCATTTGGAGTTACTGGAACTCACCAATTGTCGATTGAGACCATGCAATCTGTGAATCCGTGGGAAATGGATTCATGCCCATCCTTATTGTCAAGGCTTGTTGCAGCAAGAGAATAAGAATGGAGATGGGCACTCAGTACAATCAAAAAGTAAATTATGTTATAAAGAGGCAATAAAACTAAATTAGTCTCCAAATATTCTATTACTAGGTTGGTTTCCGGTGATGCCAAGAAACAGAGTAATCTGTATTCAATGTTTTAGTAAATATAAAAAATTAAAATGTTATATTTCAAATCAATTTATAATTGAAAATTGATTTGAAATGTAATATTTTATTTAACATATTTTTTAATGAAGTGCATGATTAATTTATTATTGTCAATTGAAAAGCAAAATTTTTTAAAGCTTTTCATCTTCGAAGTGTGCAGGAATATATACCCTTCAAATTTAAATTAAGACTAGCCCTTCAAATTTGATCACTGTTCGGAACGTCTGCTCGTATCTATCCGTAGGCAATTCATTGCATGAGTGCCATTTTTAAAGTGTAAAAAGACCTGCCAAACTTTTTTGAAAATAATAAAAAAACTGACGATAACGAAGGTAAAATAAGATTGGGCACATGCGAGGAACATGGATGACATGAACCACTTTTTTAGTTTCAGAAACACCCTATATTTTAACGTGAAGCACTTGTTACTTTAGGCGTACTTTTGAATCTATTTTTATAAAAAAATAAATAAACACGTGGGATGTTTGCTTGTCGTAAATAACATCATTACGCGGATAGGATAGGTGTATATATTTCAATATAAAGTAGGGTTTTCATATTTATCAACTTTTTTTATCAATAGACGATAAGATGCGCCACCATGGTTTAAAGTTACTTTTAATTTAAAATCAACTACTATGCATGGAAGTCAATCATGTCTAAATATTGGTCAACCAAATTTTAAGCAAAGTTAATCAAAGCCAATCTTGGCAAGGCGCCAGCCTCAAAATAACAAGTCAATTAAATAGTAAACATAAAAATAGATCCAGAAAGTCTGCTTCTCTGCTCTAAGACCGGTGCTCTGCTCTGGAGACTGGATTTCTATCATACAAATCTATCCCTCGAGGTGGGAGAAAGGAAGGCATTTGCTCCCAGTATTCATGTGGCCCATTTAATAATCATAGTGATCACTAAAGCTATTATCGCACTGCACGGAGTAGATTTAGTTGTATTTTAACTAATAATTAACTAAAGATGTAGTTAGTTTCCCGCTGTGCATTTTGTCCAAATAAATTCAAGCTTAGTGCACTAATACTAAATAAGTCACATTGAGGGCGTTGATTCCAACCCCAGCTTTCATCAAATGTATCCGTGCTAAAGACGGGGGATTAATAAAGTCGTATCCATGGGTAGATATGGTACATTGCTACAAACATATTTGTCACTTCAAACAGATATCATTCAATTCAAGAACTTAAATGTTTGGACAATGTGGGCATATTCGTAGATGTTTGAATGTCATTAGCAGAGCTCGGCACATCAGATCAATGAATGGATGTATTGTCAATGGCCATGGCCAAAAAATAGTAAAAAAAACAGTAACATTAAATGATAATTAATAACAACATAGTGCATGTACCAAGTGGCAATGCTAGAAAAAATGTTAATTTTTTTTTTTAAATGATTTTTTTATTTCTGATAATTATTTTTCACACCAAAGATATTTAGTCATTTCAATGTATTCCACCAATTAAAAATAAGAAATAACTAATTTCAAAAAATATTTTCTTATTTTCAAAT
Organism: Larix kaempferi; assembly: GCA_027924585.1. NCBI lineage: Eukaryota > Viridiplantae > Streptophyta > Pinopsida > Pinales > Pinaceae > Larix > Larix kaempferi. Next base: position 6,721,074 of record BSBM01000043.1, on the reverse strand, counting down.
TATTAAAAAATTATATAAATTATTAAAAAATATAAAAAATTTATAAAACATTGCCAAAACATTATAATTTTTCTAAATATTAATAGAAAATCAAACTATGTTAAAGACAGATCGATCGCTAAAATCCCTGCCTTGGCAGGGACTAAGAAAACATATGTTTACATTTACTTTTCAAAAAATCTAATCTCTTTTATTACTATGACAATAAAATCCACATCCCTATCACCACTTATAATCCTTATCATGACTCTGTCAACTAGTGACTTTGAGAGCTACTAGGTACATCTATGAGTAAGAGTAAAAGCACGGAACGATTCCAAGATTTTCACCACTAATATTATACCATGTAACAAGCTGGTGGCAGGGACTTGCTACCCTGCAGCTCAGCTCATCTTGTTATACAATATTAGATGATTTGTTGGACAGTAAAGATGCCGATACTCTGCCAGTAATCTCCTCAACAAATTCCTGAATATTTTTATCGGAAGAACCGCCTTCCACCATTGCCTCCCTCGATAATCTCTTCCACCGTGAAGCGTTCTTCCTCAGTTCAACACCCAGTTGGCTTTGCATAATCATCTTTATACACCTCTCCACTTCCTCCTTCCCTACAAGTCCGTTTGCTGATCGTTTATTCAATCTCATCCCCGTCTTCCATTTCTCTGCTATGTAAGCAGAATTAGTTGGCTGATCGCTGTTCTGAGGAACAGCCAAGATAGGAACCCCGAGGCTGAGGCTTTCCAGTGTCGAATTCCATCCACAGTGCGTCATAAAAGCCCCAATAGACGGATGAGAAAGCACTTGAAGCTGATGACACCATGGAACGACTAGCCCTTGCTTGGAAGTTTCGCTCAGGAATCCTGCCGGCAAGTTTTCTTGACTATTAGTACCCCCTTCGGAAGATGGTGGACGAATAACCCATATGAAAGAATATCCACTCGCCTTGAGGCCAACAGCTATCTCATGAAATTGCTCTTTTGAAAGAACCGCGACGCTTCCGAAAGAAACGTAGACGACGCTTGCGGCTTCCTTCGTCTTCAGCCATTCCGTGCAGTTTGTGGTTTTCCACAAGTGTGCCCCAGAGTCTGACTCTACGGGATTCCGTCCGTCCAAGAAAACTGAGGGTATGAGAGGACCGATAGTGCGAATCGAAGCTATCGATTTCATTGGGTTCATTCCTTGCGATTCCAGTTCGGAAAACGAATTTCCCAGAACCCATGTTGCCTCTGAAAGAGGTTTAAACTGATCTATTGCTAATCGCAGCAGGTATTCCTCAGTATTTGAAGGCTGCATAAAGGATGGCAAGTCCGATACGCTCAGCAACGGCAATCCTGGAATTTCTATTGCGTCCGCAGTTTTCTGCAAGTTGGCTGAACACACAAAAATAATTTGACTAAATACGGGATTTCCATTGAGAAAGTAGAAGCGTATAGACACATAAATACAACTTTAGTAAACGAGAACGTACCCAATCCTTTGCTAAAAACATTGTAATAGATAAAGTAAACTGCACACGATTGTGTCCAGAAAAAAGCGACAGGAATATTAAACTTCTTTGCAACGTCCGGAACCCAGGGAAGGAAGGAATCGTAAACGACGCAAGTTATATTGTTGCCTTGAGTGTTTAGCCTCTCTATGAGATTTGCTAATGTGAGCCCTCCGATCCTGCTTAACATGTCGATGGACATTTCCAGGTCCTTCGATCGGTCGAAATCCAGTGGAAGTCCGTCAGAAATTGTTTCAACCTGAACTTCCATAGAGGAGTTTGCCTCCCCGGGCACTGCATCTTGCGCCTGTAACATGCTCTCACGGATGGCTTCGGTCGTGACAAACGTTACCATGATTTGTTTAGAGGCGAGCCGCTTGGCAAATTGCAGCATTGGATTTATATGGCCCTGCGCTGGACAAGGCATCACGAGAACATGAGGCTTGCTGTACTCTAGCTTCCCTAAGGACGCCATCCTTCTAGACTCCGGAAGCGAATAGTTAAGTGTACACAAGCTTCCTATTCGAGTATTTCGTTCCCGCAATCTCTCGGCCTTTGCATACAATTTGTCCTTTTCATCTTGCTGGCGGATTGAATAATGGATAGCCGCTGAATTTAATATTGGTTGATGGGACGCCGGATCGCATCAAGATGCTGCAGCGAATTCACGAAACAAGTGTCTCAAACGGATTGTGATTGACAATGATGTGATGTGGTATGCATGATAAATGGTAATACCATCACAAACATTTATATAACGAGCTGTCTAGAACCTCTACTATTTTGCTCGGGGTTCTACTATTTCGCCCAACCCCTAGAAAATTGTTTTTTAGGCTAGAACCTCTACTATTTCGCTCGGGGTTCTACTATTTCGCCCAACCCTTAGAAAATTGTGTTTTTTTAGACATTAATTTGCCTCGATATGTGATAGAGTTTTTAGAATCTCAAATAACATTATTAATTCTGCATAATTTGGATGATGGGTTTGTCTTGGGGGCTGAATTCATCTAGATGTTTAGAAAAACTATTTAATCAATACAAATCCCAAGATTTTTAGATTTTATATCACCTCATTCCGACCAAGTTTTGGCCACTCGTAAAATCGTCGAAGTTTTAGATAGCTTTCCATTCACCAACCACAAGTTAAGTGATCGTACTAGTAATATATACTATTGAATACCATTAATAATATTAATTTTGAAATTATATTATTAATAATATATATAATTTATTAATAATATATAATTTATTAGTATTTAATTATAAAATTATTATGAGGTGCATGTTTATGAGGATCCACAATGATTTAAGTTTTGAAGAGCTGCTAGATCAAGATTATTAATATTTATTGTTGGAATGCAAGAGATGAGAGTTGTGGGTTTCTAGGAAGTTAGGTTTCGAGTTTTTTTTTTAATTAATATGTTAATGTATAACTTAAGTCCATTAGTTTGTTTAGATAATTTACATGGTTAATTAATAGTTATCTTGATTTTAATATTTATTATTAAAAATTATTTTCATGTTTTTAAAAATAGCTATCCTTTTCATCTTGCTGGCGGATTGAATAATGGATAGCCACTGAATTTAATATTGGTTGATGGGACGCCGGATCGCATCAAGATGCTGTTTATAAATGTAGTTTATTAAGATTTTTAGTTTTAATCTGAATCTTAATCTAAATAGTATATAGTTTAGTAATTACCTTTAAGGTTTTCATGTTATATGTTAATGTATTAGTTAAAAATTTTAAATGTTCTTTGTATATTTATTAAAAATTATTTTATTTGAAAAATTTTAATTGATTATTAAGTTAGTTGTTATTATATATTAATATAATTATAGTATTCAATTAATTATATTGTAAATGTGATTGCTTATCATTTTATTTAGTATATAAATAAAATTACAATTAGGACTTAAAGGTTTATTATTTAAGTTTTTAGTTACTCTCTTTTAAGTTTTTGCAGTAAGGGGGAGCCAACTAGAACTTACCTCGAACTAGTACTTACCTGGAGGCTCACATTTCTATTGAGATTATTGGGATGTTTTAATATCTCCAACACTTCCCTAAACTTTTTTTTTAGATAATAGTCTTATTTAGCTAGGATTTGAGTGTCTTCTAAACGCAATTGGTGTTTGGTTTTGAAGGAGTGTTCCGCAAGGGCAGAAGTCTGAATTCTTTCTTTCCTTATGTCAGCGTAGTGTTGTTTTATTCTGGTGTGGAAAGAGCGTCCAGTTTCACCTATGTAGCAGTCATCACATGAACAAGGTATCTTGTATACTCTTCTAAACTGTTTGTGGTCCACGGGGTCTTTAATGGGTCTCATCTTCTGCCTAATGGTCTCTAAGGGTTTGAAAGAGGTTGCGATATCTTTTCTTTCGAGGATTCTAGCAATCTTATTCGTGACACCTTGAATGTAGGGTAAGTAGGCTCTTGTGTTGTACGTGTGGGTATTTTGGGTGTTAGTTTGTTCATTGTTTGTTATAGTGTTGATCCTTTTGTTAGCCTTATCCATAGCTTTATTAATGTCCTTAGTCTTTTATCCTATGTTTGTGAAGACTCTCGTTTAGTGGTCATTTTCTTCTTTGAGGTGTTCATTCTGTGAGATTCTAGAAGCCCTAATGGCTAAGGTATTGAGGATTCCAATCTTTAGGGATGGGTGGTGATGGGAATCTGCATGAAGGTAGCTTTCTGTATGTGTATTTTTTCTAAAGACTTTATGACCTAGAGTTCCGTCTTCTTTTCTAGTAATTGGTAATAATGTCATGGCTAAATCATTGGGGAGTTGAAAAAGAGTCCAGTCTGCAAAATAATGTTAATATTGAAAGTATTATTACATCTAAATTTAAAGAGAATTTTTGGTGCTATAAAGAATTAGAGGATAAGACAAAATTAAAATATTATAAGGAAGTGATCAAAGAATTTGTCATCTTTGTGATATTAAGAGGATTGGAGATGAAAATCACTTTCTCATCTATGTCTTACACCCACATTAGAGTGCCATTTCAAAATGTTTTCTCAATATTGACCTTATTAACATTTTAAATCCTCACAACTATGGTAATCTAAGAGTACTTCTCTTAAAACATTTAGAACACAATATTTTTTTTTAGGAATACCAAGTGAATTCTTACCTTTTTAAATATTTAATAAACCAAAATTGGTTTCACTCGACATTAATAATTTCTTGATAATATTATTTCTTTTAATTTATTAATACTTAATCTATTAATAATATGTCATTTAATAATTAATTTACATATATAATATTAAAATAATTATAGTTGACTATATTATGTATTAACATATATTCTACGTGAATCATGTCTTAATATTTAATGTACACCTATATTATTTATTAATGTATATTTTAGTTGAATAATGTATCAATATTTTAATGTAAAATAATGTATATTTTAGTTGAGTAATGTATCAATATTTTAATGTATCAATGACGTATTATTTAATGCATATAATTATTTATAAGTAAAACTCATATTTTAGTTGACTAATGTATCAATATTTTAATGTAAAATAATGTATATTTTAGTTTACTAATGTATCAATATTTTAATGTATCAATGACGTATTATTTAATGTATATAATTATTTATAAGTAAAACTCATATTTTTAAGTGTATTTAAATAATGGATTGAACTTTTTTTCATGGGATTTAAATAATAAAGTAAATATTTCATTAAATAAGGATAATGTTAAATATTTTTATCATAGGTTTATCATAACTTTTTTATTTTTATTTTTATTTTTATTAAGGTGTTATTTAAAAATTAAAATAGAATAGGAAATCCTTGGTATGATAAAGAGTGTAAATGTTGTAGAAAATTCATTAGGGATTTTGACAAGATTCATAGGTAAAAATACCTAAATAAAGAGAGGTACTATACAAGTAGAAAGCAATAAAAGATTTTTCACCTCTTTAACCTAGATCTTAAGAAATTCTGGACGCAAATTCTAAGTCGTGAAACAATGGAAAAAAATATGATCCTCTTAAGGGATTGGAATTCCTACCTTAAAAAGCTTTATGAACACCCTATGTCATGGACAACATTCAATCCCTTTCTACATAGGAATATTTTTTATAGGACATAGAATTCAGGGCTAAGGAGGTCGCAAAAAAGGGAAAACTAAGGACATCGAAGGATAGGAAGAATAAATAATAAAAATTGGTGGGCCTATCCTCATCTCTCCCATCCACATTCTCTTGAATTTAGCAGTCAAGCAAGGTTTCCCTAAACCTGCACTCCAAGACCTATCTTTCGTACTTTTAAAAAACAATCCTTCTAATTATAGGACCATTATGATTAAATCCATCTTTTAGCCAATTTATACGAAATTATTTTGGAAAAGAAGATTAAGGTATTGCTATAAAGTCACATGAAAACAGATAAAGGCCAAGTCATATTTAGGAGTTATCATTCTTGACTGTGGACCTCCTTGTTACACTTAGCACCATTGCAAAGGAGTGTCACAATAATAAAGCACATTTTTTGTCTTTCTTCGTTAACTTTAGAAAATAATGTGACACGGTTCCAAAAAATAACCTTTGAAATACATTAGAAGAGCTAAAATTTTCTTCAAAGTTGAGAGCTATTGTGATAAGGTTGTACATAATTTTATTACCAAATTTAGGAACACTAAGGGTTGGTCAATATAAATTAATTAAATATAGGAGTCAAGCAATATTTTACCCTATCCCCCACCCTCTTTGGTATATACATTGACAAGTTATAGGGTTGTTTGGAAGAAGTGGGTTGTGTCGGGATGACTCTAGATGGTATAATCATCATTCCTTCTCTATACACTAATGATATTGTTGATATGATGAGGAGTCCCTATGATATTGGCAAGCAACTAAAAATTATCAAGGATTTTTTATCTAGTATGTGTACATGACTATTAACAGTGACTAAAACAAATTATGATAATCAAATCCAAAAATATCACTTATGCTAATTTCATGTATGACACCAACAGTTTGGAGGAAGTGTCTACATACAAATATCTCATGATCGATTTTCATCGCAAGCTTAACTAGAACTATAGCATTGACAAAAGGATAGTGGAAGGTGGAAAGCTTATCATGGACTTGGAAACAATTTTTTTCAATGGAATTTTGGCATTTGGATAAGAAAGAAATCCTCTTTGGGACTCTTTACACTCCTCTTATCTCATATGGTTGTGAATTTCAAGGTTGTAGCATCTATAAAGAATTGTGGATGAGGATAGACCAAAACCAAATGTGTTTTATAACCTGTAATCTCCAAATTAAAAGCAATACATCCTATCCTATCCTAGTAATATAAGCAAGTATCTCTCCTATTGAGAGCATGGCTATGAGTAGGTGCCTAATGTACAATAAAAATATTAAAAACATAGGAGACAAGTTGCTTCTTAAGATTCCATCAAACTTGAATAGTCAAATCCATCTACATATAAAGTATATATGCCAAGTCCTGGCTAAATAATTGGAAAATAGAGGAAGAGATCACTCTTGGGTGTTCCCATGAAGATGGGTAACACTTGTTTACAAGAAGATGACTCGAGTATGGAAAAAATGAGCTCGATTGAGCTTTTTTTAAGCCCTTGATCGAGATTTTAAAAGATCGATTGAGGGATTAAGAAAATCTCGATCGATCTATTTAAAAAAGTTTGATCGATGGTTGAGAAAACCCTCAATCGATCTTATTAAATAACTCGATCTAGCTTTTTAAATAGCTCAATCTAGCTTTTTAAATAGCTCAATCTAGCTTTTCTCATTAGTATAAATAAATAAAAGTCTGCGGGAAGACTATAGAAAGTAAAAAGTAGCTTTATCGAGCTTTTGACTTAACCACACATAAAACCTTGATCGAGGTATTTAAAAAATGTGCATAAAACCTCAATCGAGGGTTTTAAAAACCTCAATCGAGCTAATAGCTCAATGAAGGGCTTTAAAATAGGCTTTTAGCCCCCTTTTTGAAAATTTAATTTTAATGGCTTCTTTGCCAATCCTATACCCTATCCTTGGATGCACCTTAGGTGGAAGACCTCATACTGATGGATTCATCAATGAATTATCTATCCATGGGCATATAATTTACGAGTTTCTGAGTTCATATGATACTTTTTTTGTAATTTATTTTTCAAAATTACACTTAGAAAACCATGTCCAAAACTTCGAATCAACGCAAAGAAAAATCAACAACATAAAATGTACACAACCAAAAAATTTCGATAAATATACACACCCCATATCAATGCGTCCTCTTCAAAAGAATATCTTTGTTTTTCTATTTTTGTAACTAGTATAAAAAGTTTTATGTGCACACACATGTACAAAATGTTGGATTAAAATTTTCAATGGTCAGTTTCGAAAATTAATATTTTTTTTTTATAATTTTCCAAAATAAAGTTAAACAAATATGTGCGCCCTAGTGCATTCTGTGTATATTATGTTTATATTTTGTTTTAAAAAATTATGCAATTATTACTAAATTATTTTACGTGCACACAAGCCACTTGTTAACTTTTCCTAAAATTTACAAGAAAAAACCTTTCAGTAAATGCAATTTTGACATATTAAATGAAATTATTATTTTCTTTAAATCGTAATTGGAAAGACAACATAATTCCCTACAATTTTCTTTTTTGTTCCATGTCAAAATTCACAAGGCATATATGAGTTTTTAGGGCTTCGATTTAAAAATGAGTAAAAAACCTAATTTTCACCATCACTTTTGGCCAAAAGGTGTTACCCATCTTCATGGATTCACACTCTTTAGAATATTAATAATACTAAAAATATTAATACATATAAATCTAAGGAGAAGTTGTGATGTACTGATAAAGAATTAAAAAAATTAAAAATTAAGATACTATAAGGAGGTGATCAACCCTAATCTAGAAGATTAAAAGAATCTCTCTATTTTAAATAGTGTTAAGAAGAAAATTAGCATTGCTAAATTAGAAACAAACTTTCATGAGCTCCATAGTTAAATAGGGATTTGAGCAATTCCTAAAATGTCTCAAGACAAAATAATTTGTCATATTTATAACACTAAGAGGGTTGAAGATGGATATTCTTTTGTTATCCATTATATTTTTAATAATAATAATGAGGGAACAATTTGAAATTTGTGGATTTAGGAGCAACGGTTAGGGTTTAGCAGCCACCATTTCCTAGGACATTGGTTCACACAGTAATGGTGACATCAGGAGGGGGATCTCCTCCACCCTCCTCCCCCCTTACTTTAAGGAATCCCTCTCAAGAGAGAAGGGAAAACATGTTACTATACCAATTTGTAGTAACATCACTTTGAACTGTGATGAGAACTTTGAGGGAAAGGGATAGGTAGGAACTGAGGAACACGATCAACCAATGGAGGGATAAGAAAAACCAATAAGGATCCAACGAACCCTAGCTCATAATGCGATACATTATCTCCCAAAAATGAGCAAAATACCTAGGTATGAGATAACATCTAGTAAAATCCATGAATACATTCAATACTTGCAATACCATGTTGTCATAGGGAAGTTCATGCGTATATGGCGAACATAAAACGCTTTAACCTAGTGGATCAAAACAAGTTGGAAGCCTAAAGGACATATTGATTGTAAGCTAGAATTAAAGAGATTTTTTACTACGGTCTTCACCAATTTGGAGGACAGGGATCAAGTATTTTACAATTGGCCCTATTTCTTCAATTCTATAGGCCTTTATCTCAGGTTCTGGAGTGAATGATTTAGCCCCAAGAAGGAGAAATTTAAGGTAGTGTTCGTCTGGAATTGGATTTATTATTTGTTGTATGAGTATTGGGAGGAGGAAACCTTGGAAAGAATTGGTAATACATTGGGGACCTTCATCAAGACCTAAGAAGTAACAAAGAAAGGAAAATACACCTCCCATGCATTCCAAGATCTGCATTTATATGAAGGTATCAGTCTCTCCACCTGAATCTATTTGCCTTATCAACCTTTATTCGGAATAGATAAAATGTCATGATCACAATAATCTATTTAAGGATTGTCCCCTTAATATTGTACCTTCTCTAGGAAATTCAGAAGACAATTCATACTAGGAAGGGTTCTCCAAAGTCATCACAAAAGGAAAGCAAGGAAAAAAAGAATAATCCAATCCAATCAAAAAAAATTCCCATGACAAATAGCTTTGAATCCCTAAATTCTAATCTAGAGGATGGAAATATTGATTATATAATGCAAATCCCTTCCAATCCAAATCTTGTCTCATACAAGGAAGATAATTTGAGAAAACACGATATAGAGGAGAAAAAATCAACTAAAATAAACAAGAAGGTTGGAGAAGAACTACCCAAGGAACAAGCATTTTTCGACTCAGAAGGTCGTGAGGAAATGAATCTGGGAGAACTCGATCTTTAGAGTACAGTAGTTGCTTGCAACCACAACGAAAACCAATGAATTCTTGAAAAACAACTTCATCTTCTTAAAGAAGCAATGGAGAAAAGAAAAAAATGACAATCTTAATTGTGTCTCAATCATCCTCCAAAGAGATACAAGTGAGACCCTCATTAGGATTCAAACAAACAATTCATAAGGAACAAGCCAAAAACATTAAATATGGCCAAAAAAGGGGCAGAAAGAAAAAACAACAATTGATTAAAGAACTAGGTCCTTGGAGCTCAACTTGTTGATTAGGTACAATACATACCTATCTTATATAATTTTCACCCCAACCCTCTCCTAATATATCATGAAAATTATTACTTGGAATAAAGGGGTCTAAATAGTTCCAGTAAACAAAGAACTCTAGGGAATAATATATTTAAGGAAAAACTAACCATTTTGATGTTACAAGAAACTAAATAATAAAGTGAAACTATAACCATCATACTAGAAAGTATTGGAATGGATTCCAACCTATATCAATTGATGCACATTTTGCAATAAATAATCCCGGAACATTACTTTTCCACACCCAGAAAAATATCCGCATGATTTCACATATTAGGAACTACAACTATGGGTTTTATCACCAATGTTTATGGGCCTCAATTTAAGGAAATGAAATAATATTTTCTTAATTCTCTAAAAGGCCTAAATGATATCATAAAGAATCAACATTCGATTATAGGAGGAGGATATTTTAATATGATTACTTCTTGATATGAGAAAAAATAGGAATAAGATGATTGGATGCGGGAAACAATGCATTCGAGGGAATGAAGCACATATTGAAGTTATAGATATGGAAATCAGTAATGGAACTCACCCATGGAATAATCATAGAGGGGGAACCCATTAGGTTGGCTCATGATTTGACATGTTTTTAGTTTCAGAATCACTGACAACCATGGGTCTAAACACATAATCCACCATTCTCCCTTGTGCAGGATCTGACCATTGGCTTGTTAGTCTCTCTATAAATATGGGAGAAATCCCAACTAACAAACCATTCATGTTTGAGAAATTCTAGTTAGAACATCCTTATTTAAAGAGTAACATTAACACTTGGTGGAACAAAGTTGTAATCAATAAAGGCTCTTTTATGTATAGGTTCTCCCAAAAATTAAAAAATTAAAGGGGTGGCTAAAACAATGGAAATCCGGATATCTTTGGAAGCATCTTTAATGGAAATAAATATCTAGAGGAAAAAATGGAATAACTTCAACAAAAAATTATTATAGAAGGAAGAACCAAAAACCTTGCTCAAATGGAAATATCAATCCAAACTCAACTAGACTCAATGAACATATAGAAGAAACCCTCTAGAGGCAAAAACATTGCATCATATGTGTAAACAAAGGGGAGAGGAACTAAAAAAAAATCATCGCTATGTGATACAACACTGAAATCACAATTGAATCAACTCTCTAACAAACACTCAAAGAAACCAACCAATTAAACATAAGGACATTGAACAAGAATTGATCTCCTTTTACCAGACTTTGCATCGAGAGTTATAACTAGATAGAAGAGAAGCAATCCAAAAAATAATTCAATGCATTCACAAACTTGTCACAAAAAAGAAAAATGAAGGATTATTGAGGGAGATAACCTTTGAGGATGTGGAACATTCGTTTATGGAAATGAAGAATGGGAAATCATCAGGTCTAGATGGGTTTACTAATGAATTTTTTCATTCTTGTTGGAATAAAATCAAAAGAGACATATGGGAGGTGGCCAAAGAATAACCCATAAATATACTTACCTCCAAGTGGCAATTACACCACTACCTAATTAGATAAGTTAGGATAGCAGTAATTAGTAAATAGTATAAAACATACTACATGCATAAAATAAAAAGGAGAATGAGGAACACCATTTAGACAAGTGTCCCATCTCCTAAAATAGCCAAGGAGTTACTCATTGATGTAACGACTACCTTTAAGTGGCAATCATGCCCAAACATAAAAGTATTCTCTCAAGAGAAGCAATAAAGGCAATAGAGAGTATATTTCCCATTAGTAACATTCATATTAGTAATAGTAATACTACATCATCTTTACATAAAAATCTCTTATGCTACATAAAAATATCTATGCTACATATTATGTATAAGAGATGTTAAATCTGATAAAAATATCTACTCCTACGAGCCTAATTCAATGGTTGCACCACCTTCAACCCACGGGCCATCTTTGACGATTATGTCATCTTTTATTCCCAACTTCTCTAAATTTTATCCTGCTTTGGTTTCTTCTTCAAATTATGACAGTGAGAATGAAAATCCATCTTTGCTTTCTCACTTTCCTTTTATGGGTGCACTGAACAAGAATTTGCACTAGCACCATGGATTCTTAGATGGATTCATTCAATATGAGAAGTAGTTGGTGATCTTACTAGTGATCATGTAGATCAGCCTTGAACACATTCACAGTTCCAACGTGCCTCTTCTCTCTTGGTTGGAGTTTTAGAGACTCATGATCCAAAGACATTTGCAGAAGCTTCTATCCATCTAGATTGGGATACAACTATGAATGAATAATATCATTCCTTAATGGTGAATGATACTTGGGATCTTGTACCTCTTCCAAAAGGAAGAAAAAATGTTAGATCTATAAATGGGTGTATAGAAAGTAGTATGCATAATATGGAAGAATTGAAAGACCTAAGGAAAGTTTAGTTTTCAAAGGATTTTCCCAAGTTAAAGGAATTCATACTACAATGAAACCTTTTCCCTTGTCTCCAAAATGAACTATGTCTGCGTCATTCTCTCTTCTTCTGCTTCACATAAATGGGAGGTCCATCAATGGATGTCAAATATGCCTTCTTGCATGGATATTTGGAAGAATAAATTTAAATGGAACAACCTCCTAGCTATGTTTATAATGACCAAAACCTTGTTTGTCTCCTTCATAAATATCTCTATGGACTTAAGCAAGGTCCCTATGCTTCGTATGCCAAAAATGGATATCTTTATTCTTGAAACTAGTTATTCTAGATGTCATTCTAACTCCAATGTCTACACCAAGAAAGAAGGAAACCATCTTATAATCCTTGTTCTTTATGTTGATGACCTTATTCTTATTGGTAGTGACCCTAAACTTTTAACCCATGTGAAATTCATCCTTAAGAAGAAATTTGAAATGAATGGCTTGGGACATTTACATTATTTTCATGGCCTCCAATTCTTGTAAACAAAAAAAGGAATTTTTTTCTCAATCTAAGTATGCTTGTGACCATCTTTGTCACTTTCACATGAAATATTGTAAACCAACCCCTTCTAGTTTGGATTCAAACTTATGCCACTTGCACTAGCCTTGAAGTAGATTCCACCTTGTACTATCAGTTAGTTGGTAGTCTTTTGTACTTGACTCATACATGACTTGATATTTCCTTTATCGTTGGTCTTGGTGCTTGGTATATGAAAATGCCCAATGGTAGTCATTGGAAAGCAACAAAAAGAATACTTTGGTATATCTAAGGTATACTTTAGTTTTATTACAATTCAGGGGGGACGCCTTTGCTGGTTGGATTCACTAATTTCGATTAGGATGGCGACCCTAATGATCAGAAGTCTATTGTAGGTTTTGTTTTCAATCTTGGTTCTAGGCCTGTCACTTGGGATTGTAAGAAACAAAAAGCTCTCACTCTTTCTTTAATTAGTAGAAACAAAGTATCAACTCATAGTTAATGCAAGCCAAGAATCCTTGTGGCTTTGGTAGATCCTTTCAAAGTTTAAATTCAAACAATGTCCTCTAACTACCCTCTAGTGTGACAATCATATTTTCACGAAGCTCTCTAAAGGTCGAGTTCAACATCAAAGTAGAAAATAAATCGAGCTACATATGGAACAATTCATAATAAATCTTATTCAAGATTGCATTCTCAAAGTGCTTTTTCTCCCTATAGATGATCAAGTTCCACACATCTTCACAAAATCTCTTATAGAAGAAATTTTTTCTGAACTTCAATCTATATTAGGAGTTCAAAAATTTGTCACTAAAGGGGGATATACTCTAATGACTCATTTCTTATCTTATTGTGTCACCTTTGTAAATCCTTCAATCCTACCCAAAGTTGTTATGTCTTAAGGGGAGTTGTTAGAATATTTAGACACTTAGGAGTTAGTTAAGATCAACTTGGTCTATAATTTTTGTCTTTTGGTAAAGTGTGTTTATTTAGTTTTCATTTTGTACTTATGTAATATGTTAGTCATGATATGTTCTAGACATAGCCATGATTCAAAGGTTCATCTTCACCTCGATCTTAGAAACTATTAATCTATGTATTAACACCTGAATAGTCCATGATCTCTATTATATAAATAGCATGGAGGGTTAATTAAAGAGCACGGAGGGTCATTTTCTTGATGATTGATTGTGAGAAACTCATATGTAAATATATTATCCTTTTGTTGGCAGGCGGTTTGATGGGGTAATGGTGCGATACCGCCGACGTTGCGACACGTTGGATAAGGGCGTGAAAGGAGTATTTTGTACCAGAGTAGACCGCAGTTGGCGGGTTTTGGGTCACTTGGACCATGTAATTGTAATATTGAATCAAGTATACCGCAGTTGGCGGGTTTTGGGTCATGTACTTTGTAATAGTGAGTCAGCTGTACCGCGGTATGTGGGTTTTTGGGTCATTTGGACCAAGTTAGTTAGATAATGGGTCAATTGTCCACAGTGTCGGTAAAGAAGTTAGTTGTAAGTGGACAAATAATGTAATGGCTAAAGCCTATAAATAGATGAGAGTCGCAAGTGTTACAAAGGAGAGGTTGGTTGCTACACAGAAGGATAGAGGGACATATGCAGAGAAGTGGAGAAGATGTATGTTTTGCCTCTGGTATTTTGATCGCAACAGTAATACAATGATGTTTTGGTGCAATTTCTGTGTAATGGTGCAATATATAGTTGTTGTTTAATGTAATATCTGCTTACTGTTGTTGAAATGACAAATGATGCGATTAAATGATTTGTTTCATATGGAATACAAATGCTGTCGTTAGTTTAAATGTTATAATTCTGTTTAAATACTGTAAGATAGATAGTCTGCACAGCCACAACTCTCCTCCTCCCTCGACGGAAACATGGTTCCGTCTGCTCTTCCTGGACACCTCGGGTGAGACCTCATCTGCTCTGTGGGTGTTTCTGGGTGAGCTCATACCTACCCGGGCCGTTTCTGGGACCGTGTGCAGAGTAAGAGGAGGTCATGTTGTGGCACCTAACGAAGCCGGAAATATAGAAATGGTTCGATCAGAAGCTACAGGAGTTTGCTGAAGAAGAAAGTAAGAATATGCGATTGACAGTAGATCGATGGCTGGGAAGATATATTCACGACAGTCCGCACGAGGGGTTTTTCTGTGAATTCCCTGTCATTCTATACGAATGGTTGTCAAAGCTGACCTTCCAGAAGACGAACTTTCAAGGTGGTGAGCCGACGGCTTGGACCCCAGAATTGATTTAGGAACTGCAGGAAGTCAATAATAAGGCATCACAGGCTGTCGAAGTTTGGCTTGATAGCATCTTGGAAGGGTATATCACTAAATTTGCGGTCGATACGAAGAAATCCTATATCAAAGCTGAAAGATACTTCTTCCAAGGACCGAGGGGAAGGTTTTTGCTGTCACTCCAACTATCGATTAAGATGCTAATCTGCGAGAAAGGTATATTGAAGATGCACCTTGATCAGTAAGCAGCCTGGTGGGAGGAGGCCGTTGGTATTGCGACTGTCGGGGGGCGATCGAAGGAATGGTAAAGGGGTAGATGGGTGTAGACCATGAGGAGACTGTGAGTGAAGCTGAGGAAGAAAGTGGCCTTACGAGGGGAGGATCAAGGTTCCAACAGGAAAAGAGGTAGAGGATAGTAGAAGGTCCTGTTGCGATCGGACTGCAAGACCGTGAAAGAAGGCCACACGGGACGAAGTGACCTCACTGTCCTGACAGGGATAACCAGGATACGACCAGGATAGAGGCAGGACCAAACCCTAGCACAAACGTACCCACACCTCCGCTCACTAGTTCTCAACCAGCAAGAAACACTACTTCGACGCCGCCAAGTACGTCGACACCGCAGAAGTTAATTGGTAGTAGTAGTATAGCGACAGGAGTAAGGAAGCCCAAGATGGCAGGCGATGATGCTAAGTTACCGTTGTTCCATGGAAGTGCAACAGACAACCCAGAACAATATTGGTTTTTATGAGAAGCGGTCTGGACCGTGAAACATATCACTAATGACAATACTAAGAAAGGACAGTTAGCCATGACTCTGCGAGGTCGTGCCTTAGATTGGTTTATGAAGTTTGTTTTAGTCCCTATGGGGGCCCCAGAGAAGTCACTGGATGAGATTCGGGATGGGCTGATTGCTGAATTTAGACAGCCTAAGTCGGAAGCTCAATACATTACCAAATTGAAGGAAATTAAGCAGTATCCTAATGAGACGGTATGGGATTTTGACCAGCGATTTAAGATGCTGATGGAAAAAAATAGTTTCGATATGAGCGCTGTCCAACATAAAGAATGGTTCATTGCGGCACTGTTAGCCCACATTCGGCTGCCGCTGATGCAGCAAAACATTTCGACACCTAATGAAGCTCTAGAGATCACAATGCGATTGGAAGCATCACCGATTGGCGATAATGCAGCCGAGATGTCACAGATTCAGACACAGCTCGCCAAGTTGACTATATAGTTGCAGGACTTGAAGAAGAATAAGGAACAGTGCGATGAAGTACGGTGTACACGATGTCGACGAGAGGGACATACGAAAGATGATTGCCCATATTTTCGTAACTATTTGGTCTCCAGCGCGCGCAATCCCTTGAATGGCGGCAGTATGCCATGGTGTCGTGTTTGCAAGGTGTTTTGACATGGTCATGATAATTGCCCATATATGCAGAAAATGGTCACAACTCCGCAAAATATCTATTGCATGTTCTGTAAGTCGGTAGGACATGATGACAATGATTGTCGTGCATATGGGTTGCTACAGGAGAGAATGTGTGATGCATTCTATGTCAAAGATGATCAGTGCGCTGCACCGCTACAGCCGCAGGTAGCTCAGCTGCAACCACAGATGCAGTTTGTACCGCAGCAGTTCGTACCATAATATACACCGGTGAACCCCCCGCAACCTCAGTACGTGCAACAACGCAGTATGTACCATAAGGTCAAGGGATGCCTCCAGCACCCATGTAGCAGCAGTTTAACCAACCTCAGTATCAGCAGCAGGGCGACTACCAGGGAGGCTACAGGGGCGGATGCGGTGGTGGATTTGGTCGTGGAGGAGGAGGCCGAGGTGGTCGTGGACCTATTCAATGTTACCATTGTGCGATATGGGGGCATTATCAGCGCGACTGCCCACTGCTATAGAATCAGTGTACGTTTTGTTCCAGTAATGATCATACAGTAGAGAATTGTCCGTAGTTGATTGCACGATGGCAGGCTGGGAATGCTCTGCTACTACAGAATCAGGCCCAGCCACAGCAACCAGTACAGAACCCGGTACAGTAACCAGTGTCGAACCAGCCCCTGTGACCACCGTCGAACGCCAATCAAAATATCAATCAACCAGGGAACCTGCAGCAGAACCAGACGCAGGGTGCAAATATTGCAACCATTTCTGCCGAACCGCGACCGCAAGATGCGTCGGTGGCTACTGTCACTTGTGGAGGTAAGACGACTAGGGAAGATGGTTCGCGACCACTCATTCATTTGGTTGGTCAGAAAATGGTAAATTTTGACATTGATGCCGAGCGGGAGACGTTCCTAGAAGCACGTCGCACTTTGGAGAAAGATCGCGGTAAGGTTGTTGTTTGTGATATGCCACCTGTCTTTGATGCCACATCAGACGCCGATTGACCACCACCAGGGACATTGCAAAAATTTCTTGAAAGCTGTCTGTCATTGGCACGAGACCCAGCTGCCATGGTTGAGATTGAGGGATGGTTGCAGCGATTCTCGAAAGAACAGCAGGAGTTGGTAGTAAACTCCTTATAGCGACGAAAGACTGGCAAGGAAATGCGAATGAATATCCAGATTGGTGACTATGATGTTGACTCGGTGATTCTTGACCTTGGTTCAGATGTTAACATCTTAACCAAGCAGGCGTGGTAAAAGATGTGGAGTCCCCCATTGAGTTGGTCTCCTGTGCAGCTCTGGTTGGCTAACCATGCGAAGGTTACACCTATTGGGCAATTTCTGCGACTCACGATTGATATTGAGGGCATGAAGACTTATGCTGATTTTGATGTTATTGAAGTGGTTGAGGGAGGAAGCTCTTATCCGACATTCTTGGGGATCGGATGGGTTAACGACAGTGGAGCTGTAATCAACTTCAAGAAGCGCATGATGACCTTCGAGAATCACGATTTCAGAGTTATAGCCTCGTTGGATCCGGTTGAAGGACGCTGATACGTTGAATCTGTCAAAGATGGTGATACCGCTAGATGGGACCATGCATTCAATATTTCTGAAGATTATATCCATCCTACCGTCCATGGTGAGTTGGACTGGCGCAACGAGAGTTCTGCGTCTTCTGACTCTGATGATGCACTAGAGCATTGGAAGAACCAGATGCATGAAGTCCCCTTCCGAAAATGTGGCTTAGTTACGTAATCCTTATGTCGTGTCGCAACGGAAACAATCACATTGCTAGTCTACGAGGGGTTTCCTGGCCTAACCACCTTTTTAGTAGAATTTGAAGACTGCGTCTCAAAACCACAACGATTGCTGGCATTGGAGGACGCACTGAAGGTTGTTCCAACACGCTGGTGGGAGACACATAAGAAATTCATTAAAGATTGGTCACAGTGTCGAAGGTTGATGATGGTTCGATTCGGTGATACTGAGGTTTATCACACTGGCATGTATGATGGCCGGACTGATCCCAGTGATCACATGATGGAGTGCCAACGATTATGGGTAGCGCGACCCAGAGATGAGTGGGTCAATGCTTTTGTCCATACTTTGGATGAGATACTGCACTCATGGTACACTGCAGTCGAGTTGCGCCGAGACATTACAACATGGGGAGAGTTGACGATCTGTTTCACTCATACGTTCACGTTTGCGGATGCCAACCCTGATGTCCATAACGCTTTGCAGCTCATCCGCGACCTGATCTTTCAGGTTGTACCAGCGACCTACCCTGTCGATCCGCACACACATTGTCAGCTGCAGTCTCTCATGGAGTGCTTCAACATCAGTGGTGGCCCGGAGGATGATGATGATCCCCGAAATGTTAACATTCCTGAGTCTGAAGGGACCCGCGATGTGGTCCCACCTGTTGCACCAAGTAATCTGTTCAGTCAACCATTGCAGCTCCGCAAAATGAATATTGGCATCGAGGCTACTCCCAAGTTCACTAATGTTGGGGATTATTGGGACGACGAGATGATGAGTAAGGTCACTGAGTTACTATATGAGTTTCAGGATGTGTTTCCCATGAAGTTTTCCAAAATGAAGGGAATCCTAGGTGATTTAGGAGAGTTAAGGATTCCATTGAATCCAGATGCTAAGCCAGTTCGACAGCGACCCTATCGGCTGAATCCGCGACATAAAGAAAAGGTCAAGGCAGAACTTGATTGCATGTTGGATGATGGTATTATTGAACTGGTGGAAGAATCCAAATGGATCAGTCCTATGGTGGTGTAGGACAAGAAAATAGGCGAAGTGCACATTTGTGTCAACTTGCGAAAATTGAACGATGCCTGATTGCATGACCCTTTTCCGACCTCATTTACTGATGAAGTACTTGAAGGAGTGGGTGGCCAGGAGATGTACTCTTTCACTGATGGATTCTCTGGCTACCATCAGATTCGCATTGCCAAGGAAGATTGCCATAAGACAACTTTCGTTATTGAATGGGGTTGCTTTTAGTACACGGTCATGCCGTTTAGTTTGAAGAATGCACCTACAATATTCTCCAAGGTCGTGACTGGTCAGACACCTTTCAAACTAGTATATGGGAAGGAAGCACTTATGCCTATGGAGTACATTGTTCCCAGTCTACGAATTGCAGCTGTTATGAGCATGGATCATGTTGCAGCATTGGATGAGCGACTAGCACAATTGGTAGAGTTAGAAGAGGATCGATTTATCACTGGCTTTCACTAAGGGGTGGAGAAGGACCGTCAGAAGGCATGGCATGATCGCCACATTAAAAATAAGCAGTTTCAGCCAGGCGACTTAGTGTTACTATATGACAGCAAGTTTATGAAACATCCAGGGAAATTGCAAATGCATTGACTGGGCCCCTGGGCCACTTGACTTGAATTAATGCATGATTTAGTCATGATTATGGCAGATTTGGGTAAATGCTATAAGTATGGTTTAGCATTAGGCAGAAGACACCGAGATATTAGCAAGCCGTGTGGTTGTGGAGCACTGTAGTGATTTGAGTTAGTTAATGTTAGGTATATAACGAAGAGTGGTGAGGTATGCCAGGAGAATTAGAGACAGTGGACATTAGTAGTTAAGTGGAGTCTCCATTCGTTCTCGTTTTTGTCGAACAAGAAGTTGTGTCCTCAGACAATGTTGATCTTGGACCCGAAGTTTCCAACATGCCGGTAGTGACATCAAATGTTGCTAAGAAGTGCCAAGGGGGTCAGCTTTCTGAATCTCCGCAGAGTAAGAGAATGCTTCGGTCTGCGGCGGCTGGTGAAGCTCCGGAGCAGGGGGGGCTGTCCCATCGCCCCGTTCCTCCATCTACCCCATGGTAGGGACACTCCGTAAGTAATGTCCTTGGTTACATCCCTCCTGTTCGGTCGGATGCCGCCCCACGTAAGATGAGTCCGAAACCAAAATTTACTGTGAAGATGCCCGCACTTCCGCCTGGGATGACGTGCTCGGTGGACATTGGGCTGACACTGATGCTCCTGCGGTATGAGGACCACGACATGGTGGCTCAACCCGAAATTACATCCGCACCACACCCCGGGTAAAGAATGTCAACATTCCCCCGAGCGCGGTTGTGACCGACAACGAGGAGCTGAAAAAGGTGATGCAGTCAATTGACCAAGTGACTGTCAATGTTAATGCACTATCGACAATGGCACTGACCACAATACAGAAGGCCACCTCCTAGGAAATAGCGGATAGAATGCATGAAATCAGCAAGAGCTTTCAGCACTTGCAGGCAAGTGAGGCAGTTGCCACCACCGCAATGGATGAGCTGACAAGAAGGGCTGCTGCAGGGCGGACCACAGTAGATGATCTGGAAGCCGACCTTAAGAAGGAGCGGGCCGAGAAGGGTCGTGAAGTAGAAGCACTTAAAAAGGGACAAGATTTCCTTATTGCGGAAAAGGCTCGCATGTGGGATGACAGTGTTCGGGTTGACCAAGCGATCGCAGAGGCTTATCAACATGTCTCGGAGCGTACTGAAGAGGTCGACGTGCTTCATCGAGTGCAGCGACTGGGGGCTGCCATCGTTCAGTTACGACAGGAAAACGATCGGTTGAAGGCTCAGTTGAAACCAAGTACGCCTCAGGCCGAGGTGGATGAACGACGACGGGCCCTTGAGGAAGTTGCCACCCAGATTGAGGAGCTGGAGACGGAGGCAACCTGGCCCACCACCGAAACAGTAGAGTTTTGGGGCCCCATCGTTCATGATGAGCAAATGGAACAGCTCACTAAGATCAGCAGGAAGTGGAGGGCCAGGTGGCCACATTAAAGGTTGCGATGAAAACCTTGCCACCAATGGAGCAAGTTGCCAAGTCGCGCAAGTTGAAAGACTTGTAACAACGGGTCACCAAGGAAGCCGAATGCCAGAAGCTACGTGCTGCCCAGTTGGAAGAATTCCAGGACACTGGCAGGAAACTGATGTTGCAGGCAAGTGAAGCACTCCCAGCAATACAACAGTATCGACAACAGGTCATGGACAAGCTTGCCGATCACCCATCGGCCGAAGATGTGATCAGCAGTCAGGCAACAGCTCAGGAGGCCCAGGAGTTGGTGAAGAATGTCGCACAGCCGTATGCAGACTTCAAGACAAGGACCGCGACATGTACTCTGTCCTATAGTTGACGTGGCTCGAGGGCAAGCCACAAGATTGTGTTGGGGGCATGTTGGCAGGCGGTTTGATGGGGTAATGGTGCGATACTATCGACGTTGCGACACGTTGGATAAGGGCGTGAAAGGAGTATTTTGTACCAGAGTAGACCGCAGTTGGCGGGTTTTGGGTCACTAGACCATGTAATTGTAATATTGAGTC
Source organism: Larix kaempferi (assembly GCA_027924585.1). Classification (NCBI taxonomy): domain Eukaryota; kingdom Viridiplantae; phylum Streptophyta; class Pinopsida; order Pinales; family Pinaceae; genus Larix; species Larix kaempferi. The sequence continues at coordinate 6,698,953 of BSBM01000043.1, read as the reverse complement.
AAGTATACTGCAATTGGCGGGTTTTGGGTCATGTACTTTGTAATAGTGAGTCAGTTGTACCGCGGTATGCGGGTTTTTGGGTCATTTGGACCAAGTTAGTTAGATAATGGGTCAATTGTCCACAGTGTTGGTTAGGAAGTTAGTTGTAAGTGGACAAATAATGTAATGGCAAAAGCCTATAAATAGATGAGAGTCGTAAGTGTTACAAAGGAGAGGTTGGTTGCTACATAGAAGGATAGAGGGACATATGCGGAGAAGTGGAGAAGATGTATGTTTTGCCTCTGGTATTTTGATCGCAACAGTAATACAATGATGTTTTGGTGCAATTTCTGTGTAATGGTGCGATATATAGTTGTTGTTTAATGTAATATCTGCTTACTGTTGTTGAAATGACAAATGATGCGATTAAATGATCTGTTTCATATGGAATACGAATGCTGTCGTTAGTTGAAATGTTATAATTCTGTTTAAATACTATAAGATAGATAGTCTGCACAACCACAACTCTCCTCCTCCCTCGGCGGAAACATGGTTCCGTCTGCTCTTCCTGGATGCCTCGGGTGAGACCTCATCCGCTCTGTGGGTGTTGTTGGGTGGGCTCAAACCTGCCCAGGTCGGTGCCCAGGGAGACTGCGGTATGTGTCGACAGTTGGTGAACCCCTGTCGACTGTGAGGCCACGATCTGGTCAACACCTTTTGATTAATATATTTCCTCGAGTAGATGTTTGGATGGGGCCATAGACTATTTCCCTCTTTAAGGGTTTTAGCCACATAAAGCATTGATGTGCTAATATAAGATATATGTTTTTATAAGAAGTTGCCTACAACGTTTAACCTCTGTGGAAATACCTTATTTTTGTCAAATACATGGTATCTTCTAGCAACATCTTCCTCATAACCCATGATAACAACTTTAGATATGGGTGGAGATAATAGCAGTTTATGCAAATTATAATATTGTTCAACATGCAAAAATAACCACCCTAGTAGAATTTGGAATCCTAGTGGGATGGTATAATATTTGAAATGATAGTGGAGCAAGAAACACTTCAATATTTGAAACACATGGGAATATGTGTTAGAAAGTGGTACGTTGCCACATTCCATAGGAATGTGAAAGGATATAATATGTGGTTGTCGCCAAACACAATTTATATATGTCCATTCAAACTTGTTATTCGACCTCAATTCCGCCCAATAATGACTAACATCTACATTATTAATTTCAAGAACCTTAAGGCATTTAATCACATTCTTTCATTTAGTGGATAAGATCAAACATATTCCCATCAATCGTTTAAAACAAAACATGCTTAAGGATTAACTTCCCGTGCATCTTCTAAAATTGTAATTGATTATAGTATCCTAGTTTCATGTATGGAGCTAAGTTGATATTTGATACCATAGAGGCCATAGAGGCCATTAATTGGTCATTACAAGTGAGATAGTTTTCTTTAAATAAAATTGATGAATTAATTAATAGACACGTATAAAAGTTAGTAATAACTATGCTCACTCAAACTTACAATTAAATTATAACAAATTTTATATCTTCAAATAAAATATTAACTTCTAATTTAAGAACGCACGTTAATGTAACTATCTATTGTATTTTATCCACCTCCATTACCAGTATTGCATTTAGAACATGTAGGGACGTTGAGCCTCTAGGTTAAAAATGGGTAAGATGACAATGAAGTGTCTCGGACTCCATATCGTGAAAACTCCCAATTCCTTGAACCAAATTTCTATTTCTATATAGCTTTTGTACCTTTGTTTGATTTGTTTTATGATTTTGTTTAACGATTAAATATAATTTTAGTTTTACTATTTTAAATAGTATTTCGATGATTTATTTTCGCTAAATCTCATTTAAATTATTAGTGAGCTTGTTTCAATTGTGTGTACTTTAAAATTTCGTGATCACCCAAATAAATAAATTATCGCTTAAATTTTATTGATGAATTTTTAATTACATTATTTTTAATAACTTTTTTTTTTAATTATAATTTTTGATGTTAATTAAAGTTTTAACAAGTTTTGTTGACTTAGAATTAAATTATGGAATAACTTTCGATTAGTGATATTAAAGAAAACACATTTTATCTTATCTTATCTTTTATCTTATCTTTTCGATTGTTTTTTCCGTAATTTTTAAGTCAAAATTTGGTTGGAATTGTTAAAAATTAAAATTGTAGATATATTGTTGAAATTGTATAATCAATTTGTCAAGGGGTTTTGGGGAGCATTAAATCTATTTATGAGATCAAAAATACAATTTAAATAATAGAAACTTGTGATTTCTAAAAAGATTTGTGGCCAAATTCCGACCAAAATGACCTCGAAAGTGCAAAAAATAGAGTGATTAGCCATATCAGATTTGAAGTGGGTCTGATAACACTTAAGACCCCTTGTCGTGTTTAGGAGTGCAAAACATCCAAGTTATTTATTCATAATTACTTTCATGGTATTTTCATGAAGTCTCTGCTTAATCAAAGGAAGGGTCTTTTGGTTTGGCATATAAAAAACTAAGGGAACTCCTAAAGCACAGTTCGTTCACTTGGTGTCTTGCTATTGTTTCAAGCAATTCCAATATTCAATCTTTTATGCATTGATTGGATAGACACACTATCTTATTACAATTTCCAATGCATACCACTCTATCGCTCTCTCTCTCTCTCTCTTTTAAGGTCCAATCAATCAAAGTTGATCTAGTAAACGTTATTAACTATCATCATCATTTAAATTGAATATGTACTATATAAATGCATATTATAATTACCTAATATATTAATATAATTTAATATATTGTTAATATTAATATGGTGATGTCATTATTAATGTAATTTTAAATAATAATATATCATTATTATTAATATATTAGTGAATTATAATATACATTAATATATTATATATTCAAGTTTATTCAACATAAATGATGGGGATGATTAATAACTTATTGAGATCAACTTTGGTTTATTGGACCTTTAATATGTGTGTGTGTGTGTGTGTGTCATTATTAATGTTATTTTAAAATCATAATATGACATTATTATTAATATATTGGTCAATTACAATATACACCATTATATTATATATTCAACTTAAATGATGATGATGATGATTAATTCTTACTGACATCAAATTTCGTTTATTGGACTTTAAAAAAGGTAAGGGATCCCGTGGTTTACTTTATAATTTTATCTATATGTTTGAATTTTTTTAAGAGAAACATTCTTAAACCATCATAGTTGTGATGAGTTAAAAGGTTAGGAAGGTCAATATTGTAACAAATATTTTGAAATTGTGGTTTAATGTGGGAGTATGGCACAGAATTTTAGAAGAAAGTGATTTTAATCTTCAACCCTCTTTTTTTTTGTAATCTATTAGTACCTATATTATAATGGATGTTAATCATGATCATCATCATATATAAAAAAGAAGATTATAATGGCATACTGTCGGTCTTCCTAATTGAAACTAAACCAGCTACAATACTTAATTTTACTAGTCTAAACATGACTAAAACAATGGTAGTAAACACATATAACCCAAGTTCTAATAACATGTCTACTAGAACTAAATAATCAATTATAGCTAGTATGAAATATAAAAGTTCTATTCCTAAAAATCTAGCATATGAAAGCCAAATATAACTAGTCATCATCTGATAAGGGAATTGTTCAAACCCCGGAACAAGAGGGCCCATCCTAAGGTTCCTCCACAAGTGGATTCTATAGGCAATCTGTGCAATGTTGTTCAACTTCTATCCTACTTCTTCAACTATGCTTGAATCTCATCCAATTGGAGCTGCAGATTCATTGTGAGACACATGTTTTTCCATTATAACCTTTCCCAACAAAGTTTTTGCATGCCAACATAGGGAATTTGTTTTGAAATATTTGGTTTCCTCAACTGTAGATGCACCCATATTCAAAATCCAATTACTCATGGTGCCTTTAACTTCCTCATCACCAAGACTTTATTTTTTTTGTTTTGATTCATTCTTTCGCTAGAGTAATTTCTTCCTTAATGTCTAGTAGAGTTTCCTTCCAGAATATCATTTCCTCTAACTTCGCATCCTCCTTGACCCATGGAAATACTATTATTTTGTTCATGTGAGGATGCTTTCTCAGGTGACCTCTCTCCATCAATCCCACAGAACGAGAAGTAGAGAACCACCATAGGAGGAAGGGGAAAAACCATAAGCAAAACAAGAACAACTAGGGGTGAAAACAAGGATGAAACTACAAGCACAACAAAGCACAATAATAGCAATGGAGTTGCTAGAGAGAACTAGAGGAAACTCATATAATCTAAGGCAAGAGATATAGTCTAGTTTGGGTTATAGAGCCAACTTAGGAGATGATAATTAGAGAAATGAAAACCATAGGAAGGAGATATAAGTAAACAAACCTCTTGAACCACTGATGACACCTACATTCCCAATCCTCTAAGCTTCTCATAACCTGAAATGCTCCAATTTGGGAAGTAATGTCCATGAAATACCATTCAAAGTTCCAGGCCACAGATAGCCTAGAAACCAAAGGTCTTATACTTCTTCCAAATATTTATAAAACGTGCAGGGATCCCTTTATAGTGAGCATGCAAATTGAGTTTGCATGTTCCACCCTTGTCGTTGAGTTGTCACTCAGAATCACAACTACCGTCGGTGAGGAGTGGCATGTAATTATGTGTCATATTCCTTGAGTTAACACCCCATTTAGGGGGTGGCAATATTTTGAAGTTATTTCGAGGAAGTTTACTAACATCCCTGATGTGGAATTCATCCTCTATTCCAATTCCATCCCCTGATGGTTACGTATTACCCCCTTATTCACCAAATGATCCACAACCTTGTTTGTTGTACGTTGAACAAAGAACGGATAGGAGATGGGATGGTGCTCGTGGATTTATCCAATTGTTCCAGTCCCTCCTCTAGTCATCAACTTTTGGATATTTTATTGATGGAGGTTCCATGTTAGAGTTTGGTGAGGCTCTGAATAACTAATTGAGAGTCACCTTCTGTAATGAGCATATGAAATCCAAATAATTCCACAATCCTTAACTCATGTATAAGTGCAAGGATTTTCACGGTGTTATTGTTTTGAACCCCCATAAATATTACATATATCCAAAGTATATCTCCTTTTTTATTACAAAGACTCCAATATATCCTATTTGTCCTTGGTTTCTTTTTTAGTCTCCATCAAAATTCAACTTGATGAAGCCGTCAATTGGAGGAATCCAAGTTATGGGGCTTGATAATTGAGGCTGCTTAGGATAACCACTAATGTTACTTCTAGAAAATTGAGAACCCATTTCCTCAAGACAATGGCTTTTGAGTTGTGAAATTTCCAATATTCCTCTATCCAATGGGTGATTTGTGTGGTTTCCATAATGTCTCATTTGATCTTAAGCCAACCTTGACTCTAATTCATCATGGAGTTATTGAAAATTTGATTATTCCTTTCCTTCCAATTTTTCCACAAGAGAAAGCTTGGGATTAACTACTAGACTTGGTTAAGAACTAGGTTGTGAAAGACATTCTTCATCTAGTTTAGAATAGTAGATCGGATATAACTTCTATTGCGATCCGTCTGTCTAAGAAGGGAGGCATTGTCATCCTAGACAGTCTCCAAAAAGGGATAATGATTCAACCATTTTTCCATTGTTTCCTCCACATTTCTACATAGGTAGCACATTAAGGGTCCTACAAATCCTCAACATAACAGTTGATCCCAAGTAATAATTTTTCTACGTGCATCTATCGAGAGGAAATTCAAAACATTTGACCATAGGTTTTGTCTCCGAATTTGGTTCCATATTTGTTCTTGAGGGATGTCAGAATGTCCACCAATTATGGAATAGGCCTCGTTTATGTTGAATTCACCTCCTTCTTTATAACCTTACCGGATCCTATCAGGTCTTGTGTTGATTTTGATTTTGATTTCTTGTAGTTCCAACATGAATATTTCATCAGCCTCTTGGTTATTGTGTGCTCACCACCTTTCTCTTGGAAGCCATTTTAACCATTGCAATTTCAAGGTGGAACAATTGAGCCCAAGAATGGAAATCTTTATTTAGGTTTTGTACTTCTAAGGATGTTCTAATGTCTTGTGCCTCAGGTTGGTCACTTAATTTAGGGACTTGATTCCATGCATCTTCCTAGAACAAAGTCGAGTTACCATCCAAAATTTCCCAAAAATAGTAGTATTGAATAAGAGTTTTGTTTTTAGGCATAGTTCCAGATTATTAAACCATTGATGTCTCCATCCATTTTGATTAAATCTTGAAAGTTCATCCCGAGAGCATACTTATGTTTCCAAAGTTGATACCAAATTTATTCATTTTTTATCCAATGATTCTACTGAATTTTAGCTTCTAATGCAACATTTTTTTGTTCTAGATATGAGAGTCCTAGGCCTCCTTGTAACTTAGGAACACAAAATTTCTCCCATGTGACCATTGCCCATTTAGCTAGATTTAGTGCATCCCCATAAGAATGTTATTTGAAGGTTTTAGACAACTTTTAGTGTAGATTTAGGTGCAACTAACATAAAGAAGAGATATAAAGGCATGGATTGCAAGACAAATTTGATGAGGGTAAGTCAACTTGCTAGGTTCAAAGAATGAAAGGTCTAGTTTGTGAAATTCTTCTCTATTTTAAAAAGTAGCTCCTCCCAAGATAAGTTACAAACAACATGTTTAATTAGGGGATACCCCAGATATTTTGCGGGGAGGGGGATTTCTATAAATACCTAAGATTTGACAAATGTTTTGTTAAATAATGAGTGAGGTATTAAGGAAAAAGAGACAAGACTTACCTAGATTGATTGAAGTTCCAGGTGCATCAGAAGAGACTTGCAAGATTCTCTTGATCGCTTGGGATTCTTTGAGAGAGGGAAGTCCATTATTAAGGTATCATCAAATAATTGCAACTAATGGGAAGAGACTAGGTTAGGACCATGGAATCTTAATCCTTTTAGGTGGCCTAATTAAGCAGTTTCTTTAATGGTTCAATCGAGCCCCTATGCCATGAGAATGAAAAGGAAAGAAGATAGGGGATCCCCTTGTTGAATTCCCCTTGATGGGGGGAAGGTAGTTGAAGTAGAATCATTCACCAAAATGGAGAAGAATGTTGAGGATGTGCTAGATCTAGAATCCAATTTCTCCAAATTTTAAAGAATCTAAAGGTAGTAAGAATGTGCCTTATATACTACCAACTGATTTTATCTAAAGCCTTCGACATGTCCAACTTTAGTATCGTGTTAGATTTTTTGGTTGATTTGAGAGAGGGAATGTTCCCATGAGCTAAGATAATCCCATCCAAAAATTGGTAGCCTTCTACATACCCAATCTATTATGGAGAAATAGGGCATGATAATAAAGGCTTTAGGCATTTGGAAATTCCCTTGGTAATAATTTTATAGATCACGTTGCAAAGGGAGATTGGATTGAATTTTTGGGGAAACATGGCATGTTTTGTTTTTGTAAATCTGCAACTATTTAATTAAAAAAGAGGTTAAAAAATTACATGGAGGCTAGCTAGCGTAGGCGGTCTGGGGTGGTGAAACCACCATCCCGGATGCTTAAATATGCTAGGAAGATTAATAACTTTACAAAAAGGACCTTTCCAAGGGGACCAGTATTGATATAAGTCTTTACATAACAGACCAGAGAACAAACCAATGCATAAAATCAGACTATATAGCCAAAATAAACAGAAACACCGAAATTCACAATGAGAGCTTGGGACTGCCACTGCAAACCTAATTTCTTGCTTCTTCATTCTGAGGGCTCGGTTTATCTTCAATAATCGAACAACTACCAAAGAAATCATCATCCAAACTCTAGGGAGCGAGCTTGGGCATCAACAGTTCTTATTTGTGTCGTGGAGAAGAATCCCCATAAGTATTCTGAACACGCTTATAGTGCAGAGAGTCGATGGTGGACGGAATGGGAAGGGTGGCAACAATAGGAGGGTTCCCCGGAGTGGCCCCAAAGGCAGGCGAGACCAACCCTGAAGGAGTTCCCTCGACAACAATGACAATATCAACAAGAACGAACTCAACAGTGGTGACCTCCATATCCTTAGACGTCGGGGTAACTCCAGAAGCAGAGGAGACCATTCCAGACTAAGTGGCATTTGCAGCAGTGGAACCATTGTTATTTTTGGCAGGCACGGATTGTCCGGAGCCCCCGTGAAGGATTGTGCAACTTTCCAAGGAGTATTTGCCTCCAACTAAGCTGGAGTCCAAAGTTACAAGCTTTTCATCCAAGTGAACCAGGATGGCCCTGATGTCCAAAATGGAGGTCTTGTAAGTGTTCCAATTAGCCATCATCTCCTAAACCAGAGTCCCCATCATATTTTTGACCAACCAATAATAATTAATCTGGTTCCCATGGCTACCGGAGACGAGAAGTTCTGCAACCCTTCTAGATTCCCAATCATCAATTAGTTGATGAACAGGAGCCGAGATGTTTCCAGCATAACCACTATTGACTGCCTTATTCATGCCCGGATTAGCAACAACACGACCAACACCATGGCCTGCGCCTCTCCTAGATGTTCCACGCGATCCAGGCACAGTGAATAATTCAAGCTCACAAGCTATGAAAATCCAAGCAGAGCAGTCCACAACGGATACCTGCATGAAACTACAAATGAGGGTTATGAAGAGCCCATCTCTCGTATTTAGGGACTTGGAGAAGGAGCACAGAGGTAACACACGCAGGAGCACCATGATCCAGCCACTCGATTTAATGAGAAGGGACATAATCGACCAAGTCCAGCCCATGCGTAACAACTACTACCACATTCCTATTATTCCTAGCAACCTCTGTATTAACTACTCTGCTCGATTGCATGACAACTTGCCGAGGAGGTGACGGGTATTGCATGCTGCCAGGTGGGCGATCCAGGCTTCCACCTGTGGGTTGAGCGTGGATGGAACCCGCATCTAGGGGGGAACCTTGGCATGTTCTTCTTTGGGGATTAAAGTAATGAAGGTGGGGTTTATACCTAGGAGGAACCTTTCTTGTTTCCTTGATCCTTTGACCACCTCCCATTCATATCTTTTGATTGTAGTCAAGCAAGAATGAAAGAATTCCATACTGAACCCATCTATACGTGGTGATTTCCCATTCTTCATTTCCATAAATGGATGTTCCACCTCCTCAAAGGTTATCTCCCTCAATAATCCTTCATTCTACTCCCTTTTTATAAGTTTTGGATTGTGTTGAATTATTTTATGGAATTATTCTCTTCTATCTAGTTGCAACTCTCGAAGAAAAGTCTCGTAAAAGGAGATCAATTCTTGTTCAATGTCCTTATGTTTAACTAGTTGGTTTCCATGAGTGTCTATTAGAGAGTTGATTCAGTTGTGATTTCGGCGTTGTATCATAGAGCGGAGAATTTTTTTTGAGTTCCTCTCCCCTTCATTTAGCCATTTGATGCAATTATTTTTCCTCCAAAGGGTTTCTTCCTATCCGTTCCGTAAGTCTAGTTGAGTTTTGATGGAGATTTCAATTTGAGCAAGCTTTTCAACTCACCATTCTAGAATCATTTGTCGTTGAATTTGTTCTATTTTTTCCTCCAAATCTTTCTTTCCTTGAAAGTTGTTTCCAAAGATATCCCGATTCCATTGTTTTATCCACCCTTTTAAATTTTTTAACTGTTGTTGGATCCTATACATAAAATACTTTATATGTAGCATAAAGCCATCTCCTATACATAAAATACTTCACAATTATACTTGTAATCATTCTATTATGCTACATATAATATATTTATTTAAATTTTATACACATTACATATTAACTATATCTCATACGTTTATCATATATATGCACACTATTATATATATGTCATTATATATAGACATATTACATGATATCATATCATATATATATACATAATTACACATATCACAACTAATTATAATATATATATATATAATTACACCAAACTTATATAGGTCATACATATACAACTCACTACTCTGATCAATAGCAAACTATCATACACTAGCATGTATCCTAAATCATTAAGAATGTTAATCAAGGAATATTAAAAGATGCTTTTTTTTATTGGCTAGAATTGCTCACATCCTATTGAAAATATTATTTTTTTATTAAATGAGTCTACTCACCAAAAATATTTGAGCCCGAAAAAAGGAAATCAGGACAATTTCCGATCAAAGATATAAGTTAAGTGGCCATTTTCTTAAAGAAAGCATAGTCACCGAGCATAAATTTCCAACCCACCGTGAGTTTAACGTAGGTTAAGCATATGGAGATTCGAAATTGCATTAAATTAGCACCGCTAGTAACTTTCTTGGAAGTGTAAGACATGCTAGGAATGGGTGGCACAGTTATGATATGAGCCGCCTTTAGATCTACGTGGTGGAATGAAATCAATTGAGCATCCATGATCTATTGAGCATGGCATGTAGTTTCAAAAAATTTCATTTCTCATGAATTCGAATGAGTGATTTTTATAACAATTTTTTTTGTTTTGGACTGCCTGGTATTTTGGACTACCTGGTACCCTGCAACATAACCAGACAAACAAACGTCTTGTGGAACCTTCATAATTTTAAATTGGCATAAGAAGCAGCATTACCTGATGAGACTCCTTTGGCGTGAAGTCTACCAACCTTGACTCATCCACACAAAATCATATTATTCTGACTCAGGTGCGCCTACATTGTACTTCATCCAGTCCCATCCTTATCTCAAGTGATAGTAAATTGCACTTGCCTGTCACTTCTGTTGATGGTAAAAAATGGAAAGAATCCGGATAGTAGCATATAGAATAAGATGGTAATGAATGCACTTGGCTGATATGGCATTGTGATATGGATTTGCTTTATTAGTTGGTCATATAGCTTTGATGTGAATGTTACAGTCTGTTAATGTGATAGCTGTTAAGATCAAAATGTGTACATTTATCCAGCAATGGAGCTGCTATCTATTTTGGGAAAGCTGTTAAGTCATTTCTACAATCTACCTTAGTCTCGAAGGTTGTTGTTTTTCATTACTGTTCAATTTGTCCTTCACTTGGTTTTTGACATTGTTGTTTAATTTGTCTTTCACTTGGTTTTTGACATTGTTGTTTAATTTGTCTTTCACTTGGTTTTTGACACTGTATTTTGTACATCATCTTCATGAATTTATAAAGATTTCTACGTTCTACAACTAGTTTTTTTTATTTTGGTTCAAAAAGTGACTGATGTATGCATTTTTACAGAGCATGGGATTTTTAGTCTTAAAATGATTATATCAACAAATTTGACCATGAAGATACCATGAATTTATCATAATAAAGAGTATCATAGCATAGGCTTTAAACATATACTTTTTCATAATTTGTAAGTATTTCGGTGAAATTGAAATTAATCACTAAAATCCCGGTTTGTTATGTAAAAAACAGTGTTAATCTACAAAAATGGGCTTAACAAAATGCACGCCACAACTCATACATATATTATTAATTTAAAGTAATACCATGGTATTGAAGAGAGATATATGTTTGAAACCTCTTTCAGTTTCCTAAAATTATGTTTCATTTTCCCTAAGTTAATTTAACAAAATAACAAATTTTATGTTTGGAACCAAGTCTTACCATGTTCATAAAAATGCCCGCCTAACCGTCACTATTGAGTATTTTTGAGTGATTTAAGTTGCAAATGGTGTGGTTTACTATTTTCCACCTTACTGTATATATAGGTTTTCAATTTGGGTTCCAAAAGTGTCTGCAGTGTCGTTTTTGCAGAGAAGGAGATTTTTAGACTTAAAATGAGTCAACAAATTTGACCATTCATATATTATGACTTTATTATAGTAAAGAGTATCATACTTTATGCATTAAAGATGTGCATATTCATAATTTGTAAGTATCTTGGTCAAATTCAAAATTAATCAGTAAAATCCTGAGTTGTTATGTAAGAAACTGAGTGTAAATCTGTAAAACTAGGATTACAAAAATGCATGCCACAACCTGGGCCCACAGCACCGGGATAGTATCCTACTTATATCATACTATAAGTATTATACATGTATGAATTATTATATTTTATAAGTAGCATTGTCATAATTGGAAAAGAATGTCTATATTCATAATTTTGTTTTGTAAAAATAGAGTGTAAATCTGTAAAAATGGGCTTAGAAAAATGCCTGCGATAATGTTTTTAGAGGTAATTTTTAAAACCTAATGCCATATACCTGGAGCTATATATACCATGGACAAAAACCTGCTTCATAATTTTAAAAATATTTTTATTTTGTGTACAGTAAAGTTTTGAAAATTGCAATTTTTCTGTTTTGAAATTTGTCCAAGATACCTGGAATTTTAGTCATTCACGTTCAATTTGACTGCTATGCATTCCTAGCTTGCATTTTTATGCTTATGGATTGCATTTTACACCAAGTGTCCATAACAGTAAAAAAAGGTTAAAATTGCACCTTTCATAGTTCCGCTGTCAGCATATGAGGTTAGGTTATATAAAATTAACACAAGGATAGTCTTCTCAATATATCTAGCCATCCAATTTCCAAAACCATTTACTATAACCATTTAATAGGAGGGTTTGGCTTGCATTTTTATTAATCTAGGTGGATATTTCAAAAATACAAGACAACCATGTACTGTTTTTGCACAACAGGCACTTTCTGAACCCAAATTGAAAAACTAAATGTACAATAATGTGGAAATTGTAAAACATACCATTTCCAACTAAACTCACTCAAAACTACCCAATACTTAGGGTTGGGGGGGCATTTATCTGATCTGGGTAAAACTAGGTTGAAAACACAAAAGTTGTCATTTTTTCGATTTAACTGTGGACAAATGAAACATAATTTTAAAAAACTGAAAGAGGTTTTTGTCAAAAATATATCTATCTTCAACCCCATGGTTTTAGTTTCAAATTATGACAATTGTACAGACTGTGGTGTGCATTTTCCTAAGCCTAGTTTTGAATATTTACATTTTTTTTTACGTAACAACTTAGAATTTCAGTCATTAATTATGAATTTGTCCAAGATACTTACAATTTTAGTCATTCATGTTCAATTTGACTGCTACGCATTCCTAGCTTGCATTTTCATGCTTATGGCTTGCATTTTACACCAAGTGTGCATAAAAAGTAAAAAAAGGTTAAAATTGCACCTTTCATAGGTCGACAGTGAGCATATGAGGTTAGGTTATATAAAATTAACACAAGGATAGTCTTCTCAATATATCTAGCCATCCAATTTCCAAAACCATTTACTATAACCATTTAATAGGAGGGTTTGGCTTGCATTTTTATTAATCTAGGTGGATATTTCATAAATACAAGACAACCATGTAGTGTTTTTGCACAACAAGCACTTTCTGAAACCAAATTGAAAAACTAAATGTACAATAATGTGGAAAATAGTAAAACATACCATTTCCAACTAAACTCACTCAAAACTACCCAATACTTAGGGCTGAGCGGGCATTTCTCTGATCTGGGTAAAACTGGGTTGAAAACACAAAAGTTGTCATTTTGTCAATTTAACTGTGGACAAAGGAGATAGCAGCCATTAAACACTTAAAAGCTAACAAGGAAATTATGATCATGAAGGCGGACAAAGGAAATGCAACCGTAGTAATGAACACCATTGATTATGAAGCTAAGATGAATGAACATCTCACAATAACAGGATGCTATAAAAAACTGACGAAAGACCCAAGTAACAAGATCATCAGGGAGATTAAAAAAGCCATAAATGAGTCGTCATTAGATATTAACCTAAAAAAGAGACTAGCCCCGAAAGACCCTATCATCCCAAGAATTTATGGACTCCCTAAGATTCATAAAGATGGTGTACCACTAAGACCAATTGTGAACACCATTGGGTCACCAATGTATAATCTAGCCAAATACCTAGCAAAAACCCTAAAACCATTGGTTGGCCACACATTTTCATACATTAAAGATTCAACACATTTTGTGGAAAACATTAGGGACCTCAAAGTTGATGATAATGATATGCTTGTAAGTTTTGATGTAACCCAACTCTACACAAAAATCCCCCTGGAAGAAGCAATCAAGGTGGTGGAGGAGATAACTAGTAAAGATATAACCAACCTAGTAAGAAGTTGTTTAAAATCTACCTATTTTACCTTTCGTGGAGAAATATACGAGCAAACCAGTGGCGTCGCAATGGGTTCCCCCCTTTCACCAGTGATAGCCAACCTGTACATGGAACACTTTGAGAAAAAATCCTTAGATTCTTACCCGCTTAAACCAAAAGAATGGAAACGATTTGTGGATGATACCAATTTCTTTTGGCCACATGGCAGGGAGAAATTAGATGACTTCCTTAGGCTCATGAACAATCAATCTCAACACATAAAATTTACCATGGAAATCCAGGAAAACAACTCCCTTCCTTTTCTTGATGTTCTGATTACTAAGAAAGAAGACAGTTCCTTAGCCCACCAGGTGTATCGTAAGAAAACCCATACAGACACATACTTACATGCCAACTCACACCATCACCCTTCACAAAAACTAGGAATATTACACACACTCGCCACACGAGCTGTCAGAATCTCCGATAAAGAACACCTTGATGAGGAATTGAAACACCTTGAGATAACCCTCCAGAACAATGGTTATGATAGAAAAGATATCAACAAAGCTTTCAGAAGGGCAAGAAGTATGGAAACTAAAAATCATAATAATGAACAAGAAGACCTAGGAAGAACTTTTCTCCCATATATCCATGGTACAACTGATAAAATTGCCAAAGTTTTGAAGAAGAAGAAGATCAAGACAATATTTTTCCCTCCTAACTCCCTAAGAAATTTGCTAGACAAAGCAAAAGACCCCATCAACCCAAAACTAAGAAAAGGTGTTTATTCGTTTCCATGCTCATGTGAAGACGTATACATAGGTGAGACAGGACGCTCAATTCAGACAAGGTTAAAGGAACATTGTGCTGATGTTACTCATGGAAGAATTAAGAAATCGGCAGTAGCTGAGCACTCATCAAAGACTAACCACCATGTATGCATTGAAGAAGCAAGAGTCTTAGCAATTGAGGAGAATTACAACAAGAGACGCATACGTGAAGCAATTGAGATTGAGAAACACCCAAGAAACTTCAATAGGGATGATGGCCTTACCCTTTGTGACTCATGGAAACCGATCATTCACTCCCTACAAAACATTAAATGAAAATAAAAAAATTAAAAATTAAAAAGTTTTAAAATTTAGATTAAAAATTTTAATTTTAAGTTTAAGAAATCTTTAAAAATTTAAAAAAAAATTAAAAATTTTAAAAATTAAAAATTTTAAAAATTAAAAATTTTAAAATTTTTTTTTTCTTTAAAATTTCTTTACTATAAACTTAATACTATAAGATTGTAGACAAATTAAAATTAAAATAAATATTATTTTATAACGATAACTTATGGTCAATAATACAACATTTAACTATTAAACTATAATATTCTAATAGCATAATTAAAGTATAAGATATAGGGTAACATTTTTATAAAATAATATTAACAAACTTTTAATTATTTATTGAGTATAGTTTAATATTAAGAACATAATTAAATTGTTATTTTGCAACACAACAAAACGTAACATTTAATTAAAATTATGATTAAAAAAAATAAAAATTAAAAAGATAATTTACATATATACATTAATTATCAATGAGTATTTACTTCGATACATTTAATTAATAAAATGTATTTGTACATTGACACATTAATGAATTAAAGTCGGCTCTCAAAATTTAAACTAAAGATCATAACACAGCAATATAAATAATGTAAAAATTCGTGCATCTTTTAATTGAGATATGTTTTCTCCTGAAGATGGACTCAACTATGCAGTCCGAAACGCGTCGAGAACTTAAACTATACACAGGTATCCAATCCCCCTTGAAGATAACTGCAACCTGTGAAAGCCTTAATGAAAACAATATATCTATCTTCAACCCCATGGTGTTATTTTCAAAGAATGACAATTGTACGGACTGTGGCGTGCATTTTCCTAAGCTCAGTTTATAATATTTACACACTTGTTTTTACGTAACAACTTAGAATTTCAGTCATTAATTTTGAATTTGTCCAAGATACTTGGAATTTTAGTCATTCATGTTCAATTTGACTGCTATGCATTCCTAGCTTGCATTTTCATGCTTATGGCTTGCATTTTACACCAAGTGTCCATAAAAGTAAAAAAAGGTTAAAATTGCACCTTTCATAGGTTGACTGTGAGCATATGGGGTTAGGTTATATAAAATGAACACAAGGATAGTCTTCTCAATATATCTAGCCATCCAATTTCCAAAACCATTTATTATAAGCATTTAATAGGAGGGTTTGGCTTGCATTTTTATTAATCTAGGTGGATATTTCATAAATACAGGACAACCATGTAGTGTTTTTACACAACAGGCACTTTCTGAAACCAAACTGAAAAACTAAATGTTCAATAATGTGAAAAATAGTAAAACATACCATTTCCAACTAAACTCACTCAAAACTACCCAATACTTAGGGTTGGGCGGGCATTTCTCTGATCTGGGTAAAACTGGGTTGAAAACACAAAAGTTTTCATTTTGTCAATTTAACTGTGGACAAATGAAACATAATTGTTAAAAACTGAAAGAGGCTTTTGTCAACAATATATCTATCTTCAACCCCATGGTGTTAGTTTCAAATAATGGCAATTGTACGGACTGTGGCATGCATTTTCGTAATCCCAGTTTATAATATTTACACACTTTTTTTTACGTAACAACTTAGAATTTCAGTCATTAATTTTGAATTTGTCCAAGATACTTGGAATTTTAGTCATTCATGTTCAATTTGACTTCTATGCAGAAAAATTGCAATTTTTCTGTTTTCAATATACGTTTCCTCCTCCCATGTTCTTACACATGTCCAAATATGTCTCATAATATTTGCATGAAGTCCAGATATGTCTCATAACATTTGCATCAAGATCTTGTAGCGAGCCCACAACCTCAAGATAGTATTCTATTTATGTCATACTATATGTATTATACATTTATGACTTATCATAATTTATAAGTAGCATGGTAATAATTGAAAAGAATGTATAAATTAACAATTTTTTTTTCTAAAAGCATAGTGTAAATCTGTAAAATGGGCTTAGAAAAAGCCCTCCATAATGTTTATAGAGGTGATTTTAAAAACCTAATTCCATATACCTGGAGCTATATATACTATGGACAAAACCTCCTTCATAATTTTTAAAATATGTTTATTTTGTGTACAGTAAAGTTTTGAAAATTGCAATTTTTCTGTTTTGAACTTTATTTGACTAGGTCTGTAAAATGCACGCGTAGCCCTCATTGTCTAGTATTTTTTAGTGATCTCATTTGGATATGGGTTTTTTTTATTGTTTTACACCTTCCTGTACTTCTATTTTTCTAATCTTGGCTAAAATCATGCCTACTGTGCAAAAACATTGCAAGGTTGCGTTGTAAATGTGAAATGCTCGCTTTGTCCACTAAAATGCAAGCATAAGTTCCATCCTTAGGTATTTTTAATTGGATTAAGTTGGAGAATATATGTTTCCTCCTCCCATGTTCTTGTACTATTCCATGTTTTCTTTTTGAGCCGTAAAAGTATTTTTTATACAAAAAAACTATATTTTGTATTAATGTTGATTTTGCAGAATAACTCATCAATGGATCATTCGAACCAGTCATCTCAACAAAATATTCCTTGAAAAAGAGGTCGATGCAAGGAAGTAGAATTGAATAATATTCTAATTTTTCCCCGACATGATATTGTCCTTCAATTCACTCCTGCTGGGGGTAAAAGAGTTGTTATTAGTGCTATCCGTCAACAATGTCAAGCACTTACAGATCAGAACTCCATACAAGAAAATAATACTATGAAAGCAACTGTTGAAATTAGATGTCCTATATGTAAGCAATGTCTGACAAACAACAATGTTTGTCAACAACCTAGGCAGCCTTTGACTCCAATTACAATTGAGGGAAACAGTAATGTACAAGATATAACTCTTGACCATACTATTAACTCTGATTCACATAATGTGGTCTGAAATGTCCCTCAAAGATCAACTGTTGATGATGCTGCCATTACAAATAATTTGTTTCAAAGTATAGAAGGTTGTTTTTCTCAACAACCTAGGTTGCCTTTGTCTCCGGTTACGATTGAAGGGAATGAAATTATAATCCTACCTAGTGGACAACAATTTGAACATGCATCCCTTGAGAAGTTGGATACAACTAGAAGTCATGAAACAGTTGAAAGAACTATCTTTCACGACCAAATGGAAAGAAATGCACCTACAAAAAATCAAAATTCTGCAGATGCACAAGCTTTAGTAGAAATGACTGAAGGACAAATGGATAGAAATGCACTTACAGAAAATCAAAATTCTGCAGATGTACAGGCTTCAGTACAAATGCTTGAAGGACAAATGGATAGAAATGCAACTACAGAAAATCAAAATTCTGCAGATGTACAAGCTTGAGTACAAATGCCTGAAGGAAAAATGGATAGAAATGCAACTATAGAAAATCAAAATTCTGCAGATGTAGAAGCTTCAGTAGAAATGCTAGAAGGACAAATGGATAGAAATGCACCTACAGAAAATCAAAATTCCGCAGATGTACAAGCTTTAGTAGAAATGCTTGAAGGGTGTTCAACAGATCAAACTACATATGCTGTAACTAGAAGGTCAGCAGGAAGCCGCTTAAGGACATCCTTATTGAGTCTTAAGAAGCGATCTGGATGGTTTAACCGCAGACTAAATGAGGGGAACAAAAAATTTAAGGAAATTGGTAGATGGTTCTCTGGGAAGTCACTTAAAGATGTAGACGAAAATGACATTATTTCTGGAATTGGGTACTTCATGAGAAAAAACTATAGTCAAGATTCTAAATTTGAGGATTTTCTTGAACACCTAGATGGAGTGCTTCATAAACTTCGATCAATTGTTATGCAAGAGATCTGTAATGATTTTATGCCTAGGAATATGGCTTCTGTATTTATTGAATCAAGCATGAGCCACAAGGCTTTGCAATGTCTGAAGCGGATTGACCGTCATGGTGTGTTGCAAGGGGTTAGTCCAACTTCAGTTTCCAAGGAGATGAAAAAGTGGAGCAAAGAAGCTGAGGATATTGATATGGGTTGGGAGAGAACTGATGGTATCACATATGGAGTTAGAGTGAAGCAAATAAAGTCATATTCTTCCTTTATGGTTGAGTCGTATGAAAAGAGGACTGGAATTAGAGTCATTGAAGTTTCTTTCAAACTTGGTATTGATTCTCGTGTACATTATGATTCAGGTGGGAAGGTATGTGAGATATTATTTGAGTTACTAGAAGATAGTGGTTTGATGTCCTGTGTAAACCTTGGAAAATGGGATGGAAAGGAAGAATATAAACAGTTTTAGCACATGCTACTGATCCTACAAATGAGGATAACTTAATGAATCAGATAAACAAACTTCACAAGACGGGATCCTAATGCCATATGGAAGGGTAGTGGAAGTGAATTTGTTCGAGTGCCATGATCTAGTGGCCATATGCAGTTTAGTATGCAGTAATAATGTTTCTCCAATGGGGAATAATTTGTGTCCTTGGTGCATATGCCATAAAAAATCTATACACATGGTTACAGATAAAATCAAAATTCAAGATGGGGATACTATTCGTAGCATTTCCAAGTTTTATGCAATGCCACCGAACTTGCTCATAGTACGTTTTACATATTTATTAAAAGTTTACTGACTTTTGTTGATATCTTGCCATGACTTTCTTAATCTTACTTTGGGTTAAAAATTTAGGAATTGAATTCTACTTTGGAACAAAGCATTGAAGGATGGGAAGAAAAGATGGATGCGTGTATTATAGACATTCAACCAACCTTATACAGCAGAGAGTTGAATATTAGCAAAAAGTATCTCATGAATAGAACAAATGATCAAAAGGTACATGTTTTCAGAATTATTTCTTTACTATAAATGGAAATTATTATTATTTAACTAACTTGTACCTAGTGAAACATGTGCTACCAACTTATTACAGTTGATTCCTTGCTCAATGTCCAACCTTGTATATTGTGCTCGCCATGCCGGAATCAGAACTGTTTTGAAGATGTTTTGTGAAATTCTAAAAATTGCACAAGATTACGACAAGGTTCATCCAACTAGAGCGATTAAGGAAACGGAATTTTTTCAAATTTGGGAGGCGATGGAGAAAATTGATGTTCCATGTAAGACCGGGGAACCATACCATCATAGGGGCCAAGAGTACAATGATCTTAACTATGGGAAATTAGATGGATCCGCATCAACCAAGATCCTCATTCGGCATGAGGGTATTTTAAAGGTTTAATAATTCTGTTAGCATATCCAATATTTTTAATGTGGGTCTTGATTAACAAAAAGTGATGATTTTATGATGGCACAAGAGTGAAATTCGCTCTTATTTTTATGCAATTTTAATAGAAAATTAAGTAGTGTATCATATACAATGAAATGTTGTGCTTGTAGGTTATTGAAGGCCTACCAGATGAAGAAAAGTATAAAAAGTTGGCGAGGATGTGGAAGTGTTATAAAGAATTCCACATGGTGCAATTGCAAGGGTGTGTAGGGGATGATAAATATGAATATGAGGAAACGTACACCAATTTATACTAAGTTCATAGTTTTATGTATTTCAGCATGGTGGTATTATTGTGAAATTGCCCACATAAGATCGAAAGAGATGATGTAAACCTCACAATGAAATATTTTAGGAATAATAGAAGAAGAGACAAGCAATAGAACTTAGATCCAAAGAAACTCTGACTGGGGCAAAATAATTACACATGTTACATTAAACTGAATAGTGAACAGGTAAATATACAATGGTGAGTATGAGGATTCGAATTCACTAGGAGGAATTCGAATTGGCCTTCATGCACAGATCCATAATTAGTGGAGAGTCATCAATGCCTAACTAGGAGTCCACCTTCTCATCAGTGAAGTCATCAATGCACAAGTAATGGTCAATCGGGAGTCAAACTAAGTCTAACTGAATGTGGTTGGTGTAACTGGCACATGGAAGCACTAATATAGTGAAGGAGGCTCAGTGGAGGGTGCCATAGGAGTTAACTTGAGTCAGAATGGTCAATCTAGTCTCACTGGAGGTCCAACAGAGTGATAGACTCAGTAAAGAGTCAGTTAATCCTTAAATCAAGGAAATAACTGAAGATAACTCAATATAACTGAATATAAATAGACTGGTAGGTGAAGAAGGCACCCTTGTCATGCAGTGGAGAAACGGAGGGTGCATTAACCATTGGGAGGGCTAGAAATGATCTGAAAGAAGCTCTGAGGGCTAGTTTGCTGAGGACTAGGTGCTGGGACTGATGACCTAGAATGCATGCAAAATGCATGCAAACCCTAATGTTGCATGCATGAATGAAAATGAAAATCACTGGAAAGATAGTAGGACTAGGATGGAGTATAGGAATATCCTAACACCCCCCCTTAATCCATCCTGGGCCCTGGTAACTAGGACCAAAGGTCACCCATACAATAGATGAAATGATAATAAAATACATAACTGTCCATAA
Organism: Larix kaempferi; assembly: GCA_027924585.1. Classification (NCBI taxonomy): domain Eukaryota; kingdom Viridiplantae; phylum Streptophyta; class Pinopsida; order Pinales; family Pinaceae; genus Larix; species Larix kaempferi. Next base: position 6,677,328 of record BSBM01000043.1, on the reverse strand, counting down.
ACTGAGGAAATGGGGAAAACCTCATGGGAAAAATACCCCCCCTCAAAAGAACAGTAAATAACTCAAAGAACTATCATGCAGAAAAAAAAAAGCTTTCATCAGTGAAAATTTTTGCAAAAGACTTGGCAAGTTGATCCCATGTAGGAAGGTCTCCCACTGTGTGGAGGATGAAGCAAGTCTTTCAGGAACTTTTTCTGTATCTGGAGTGAATGGAAGATGAGTAGTCTTCCCAAAAGATGGAAGAGAGAAACCCATCATCATGCTGCATCTCTCATGGAGAGATGGATGGCATAATGCAAGGTTGCCATGATGCTGAAGTCTAGTAGTTCTGTAAGAAAGTAAATAGTCAACTGTGTTCTCAGTAGTAGCAAGGACTGAGTGAGAACATATTTCTCTTGAATCTAGACTGAGAATAGGTGTTGGTTCTAAATCTTCTTGAACCATGATCTCAACATCAAAATCTTGATCTTCTTCTTCACTAGAATAGGAATCACTGTGATCTTCATCAGAATCTAAAGGAATAGTTGGAGAGAAAGGCATGGAGTGTGAGAACTCATATGCCTTTGAGGCATGATTAGCAATCCCATTCGCTATAACCTTTCCAGTGGAGATTTCTGTAATCTCTACTGTGTTTGGACCAAAAATTACTTGTTTTGGAGATCCTGTATGGGTCATTTGATATACTGACAACAAATTAGCTGTAAGAGAAGGAACACATAAGACATTTTTGAATTTACCATGTTGCATATGAACTGCACCCAAACCTTTGGCAGAAATATGAGAGTTGTCTCACATGTGAATGGTAGGCCCATCATGGAGATCCAAAGAGGAGAAGGATTCTTCTTGTGCAATCATGTGGTTGGAGGCTCCAGAATCTATGAGGAGGGATTTTGTCTTTGAAAAACCAACCATCAATGCATGGCAATCATCAGATCCACTTCCATAATTAGTCATCTTTGCTTCTTTTGGACACCAATTTGGTTTTGTTCAAGATGCTTGGTTAGAAGGTCAATCTTCTTGTGCATGCAGGCATGCTCAGGATGGTTTCCTCTCTTGCAGTAGGTACAATTAGGTCTCTTTTGTTTGTCATTCTTGGATCTTGAAGGTTTCTTGCCTTTGACTTTTTGTCCCCCTTTTTCATTTGCTCGACTTGATTCACCAGCTAAAAGAGCTAGATCTCTGGAGGTTTTGATGGCACCCATTTGAATCAATTTGTCCTCTTCTTGAATGAGAGTGGTAGTAAATTTTTTCAAGGTAGGAAACTTCCATCCAGGGATTGAAATTCGCCCGGAATGGAAAGTAGAGCCAAAAACAGAAAATTGAGATCCAAGTTTGCTCAAAATGGAGAGCACTAATTGTTCATCACTTTTGGTGATGCCACAGTGCTTGCATTGAGTAACCAATTTCTGAAATTTTGAGATGAATGTTTGAATGCTCTCGAAATTGCTAGGTTGCAGAGAAGCCAATTCATTTTCAAGAGTGTATCCTCTCATACCATCTTGTTTGCCAAAGAGATTTCCCAATTTTGTCCATAAATCATTGGGAGACTTAATTCCTTCAACATGGAACAATAGATCATCTGACATATGGAGGCATATGCATCCAAGAGCTTCATCCATTTTATTTAGATGCTTGGTTCTCTCAACAACATGATGAGGTATATCATCTTTTTCAAATACTATTCGATTCATACTTTTGTGCTACAAGTGAAATATAATCCCATCCTTCCATTCGAAGTAGTTGAATGGAGTGAGGATCATAGGAGCAGGAGAAGAAGGAGAAGCATTCGAAATGCTCATCTTGACTGCTGGAACAAGTGCAAAATAGAAACTGCTGAATCTGCTGCTGCAACTGCTGGAACTTCGAAATACCTGCAAAAAACTCTCAAGAATGGAGGTAGAATATACTCTCAAATGGCTCTGATACCATGTGAAATTGCCCACATAAGATCCAAAGAGATGATGTAAACCTCACAATGAAAGATTTCGGAATAATAGAAGAGGAGACAAGCAATAGAACTTAGATCCAAAGAAACTCTGATTGGGGCAGAATAATTACACATGTTACATTAAACTGAATAGTGAACAGGTAAATATACAATGCTAAGTATGAGGATTTGAATTCACTAGGAGGAATTCGAATTGGCCTTCATGCATAGATCCATAATCAGTGGAGAGTCATCAATGCCTAGCTAGGAGTCCACCTTCTCATTAGTGAAGTCATCAATGCACAAGTAATGGTCAATCAGGAGTCAAACTGAGTCTAACTGAATGTGGTTGGTGTAACTGGCACATGGAAGCACTAATATAGTGAAGGAGGCTCAGTGGAGGGTGCCATAGGAGTTAACTGGAGTCAAAATGGTCAATCTAGTCTCACTGGAGGTCCAACAGAGTGATAAACTCAGTAAAGAGTCAGTTAATCCTTAAATCAAGGAAATCACTGAAGATAACTCAATATAACTGAATATAAATGGACTGGTAGGTGAAGAAGGCACCCTTGTCATGCAGTGGAGTAAAGGAGGGCGCATTAGTCACTGGGAGGGCTAGAAATGATCTGAAGGAAGCTCTGGGGGCTAGTTTGTTGAGGACTAGGTGCTGGGACTGATGACCTAGAATGCATGCAAACCCTAATTGTATGCAAACCCTAATGTTTCATGCATGACTAAAAATGAAAATGACTGGAAAGCTAGTAGGACTAGGATGGAGTATAGGAATATCCTAACAATTATCTCATTCATGATATAAATTTTTATCCACTATCATTGCAGGATTGGATTCCTTTCTAGTGAGTGGCTTTGGTTGTGTTCTTGTTGTTTAAGAGATGAGATGGTTCCTTTTATGCATATCCAAGGGGCCCATGCTCTTCAGATGACTAGGGCTGATCATCCTTATACTTTAGGACAGCTAAGGAATGAAGTAATGGAACGTAAGCATAGGGAAATGAAAAATTTGAACAGTAACCAAGGAGGACGAAGAGGAGTTGCTAAGGAGTATATAAACACATTTGAAAATGGCAAAATGTGTCTTCTAAATGAGATGCGAGCACAATTTTTCAAACTGGTTATGAGATCATAGGGTACTTTCCAAAATTTTAAAGAACGAAGATTTTTGGCTTCCAATATTAGATGTCAACTTCATGTTGAATATGAAAAGACAAGAAGTCCACTAAATGACGAAACTGTAGCACAGTTGGCATTCCGCTTCCGTGATGTCACTTCTAAACAAGTAAAATAATTATTTCATTCATGGGTAAGACAATCTAAGAAATCATTGATTGCACCACCAACAGTAAGTATGCCCTAATTTTAAATGGTTTCTAATTTTGCTTTCATTTCATGGTGTGAGGACTCATAATCTGTTTTTAACTACTAAATACTAATATGTTCTCGCAGTTTAGTAATCATCTTCCAAGATCAAGGCCAATAAGCAAATATGGTGAAGAGGCTTTTAGTGAATCACATCGCTTTGGAAGGAACAAGGAAAAAAATAATGTTCAAAGAAGAAATAACAGTAAAACTCTAAGTGTTTCATCCAAGAGTAAAGTGGCAGTGCAAACTGATCAAACACAAGAATTGAATGGGGCAGCTGGTGTTGAAATACCTATGATGGCGACTGAAAATTACTGTGAAATCGATGTTTCATCGTCAAGAAATGAAGCAGGGAAAATCAATGAATTACCAGAAGTGTATGGAGCAACTGCTATTGATATGCCAATGATGGAGGCTATGACTCACAATAAAAAGGGTGTTCCATCCTCGGTAAATGGTACAGGGCAAAGTGGTGAAAAACAATAAATTCAAGGGGCAGTAGTTGATATCCAAAAGATGGATGCTGGGAATCCTATAAAAACTGATGTCATTATAAGAAGTGTGAGACAAGAAAAAAAGAAAAAATTCCTAGATGATTGAAATGCAACATTGTATGCAAAATGGTGAAAGAAACTTATGTTGCAATAAGCATTTCTAGTGATCTTGCCATACTAAAAAATTATTCTATGGTGCTAACATTCATGTTACCAAATTTTGGAAATGTAACAAATGTTGGAAGGCATATATATATATATATATATATATATATATATATATATATATATATATATATATATATATATATATATATTCAGTAATAAAATTAGTAAATTACAGCTGTTTTCAGTGTTTGCTTATATTTTGTAAATTTCTATATATTTTTAGGCCAGTTCTATAGGCATTACAACTTTGGGTTATTCTCTGAAATTTGGTTGCATGAGTAGAATTGTATGACATTGTTCCAGAATTGGAATTTCAGTTTCTTTAGATAAAGAAACTTACATAAATACAACAATACATAGCATCAAAATTCTCATAAAGAACTTGAAAGTTCTCAATCCAACATCCCCATAATATCCCTATAATATCCCTATAATATCCACAATTCCAAACAAACAGTTAGGATCTACCTATGTCACCGAATCTACTCACATCTCATATCGACTAATCACTATCACTCTTTTAATTTCTTACAAATTCAAATATATATGCCTATAGTACACAAGTTAAGTTTTCAATTTTGATATTGTTAACTTTTTGGCCTATTATGTACACTTATTGAAAAGTTAAATTCAAAATTACCATTCACATTAAATGCATAAAAAACATATACATTGCCGAGAAATACACACACACACACATATATAAATTTATGTATTAAAACTTGAAATGTATTTACATACACAACATATACAAATAATGTTATTCCATAGTTCTAGGCTGCTTGGGAGGTTTAGGCTGCAAGTGCTCCTTTTCTAGAGAAGATAAATTTGTACATTCTAGTCTCTTGCCTTGTCTAGAAGCTTCTGGTTCTTCAGAAGCTGCAGTAGGTGCATGTTCATATTTTCATTGTTATTCTTTCACTTTTGTTGCACTTTTGTGCAAACTCTCGTTCAATCTCTCTTTATCTTGGAAGTACTTCTTCAACAATTCCACATTCTTCTTATTTTTCTCTTCGTGTTCCTTTTCCTTTTCTTTTTGAATATCATTTGCATATTTCAACTCAGATTGAACTCGGGTCAATTTTTTTCCTCAACTGCTCTGTCTCTGTCTCCAACTCTTTTTTCCTCAATTCTGTATTATCTGGAGTATACACAATTGCTACTCGCTGAAGTATGTTGTTCTTCTGCAGAGTGGCAATTTGGGATTTTAGATCTTCTATCTCATACTTACATCCCAAATGTTGTGATTCTCTAACCTCCAGTATTTTCAATCTGAGCTCTTTAATCTCATCTTCCCTCTCAGCTACCTTGTTTTTCAATGTTTCAGATATGGTTGACCACGCAGAGAGATCAGCTCCAGCATTCATTGCTGCAACAACATCCATGAAGGACTTCTCTCGAATTCTTAAGAAGGCACGATAGCTTTGTAACCCCTTTTTGACTTTTTCATGAGCTTGTATTTCTTTAAAAGCTACATCCAGTGCCTTCTCTTTGTTTTGCAGGGAACTCTCATACCTTATTAAATCCTGTCGGTGTGCTAACATATTAATTTCACCATAAATCAGATGCCTACTCTGTCCCTTGCAAATTTCAGATTCTTTTAACTTTTCAACTCCTCTAGTCTGTAGTTCTGCAGTAATCTTTTCAAGTTCAACTGTTTTTCCTTTCAACTCTTCATCCTTCTTAGCAATTATTTTTTTCATGTTTTCCTCTTTTTTTCTATATTCATTTATCTCAAGTTCATGTTTATTGTAGTCTTCAACAAGGCTTTTTTGAAACAATTCCTTCATTATTTCAATTATTCTATTTAGCTTATTGACTTCAGTCGTAAGTCTTACTTCCTGGTCGATTGCTTCCTGGGGGATAGCAGCCCTTAGAGGGGGGATGTCCAAAACCTCCGGTCGATGTTTCAACTCTTCTTTCAGTCTCTCTATGGTTTGTTCATCTTTCTTATGATCAATCATATATTCTTCTCTGCATTTCTCATTTTCCTTTATAAATTCATCTTGAATTCTTTCTAGTTCCTTATTCAAAGACTGAAGAGCATAGTTCTTGCATGCTATTGTCCTTCTCAAACTGTCCACAGTCTTCACAAGGGATTCTCGTAATCTTGCAATTTCCTGTAAACAAGGAAAATTTTAAGGAGGCTTCAAAAAATGGAATTTGGCAACTTTTTTTTTGGAAAAAAGCATTGAAAAATGCCTCCTACCATAAAGAGGCCCAACATTTGCAAATTTTTAATACAAGATTCCACAGTATCCACATGTTCTGTTTCTAACCTTGCAATTACCTGCAAATAGTGAAAATTTTAACGAGGCTCCAAAAAAAGGAATTTGGCAACTATTTCTTTTTGAAAAATAGCATTGAAAAATAGCGCCTACCTTTAAGAGGTCCTGAATTTGCATCTTCTTAATGCTACATATTTCTACGCTCTGTAGTGCGGTAAGATACCAATAGGAAATTTTTTTTCTTTCAAATTCATCTTTTTCTTTGAAATGCAACATTTCATCGAATAGCTAAAAAACAATTTTACCATCAAAAAAATATTTTGGAGAGGAAGTTTTCTCAACTCCTGACTGTGGAGCATAAATATCATCATCACTATGCTCCTCCTGTTCATTAAACTCAACATCATGCATCTCATTTACATTTATTTCTCTGCCTTGATGTAATCCAACCAGAATTGAGACAACATCAAATTCTTCAGGGTCACTTCCCATACCTTCCATACAGTACTCAAAAGGCTCTTCAGGGACTTGTACATTGTCCTTTGGAGATTGTTGAGGAACTTCCTGGTTAATTTTGTATGGCATCGACCTCTTAATGTATGTATTTTTAAATTTGCTTCCTTCTACAGTGCTGGGTCGAAATAAGTCAATAATTTTTTGTAGTGTACCAGGGTAACTAAACTTCACTCTCTTCATTTTGCTCTCCTGCAGTGCAAAATGCATTTTTTTCCCCAATAGATGAGGGACATCTATGGCCAGGTCTTCAACCCAATGAATCACCAACTTCATACAATCACCTGAAATATCTTGCTTGTGGTGATTCATAATTGTCCTAAGTACAATTTGAATTAAGGTTTTGTACAGTCCTGGGGGAACATCTTGAATCTTTAAACCATTCCGGGCAACCGAAACCTTTTTTCCACATATTTTGTTTGCCATCTCACCCTTTTCTACTTTGAGCGTTTTCTTGGTGGTCAACATTACTCCCCCCCTGCGTGGAATTTTCGTTGCACTAGACAACAAATCAGGGTCCAGACAAACCCTGCTCCAAAAAATAATCAATTCCTTGGACTGGACATCATAACTAGAAATGGAATTATCTATCTCTTCATTTTTTAAATTGAACTGACCAAAAAGAAAACGATGCACTCCTGCTCTTACCAGGACATTTAGCATACCTTCTGGCCAGTTGGTTCTGTCACTCCATGCCTCAGCGCTCTCTCCAAATTTTCTGACAGTGAACATCTTAGCAACTTCAGAACCCCCTGTTTCAGTTGATGGCATGGAACATGAGGCTGTTGTTTCCATTTTGCTGGATGATGACACGCTCAGAAAGGAAGAAGGGGATGCACGCACAGGATGCACGCATAGGATACGAGCATGCTGAATTTTACAAACTAAAATAATAATTACAAATTTGTTCTGACGTTTCCAAACTATAATAAAAGTTACAAATGTGTTCTGACGTTTGCCAACTATAATAAAAATTATAAAATTACAAATTACAAATCTATGCAACATTACACTAGTGCTTAACCATGGAGAACATAATCATAATGCAAATAAACTCTGACATGCCAACATGACAAATATAATGAAATAACTTATGCTAATTATATTCTAACAAGAAAACCATATAACAACCATACAAAAATACTATGCGAAACTAATCTCTCAATTTATTTTAAAAGCACTATTTTAAAAACTCAAACCTATGGCATACAAAACACAAGCAAGACTTCCTTTGTAGATGTAGACATGAAAATAGTAAAAATCCATGGATTCTCAATGACAACTTCACTGAAAATGATCATTAACCCAAAATTTGAGGAAACATAATCTCTCTGCACTTTTCCCTAAAAAATCTTTATGGTACCTCTCTACATACTGCAAACAACTTTCTTTAAAAATACACAATACACCATTACTAAAAAAAATAAAAATAAAACCCATACACAAACCTTGACATTTATCAATTTCCAATTACAAAATCAAACAACAAAAACCTTTGTAAAATGTTAACATGTATGGTAATTGTAGACGCCAATTGGCACATTCAAGTTCTTGGCCTTATTGATAGCAATAATTGCAATCAGAATAAAAAATACAAATACTCCACTCATTGGCATCTATGTACATAGACATATAATCTCTTTTGCAAATTAGCCTATTATCTATTTATCAACAAACATATATGTGCATTTTCTAAAAACAGAAGTTGTTACAATCTATAACATATCGTCTATGAAAGGAAACTAGCTTCACAGAGAAGAAAATACACACATAATATCTGTAATGATCATAAACTATCATCAGAAACACTGGTTTTCATAAAATCCACCACAAAGGTATCAAAAACATTGAAAGTATTTGTATCGAATTAAAAGCAAGATTGAGTCATATAGGTTCAGATTTGATACTAAAGTTTCCAAAATGTGTAGTAGCACTTCCCCGCCATCCATTACAAACCCTTGTCTCATCCTACTCTAAACAAAAACCCTAAAATTATTTTGGATCCAAACTTTAGCTCCTGACAATTGGTGTAAAATGCAAGCCATAAGAATAAAAATGCAAGCTAGGAATGCATAGCAATCAAATTGAACATGAATGACTAAAATTCTAGGTATCTTGGACAAATTCAAAAAAATGACTGAAATTCCAAGTTGTTACGTAAAAAACAATGTGTAAATATTGAAACATGGGATTAGGAAAATGCACGCCACAGTAGGTAGAATTGTCATAATTTGAAACTAGCACCAGGGGGTTGAAGATAGATATATTTTTGAAAAAAACCTCTTTCAGTTTTTAAAATGATGTTTCATTTGTCCATAGTTAAATTGACAAAATGACAACTTTTGTGTTTTCAACCCATTTTACCCAGATCAGAGAAATGCCCGCCCAACCCAAAGCATTGGGTAGTTTTGAGTGAGTTTAGTTGGAAATGGTATGTATTACTATTTTCCACATTATTATATATTTATTTTTTCAATTTGGGTTAAGAAAGTGCCTGTTGTGCAAAAACACTACATGGTTGTCTTGTATTTGTGAAATATCCACCTAGATTAATAAAAATGCAAGCCAAACCCTCCTATTAAATGCTTATAGTAAATAGTTCTGGAAATTGGATGGCTAGGTATATTGAGAAGACTATCCTTGTGTTAATTTAATATAACCTAACCTCATATGCTCTCAGTCCACCTATGAAAGGTTCAATTTTAACCTTTTTTTACTGTTATGGACATTTGGTGTAAAATGCAAGCCATAAGCATAAAAATGCAAGCTAGGAATTCATAGAGTCAAATTAAACATGAATGACACCTTCAAAAATGGGATTAGGAAAATGCATGCCAAGTAGGTAGAATTGTCATAAGTTGAAACTAACACCATGGGGTTGAAGATAGATATATTTTTGACAAAAGCCTCTTTAAGTTTCTTAAAATTATGTTTCATTTGTCGACAGTTAAATTGACAAAATGACAACTTTTGTGTTTTCAACCTAGTTTTACCCAAATCAGAGAAATGCCCCCCCAGCCCTAAGTATTGGGTAGTTTTGAGTGAGTTTAGTTGGAAATAGTATCTTTCACTATTTTCCACGTTATTATACATTTTTTTTTTCAATTTGGGTTCAGAAAGTGCCTGTTGTGCAAAAACACTACATGGTTGTCTTGTATTTGTGAAATATCCACCTAGATTAATAAAAATGCAAGCCAAACCCTCCTATTAAATGCTTATAGTAAATGGTTCTAGAAATTGGATGGCTAGATATATTGAGAAGACTATCCTTGTGTTAATTTTATATAACCTAACGTCATATGCTCTTAGTCTACCTATGAAAGGTGCAATTTTAACCTTTTCTTACTGTTATGGACACTTGGTGTAAAATGCAAGCCATAAGCATAAAAATGCAAGCTAGGAATGCATAGCAGTCAAGTTGAACATGAATGACTAAAATTCCAGGTATCTTGGACAAATTAAAAAATATGACTGAAATTCCAAGTTGTTACGTAAAAAATAGTGTGTAAATATTGAAAAATGGGCTTAGGAAAATGCACGCCACAGTAGGTAGAATTGTCATAATTTGAAACTAGCAGCATGGGGTTGAAAATAGATATATTTTTGACAAAAACCTCTTTTAGTTTTTTAAAATGATGTTTAATTTGTCCACAGTTAAATTGACAAAATGACAACTTTTGTGTTTTCAACCCAGTTTTACCCAGATCAGAGAAATGCCCGCCCAACCCTAAGTATTGGGTAGTTTTGAGTGATTTTAGTTGGAAATGGTATGTATTACTATTTTCCACATTATTATATGTTTAGTTTTTCAATTTGGGTTCAGAACGTGCCTGTTGTGCAAAAACACTACGTGGTGGTCTTGTATTTGTGAAATATCCACCTAGATTAATAAAAATGCAAGCCAAACCCTCCTATTAAATGCTTATAGTAAATGGTTCTGGAAATTGGATGGCTAGATATATTGAGAAGACTATCCTTGTGTTAATTTTATATAACCTAACGTCATATGCTCTCAGTCTACCTATGAAAGGTGCAATTTTAACCGTTTTTTACTGTGATGGACACTTGGTGTAAAATGCAAGCCATAAGCATAAAAATGCAAGCTAGAAATGCATACCAGTCAAATTGAACATGAATGACTAAAATTCTGGGTATGTTGTACAAATTCAAAAAAATGCATGAAATTCCAAGTTACGTAAAAAACAATGTGTAAATATTGAAAATTGGGCTTAGGAAAATGCACGCCACAGTAGGTAGAATTATCATAATTTTAAACTAGAACCATGGGGTTGAAGATAGATTTATTTTTGACAAAAACCTCTTTCAGTTTTTTAAAATGATGTTTCATTTGTCCACAGTTAAATTGACAAAATGACAACTTTTGTGTTTTCAACCCAGTTTTACCCAGATCAGAGAAATGCCTGCCCAGCCCTAAGTATTGGGTAGTTTTGAGTGAGTTTAGTTGGAAATGGTATGTATTAGTATTTTGCACATTATTATACGTTTAGTTTTTCAATTTGGGTTCAGAAAGTGCCTGTTGTGCAAAAACACTACATGGTTGTCTTGTATTTTTGAAATATCCACCTAGATTAATAAAAATGCAAGCCAAACCCTCATATTAAATGCTTATAGTAAATGGTTTTGGAAATTGGATGGCTAGATATATTGAGAATACTATCCTTGTGCTAATTTAATATAACCTAATGTCATTTGCTCTCAGTCTACCTATGAAAGGTGCAATTTTAACCTTTTTTTACTGTTATGGACACTTGGTGTAAAATGCAAACCATAAGCATAAAATAGCAAGCTAGGAATGCATAGCAGTCAAATTGAACATGAATGACTAAAATTCCAGGTATCTTGGACAAATTCAAAAAAATGACTGAAATTCCAAGTTGTTACGTAAAAAACAGTGTGTAAATATTGAAAAATGGGCTTAGGAAAATGCACGCCACAGTAGGTAGAATTGTCATACTTCTAAACTAGCACCATGGGGTTGAAGATAGATATATTTTTGAAAAAAACCTCTTTCAGTTTTTAAAATGATGTTTCATTTGTCCATAGTTAAATTGACAAAATGACAACTTTTGTGTTTTCAACCCATTTTACCCAGATCAGAGAAATGCCCGCCCAACCCTAAGCATTGGGTAGTTTTGAGTGAGTTTAGTTGGAAATGGTATGTATTACTATTTTCCACATTATTATACATTTATTTTTTCAATTTGGGTTAAGAAAGTGCCTGTTTTGCAAAAACACTACATGGTTGTCTTGTATTTGTGAAATATCCACCTAGATTAATAAAAATGCAAGCCAAACCCTCCTATTAAATGCTTATAGTAAATAGTTCTAGAAATTGGATGGCTAGGTATATTGAGAAGACTATCCTTGTGTTAATTTAATATAACCTAACCTCATATGCTCTCAGTCCACCTATGAAAGGTTCAATTTTAACCTTTTTTTACTGTTATGGACATTTGGTGTAAAATGCAAACCATAAGCATAAAAATGCAAGCTAGGAATTCATAGAGTCAAATTAAACATGAATGACACCTTCAAAAATGGGATTAGGAAAATGCATTCCAAGTAGGTAGAATTGTCATAAGTTGAAACTAACACCATGGGGTTGAAGATAGATATATTTTTGACAAAAGCCTCTTTAAGTTTTTTAAAATTATGTTTCATTTGTCGACAGTTAAATTGACAAAATGACAACTTTTGTGTTTTCAACCTAGTTTTACCCAGATCAGAGAAATGCCCGCCCAACCCTAAGTATTGGGTAGTTTTGAGTGAGTTTAGTTGGAAATAGTATCTTTCACTATTTTCCATGTTATTATACATTTTTTTTTCAATTTGGGTTCAGAAAGTGCCTGTTGTGCAAAAACACTACATGGTTGTCTTGTATTTGTGAAATATCCACCTAGATTAATAAAAATGCAAGCCAAACCCTCCTATTAAATGCTTATAGTAAATGGTTCTAGAAATTGGATGGCTAGATATATTGAGAAGACTATCCTTGTGTTAATTTTATATAACCTAACGTCATATGCTCTTAGTCTACCTATGAAAGGTGCAATTTTAACCTTTTCTTACTGTTATGGACACTTGGTGTAAAATGCAAGCCATAAGCATAAAAATGCAAGCTAGGAATGCATTGCAGTCAAATTGAACATGAATGACTAAAATTCCAGGTATCTTGGACAAATTAAAAAATATGACTGAAATTCCAAGTTGTTACGTAAAAAATAGTGTGTAAATATTGAAAAATGGGCTTAGGAAAATGCATGCCACAGTAGGTAGAATTGTCATAATTTGAAACTAGCAGCATGGGGTTGAAAATAGATATATTTTTGACAAAAACGTCTTTTAGTTTTTTAAAATGATGTTTAATTTGTCCACAGTTAAATTGACAAAATGACAACTTTTGTGTTTTCAACCTAGTTTTACCCAGATCAGAGAAATGCCCTCCCAACCCTAAGTATTGGGTAGTTTTGAGTGATTTTTGTTGGAAATGGTATGTATTACTATTTTCCACATTATTATATGTTTAGTTTTTCAATTTGGGTTCAGAACGTGCCTGTTGTGCAAAAACACTACGTGGTGGTCTTGTATTTGTGAAATATCCACCTAGATTAATAAAAATGCAAGCCAAACCCTCCTATTAAATGCTTATAGTAAATGGTTTTGGAAATTGGATGGCTAGATATATTGAGAATACTATCCTTGTGTTAATTTAATATAACCTAATGTCATTTGCTCTCAGTCTACCTATGAAAGGTGCAATTTTAACCGTTTTTTTCTGTGATGGACACTTGGTGTAAAATGCAAGCCATAAGCATAAAAATGCAAGCTAGAAATGCATACCAGTCAAATTGAACATGAATGACTAAAATTATGGGTATGTTGTACAAATTCAAAAAAATGCATGAAATTCCAAGTTACGTAAAAAACAATGTGTAAATATTGAAAATTGGGCTTAGGAAAATGCACGCCACAGTAGGTAGAATTATCATAATTTTAAACTAGAACCATGGGGTTGAAGATAGATTTATTTTTGACAAAAACCTCTTTCAGTTTTTTAAAATGATGTTTCATTTGTCCACAGTTAAATTGACAAAATGACAACTTTTGTGTTTTCAACCCAGTTTTACCCAGATCAGAGAAATGCCTGCCCAGCCCTAAGTATTGGGTAGTTTTGAGTGAGTTTAGTTGGAAATGGTATGTATTAGTATTTTGCACATTATTATACGTTTAGTTTTTCAATTTGGGTTCAGAAAGTGCCTGTTGTGCAAAAACACTACATGGTTGTCTTGTAGTTTTGAAATATCCACCTAGATTAATAAAAATGCAAGCCAAACCCTCATATTAAATGCTTATAGTAAATGGTTTTGGAAATTGGATGGCTAGATATATTGAGAATACTATCCTTGTGTTAATTTAATATAACCTAATGTCATTTGCTCTCAGTCTACCTATGAAAGGTGCAATTTTAACCTTTTTTTACTGTTATGGACACTTGGTGTAAAATGCAAACCATAAGCATAAAATAGCAAGCTAGGAATGCATAGCAGTCAAATTGAACATGAATGACTAAAATTCCAGGTATCTTGGACAAATTCAAAAAAATGACTGAAATTCCAAGTTGTTACGTAAAAAACAGTGTGTAAATATTGAAAAATGGGCTTAGGAAAATGCACGCCACAGTAGGTAGAATTGTCATAATTTTAAACTAGCACCATGGGGTTGAAGATAGATATATTTTTGACAAAAACCTCTTTCAGTTTTTTAAAATGATGTTTCATTTGTCCACAGTTAAATCGACAAACGTTTGTATTTTCAACCCAGTTTTACCCAGATCAGAGAAATACCCGCCAACCCTAAGTATTGGGTAGTTTTGAGTGAGTTTAGTTGGAAATGGTATGTATTACTATTTTCCACATTATTATATGTTTAGTTTTTCAATTTGGGTTGAGAAAGTGCCTGTTGTGCAAAAACACTACATGGTTGTCTTGTATTTGTGAAATATCCACCTAGATTAATAAAAATGCAAGCCAAACCCTCCTATTAAATTCTTATAGTAAATGGTTTCCGAAATTGGATGGCTAGATATATTGAGAATACTATCCTTGTGTTAATTTTATATATCCTAACCTCATCTGCTCTCAGTCCAGCTATGAAAGGTGCAATTTTAACCTTTTTTTAATGTTATGGACACTTGGTGTAAAATGAAAGCCATAAGCATAAAAATGCAAGCTAGGAATGCATAATCTTTTTTGCCAAAAACCTCTTTCAGTAGCCTACTCTGCAACTATATGGCTGATTATGTATACTTGGGTTAGTGATCCTTGTTGACATATTTAGGCTTGGAAGGCAAAATGGTAAATAGGCTAAATGTTATCTATCAGTTACTGAAAAAGATAATCTTTACTGAGGTAGTAAAAAAGAGGATGATATATAATGTATGCTATTTCTGCTCTGAAATGAAAAGTATGATCGTTTTCCTGGGAAAAAAAAACATATTTCACCATACATGTTACACCACAGATCTGTCATACAAAATTCACCAAATATTTTGTTGATTATGGAAGACTAGGATAAATAGCTATTAGGATAGTTTGAAGACAGAACATATGTATCTTTTCAAGATCCCATAGGCTAAAAAATGTATATTCCGATTTCAAACTTTGAAATATCAAAGATAAAGATTTTTTCCTTGGAAAAAAAAAACCATTGATAACACAACATCAATATGTCATGTGATGCAGCCTTGCAGGATCAACAGATAATACTACAAGGCTACAAAATCAGAGTGCACAGTCAGGCCTAAATCACTAACAATCTCAGCAAGCACACAAAGAAGACTATTTGGATTTCCCCAGATTTAGATTTATATTTACTTATAGAAACTTCAAATTACAAAGTTCAAACATTTCACCGTAGATATTACACCACAAATCTCTCATATAGAATTCACCATATTTATGATAGGTATAATGTTTACATCTCCAAATGGGTTGCACCAGTCCTCATCCCCAATCCATAACAATGATGGACAGAATCCCATTGGTGTGAATCCCATGAAAAGTGCACCTGCACACGAGGCTGTAGGCTATTATACAAATACCGAAATCTAAATGTTGGTCCCACTCTCCATTTTCCAACATGTTGACTATCATTGCTTGAGCCTGAAGATAGTTGATATCTATCAGGAAAGGTTGACCATGTATAAAAAACAACCTCCTTAGGATTTGCATAGCCTTCTATGGTGAACTCTAGTGATTTTTTTTTCTTCACAATCCCAGGAGGTACAGCATGCATTGCAATAAGCTCAAAAGTAACCATGAAACTTTCATCTAAACAAGGAATTTCCACAAAAGATTCACTGCGTATCATGTTACGAAACCTTATGTGGTTGAAAACTTTGTAGGAAAGAAGATGGATATTGTGACGATGGATTCGATGTGGCTGCAATACTCGAATACATGATAGTAATGCATTGTGAGTTTCATATTCTGTAGAGGCAGCTAATCTGGCAGTCACAACTTTCTCATCACCCTTTGTTGCAAGAAGTTGGAAAGTGTTGTGCTTATCATCTTTCGTAGCAATAAAACAACAACAAAAAAGATTCTCCCTTTCGAGTGCTCTTGCCCCACCTTTTGATAGAGCTCACAGTAAAGAAAACATCAACAATGCCTGCAATAAAAATAAAAATAACATTAGTTACTATAAAGATAACATTAGTTGCAAAACTGGGTGAATGTGGGGGAGGTAGTTATATCAGATTCCTAGGCAATCAGTTTTTTCGTGTTTGGTTAGGTTGTGGCAGAGGATCAAACACTAGAGTTGAACTGATAGCTAGCCGGGCTTTACTATTCTTTTCTAACTTTAAAAGGATCACATTACTTCAAGTTTGTGGAGATTCAAAATGCATCTTCGACTAGTTGGCAGGGAAATCAATGTTACAGGTTACAAATCTGGATCAGTGGAAACAAAGATTAACAAATGTTGGGAGTAATTTTCAGTATTTATCTTTTTTGTCATATTCACAAGGAACTCAGCACACAAGCAGATTTGCTATCAAAGAAAACTATTGGTCTGGAAGAGGGTACACTTTATTTCAAGGAATTTCTAGATTCCACATTAGTTGATAAAGGTTCTATCCATTGTAATTAGTATATAGTCATTTTTGCATTAGATACTATTTGAAGACTTTTACATATGTGCACTCTACCCAGTTTAGTACATTTCGAGCTTTTAATCTTTTTTTGTCTCAATCAGTAAGGCATAGTGATCAATATGTACTGGTGATTTGATGTGGAATCTGTTCTATCCAGTAGAACATAAAACTAATGACTGTTACAATGAGTGTCTACAGAGTCTAGCTGGTAGTTTTATTTGGAACTTTTGCACCTTATGTTTTCTGTAATTTTTCTTTGATTCATAAACATGAATAGCAAGATACTGGGTTTTTTCCGGGTGAAAAAAAATTGTGATATAAACTAAAAAATATGAATTAAAAGAGGTACGGGTATACTCACCATCAATTATTTCATTTGATATCAATAAACCTTGTTTTGTATAGAACACCTCATGTAGATGTAAATTCACACCTTCGGGAATATGGTGGCCTCAACCAATAACATCCAATTCACATTCAAAAATTCTTACCCAACAGAGTGTTCCACCAGTAGAAACATCTACTAAACAATTCAACACTTTCACAGGATATGGAATTTTCAATGACTCTTCTTCGGAAATACCAGGCAAATTTTCATAATAAATACGGACATACATGCCTTCCTTTATGGTAAAATCAAATCGATTTGCGCTGTGCACCAGAAGCCCATCCATTTGAATGAATTTCTTTCTTCCAATTTTGATAAAACGATAATTTCCCAATAAGGGAGTTACCTCTGACCTAGATCCCATGTAAAACCCTCGCATGATGACTACAGTGGAACGATATTCATATGACCTTGAAGATAACTGTGATTTTATTTCAGATAATGAAGGATGGTGCAACATAAGTTTTCCACTATCATCTGCATACACCATTAGAATGGGAAAAAAATAATCTATACTACGTGCCCGTGTGCCACTAGTACCAATAGTGTAAAGAATTGGATCATTCTCACAAGGATCCAAGTTTGTCAACTCTACATTTCCTGTATGGGACTCATCAATAACTTTGCAGAGAATGATCTCTTCTAAACCACTTTCTTCTTTAAGAAGGGAAACAGTATCAAAGTTTGGAGCTTTTCCTCCAACACACTGCATAGATGAGTGACAACGTAGTTGATAAGGTATTTGCGTATTGTTAAGCTAGACCTAACCATCATTACGGCTGGACTCTATTTCATCATCACTGT
The DNA here is from genome assembly GCA_027924585.1 of Larix kaempferi. Lineage (NCBI taxonomy): Eukaryota > Viridiplantae > Streptophyta > Pinopsida > Pinales > Pinaceae > Larix > Larix kaempferi. Next base: position 6,659,252 of record BSBM01000043.1, on the reverse strand, counting down.
AATATCCCAATTTTGACCCTATTGTATTAAAATTGTAAATGATGTAAATATCGTTATTAAATCATGGTGAGGATCTCAAGGCCAAGGCCTTGCCATCGATTTAGCGTTTTATGTATCGGCAATTAAAATAGATGCATATGGTTCTTGTGCTAGACAGGCACAATGTAAATTAAGACATCATGTAAATACGAATTTGAATGAAATACCCACAACTAGCTATATAATGCAACAAAGAGATGGGGGCATGATTTCACAAGGAATAGGGGGGGGGGGGAATTATTCAAACCCTTGAGCCAATAGTGTTAAGCCAAATTTCATGAGAAAACCCATAAACCACCAACTACCCATTTTGACTTATGCACCCAATCATTTAATTCTTCCAAGAGTTGGCTGAGGTAGTTAATGCCTTGGGAATGAAGAGGTATGGCAGCCAATTTTGTGCATGGGCAAGCCATCAACCTGGGAATTCATATTTTTGATTCTTGGGAAAGAAAACACCCACGAAATGGTGCCCAAAGCCATCTTTCACCCATGGCCTTTGATCTCTCACGCAGTTTGAGCTAGTTGGGGCTTTCCCCATCACGTTTTTCAGCATTTTCCTGCATTTTTCCATGGCTGGGAGCTCTTTTTTTGTTAAACAGTGGCTGGGAGAAGAGGACCACGATTTGGGGCTATTATGGAGGTCGTTTTTGCCCCAGAATGTCCATGGACATTTTTCTGAAAACGGATTTGGCATCCCAGGGTTGTTTCCTCATTTAGCTTTTCGTTTTTGGCTGCTCACGTTTTTATGAACTGGTAGAAACCCCATTTTGGGCATCTCACTGTAAAAACATTTTCTTCATGCCCATCACTTGTGATTTTGCTGTTTTGTGCATCCCTGTTTTGGTTTGAACCCGTGAGCAAGAAATTTGGAGTGGAAGTGGACCAGAATTGGCTTGATAAACCTAGTGAGGAAGGTAACCTCTCAAGATGATAAAAATGGTTGGTTACTCTTCTATGCATACCTGGAAGAACACTAGAATGGGAGGTATGGCCTGAGGGACTGTGCAGTAGTGAAGGGAATACTTCCTTGTTCCAGGTGTGTAGGCATTGTGGGGGCCAAGCTAGATAGATCTTGTAGAGGGAATCCATATCTCTGTGGTTGAGCTCACTAGCTTAGCAATTCTTCCTTTCCATTACCTTAGTAGCCTAATAAACCCAACTGTGGATTGGCTTGGCTGATTTTGGTGTATTTTGGCTATGTGTGAGTCTGTTGTTCCCTTTTTTTTCCTTGTAGAAATCATGCCCAGCTCGGGGGTGGCATTTGTATCAAGAGGTTGATAAGCACAACTGGCGTATGGTTTGGTGGAACGTTGCAGTTGCATAGCCAGTTGCTAAGGACTACTTTGTTTTAAGATAAGTACTCTCATGTGTTTAAATTGTGCAATGTATTTATTTAATGTCTGTCATGAAAATGTTTAAATGTATGTTAGATATGTAGATGATTTTAATTCCGCTGTGTTTAATTACAATATGCACATGTATATGTCTTTTATTATCAATGAGTTTTACTTAATGGATATGGGGCTAGCTGCCCGGATTTAGTGTCATGTTCTCTCCCTTGCTTGTTCTAATCGGAGGGGACTTGACAGTGTGGTATCAGAGCCATAGGCTACAACATTGGGCCTCTATGGGCCAAGTATGATCACAGTTACAAGGGAAGAACCCATTTTTTGATCACCACAGGTTACAACGTTGGGCCTAAACGGGCTAAGTTGAATAGTTTGCAGAGTTTTGCAGAGGAAAAGTCACCTCCTGTTGAGCAATGATCATCATAGAAAGAAAGAAGAAGGAAAATTTTTAAATGTTTCTAAGTGTTTTTGAAATTTTTTCCTAAAGGTTGCGGCAGCGAAAATTAGGCTAACTTTCTGCGCACGCAGCGGCAAAAATTAGGCTAACTTTCTGCGCGTACGACAGTGAAAATTATGCTAACTTTCTGCGTGCGCGGCGGCGAAAATTAGGCTAACTTTCTGCGACGCGACGACGAAATTATGTTAAATTTTGTGATGCATGCGGCGAAGTTAAGGTTAATTTTTGCGACGCGCGACAACAAAAATAACGCTAAAATATGCGATGCGCGCGGTGGAAATAACGTTAAGATCTGCGCCACCCACGGCAATTTTAACGTTAAGATCCACGCTACCCACAACGGAAATAACGTTAAGATCTGCGGCACCCGCGGCAATTTGAATGTTAAGATCCGCGCTACCCACAACGAAAATAACGTTAAGATCCATGCTACCTGCGGCAATTTTAACGTTAAAATTCGCGCCACCGACGACAATTTTAACCTTAATATTTGCGACACGGGCAGAGGATAATTTGATAAGTCCGCCAAATAGGGAAAATACATCAGCTTTTCACCCCCGTCGTCCTTCTGAGATAGTCGTCCCCCTGAGACCATCATTGATTGTGAGAAAGTCTATGATTGGACAAAGTTGTCAATATAGTGTTAAATTTTCAGAATTTACTTCAATATGATCTAGGATCTTAACTGAGAGAACAACATGTACAGCATATCTACAGCATATCAATCATGGAGACAATAATGCAAGCACACAAGAGACACAAAGATTTACTTGGGGAAAACCATAAAGGTGAAAAACCCCAATAACTTCCTCAGAGATAGATAGAGCAATGATACAACCAACCAATAGAGATAGCCATAACCTAGCAGCAATCCTCCTCCTCCATAAGTGCGCCTCTCCTCCTTGAGAGCATGTGTGAGAAGTGAGTGAGCAAATAGAGTGCCTCCCACACTCTATTTATACTTGACTTGACTTGCCTTTTTACCTAACTCATGTAGGCTCGAACTTTACCACATAACATAATGCTGAGTGGGCCGACCCCCAATAGGGTGGTCTAATAACCCTTTGACCCACATGACTTATACAGGGCCGACCCCAAATAAGGTGGTCTAATAACCCATCAAGTATAAGTTACGACACTTACAATATAAATGATGACACTTCCTTATAGAGGAATAATACCATCTCTATAGGAATACAATATACATATATGTGAAATACATTCCGAAGTTACATATACATCAACACTCCCTCTTAACTAGGAAGATATTTCTCAGCACAGTTCTTCTAGAACAAGTCATCTTCTCTGGATCATCGTCACTGGATAATCGTCATCGAGTCATCATCATCGTCACTGCTGCTGCTATCTCAATCAATCTCTGAATCTACTCGTCATAGGAAGTTCTACAGAGCCAGTCCTTTTTCATACTGGATGTAGGCCCACCACCTGTAGGTCTTCGTCATCACTGGCCATACTGTGGAATCCTCAGGACTTTTACGTGCGTCACAAAACCTCGAAAGAGCATCCCAGGCTGTTACGAGCACACAGCTCTACCTATAGGATCTCCCAGGGCAACGAATTACATGTGACCTCACCACAAAACCTCGCAAGAGCATCACAGGCTGTTACGAGCACACAGCTCTACCTATAGGATCTCCCAGGGCAACGAATTACATGTGTTCATGGCAAAACCTCGCAAGAGCATCCCAGGACTGATTACGGGCACACAGCCCAACCTATCGGATCTCCCAGGGAAACGAATTACATGCCATAGGACAAAACCTCGCAAGAGCATCTGCCAGATATCCCAGGGCGCTATTATATGCCATAGGCAAAACCTCGAAAGACTATCTGCAGATCTCCCAGGGCAACGAATTAAATGTCCTCCCAGAGCAAAACCTCGAAAGAGCATTTGCCAGATGTCCCAGGGCACCGAATTACATGCCATAGGCAAAACCTCGAAAGACCATCTGCAAATCTCCCAGGGCAACGAATTACATGCTCATCTGCACAACCTGATCCACGGCCATAGAGTATCAACCTGATACTCACCATACATCATCCTGATGTATCCATGATCATCCTGATCATCATCACTGCAACGTCCTGCTGCATGTCATCTGGAGCAACATCCTGAAGCTCGTCATCTATGATCATCCTGATCATCACTGCAACATCCTGCTGCATGTCATCTGGAGCAACATCCTGAAGCTCGTCATCTATGATCATCCTGATCATCACTGCAACATCCTGCTGCATGTCATCTGAAGCAACATCCTGAAGCTCGTCATCTATGATCATCCTGATCACTACTGCAACATCCTGCTGCATGATCCACTTGATCATCAATGCATCTACCTGATGCATACCAATTATCATACATGATCCTCCTGATCATCAATGTATCCACCTGATACAAATACATGATACATATCATCATACATGATCCTCCTGATCATCAATGCATCTACCTGATGCATACCAAGTATCTACCTGATACATATCATCATACATGATCCTCCTGATCATCAATGCATCTACCTGATGCATACCAAGTATCTACCTGATACATATCATCATACATGATCCTCCTGATCATCAATGTATCCACCTGATACAAATACAGATATATGGTCCAAGCATCCAACATGATGCATACATACATACATAAAATGATCCAACTGATCATATCCAGCATCCACATGATGCGTACATACATACATAAAATGATCCAACTGATCATATCCAGCATCCACATGATGCGTACATACATACATAAAATGATCCAACTGATTATATCCAGCATCCACATGATGCGTACATACATACATAAAATGATCCAACTGATCATATCCAAGCAGAAACCAGAACATCATCCTGATGCTCATCATCCAGCGCTTGCATCCACAGCCATGTGAAGGATCCTCCTTCCAACATGCTTGGAATGGCTTCATCAAATGTGTCCATCACTTCTTCCTCGAAGTATCCTCGATCTGAAGCACGCCAAGCCTCTCTCTAAAGTACTCGAACTTCACCCTGGCTAGTGGCTTCGTCAGTACATCTGCAATCTGCTCGTCCGTCGCAACATACAGGAGCTTCACAACTCCTCTCTGCACCATATCCCTGATATAGTGATATTTGATCTCTATGTGTTTCGACCTGTCATGAAACACTGGGTTCTCGGACAGCTTCACACAACTCTAGTTATCACAGAAGATACCAGTAGCATCCAACAGGAGATCGAATAACTCAGACAGTAGCTTCCGTAGCCATACTGCCTCACAACTATACTCAGTGCTACGCAGGACTGCTTCCTGCTAAACCAAGAGATCACACCTGATCCCATACTGAAGCAGCACCCAGATGTGCTCTTCCTATCTGTAGCACTTCCAACCCAATCTGAATCAACATAACCCTGTAGGTTAAACTTTTGATTCGCTTCATACCTGAGCCCATAATCCACTGTACCCTTCAGGTACCTCAAAACATGCTTTACAGCAACCAGGTGAACACTCCTCGGATCCGTCAGGAACTGGCTCAATGTGTTCACAGCAAAGCAAATGTCTGGTCTCGTGTTCGTCAGGTACATCAAGGACCCAATCATCTGACGATACAAAGAGACATCAACCGGCTCAGATGAAGCATCACATAGAAGCTTCAGATTCGATGCCATAGGTGTGGCCATGGCCTTGCAATCCATCATCCTGAACCTCTTCAGGATCTCTAATACATACTTCCCTTGTCCAAGGAAGATTCCATCACTCTGCCACACCTCCATGCCAAAAACAAATAGTGCATCATCCCCAAGTTCTTCATCTCGAACTCGGTAGTAAGCTTCCGCTGCGTGTCGGCAATCAATCTATCTTCACCATACCAAGTTCTGCACATATATGATTTCCTATCATGTGTCTCAGAACCAAGTGGCTGCTCCACATACACTTCTTCTTCAACTACACCATTCAAGGAAGCTGTCTTGAATCCATCTGGTGTATCTTCTATTTCATCACTTTTATATTTGTCAATGCTGCCATCTGCAACATGCTTGATCTGATAGTTCCATTTGGAAGTCATAGCAAACTTCCCTTCATGTCTTGGGATTACATCCCAAACATCATTCTTCATGATCGACGGATCATGGCATTTCATTTCTTCATCCCAGATCCTGGGAACTTCAATATCTTCAATATCTTCAATAGATATCTGTGTTGCTGGGACAAATGTTGTAGTTCTTCTTTTGTAGGAGATGGCATATGATCTTTCCTACACAACAAGTTAAATTGCATGATTAGAAAACATCTCATAGTTTTCAGAACAAATTCTTACACATAAAGAAATATGCCATACAGTCATGCAATTATCTTAGCCAATGCTTCAATACAACATTTATCCATATTCCGTAACTTTCTAGATGCCTTCCAATCTCTACCAGAACATTGTTAAGAGTGTGCACAACTCCCAACATGTCAGCAAAGAGGTTTCATTCTAGATAAGTAGCAATGGAATGTTGTACGGTGCCATAGGCCACTTACCCATGTGTATTAGTAGTATACTGTTCATTAATGCAACTATTCTAATATGCACAAGACATATCCTAAGTCTAGGATCATGAGCATATACATCATTGAACAATTTTACTTAAACAAACAAATATGCAAGAAATGATAATTAAAATACTTATCTTTGTTTGTTCGTTGGGTGGACTCCCTCTGAGTCTTCGTTTCCTTGTAGGAGATGCTGGAGTCCTAATCTGAAGTAGCTTCTTCTACACCTTTATGTTGTGGAATGTAGAAACATGGTCAACTCCCTTTGAATATCTGCATCCTTGCAGAAACTACTGAAGTGTGCTCCTTTTCTTTATTGCAGGAACAACTGGAGTGTGCTCCTTTGCTTTCTGGCAGGAGCAACTGGAGTGTGTTCCCTCTTGATCTTTGCTTCCTGAATTACCTGTTCTTGAACTCATATTCATCCTTGGTCCCTATGCATGCTTATTAGTATCATGAATGTGTTATCCTTGTGATCTCATATAAAATCATACATTCATTAGTATACTATTAAAACACAATAATCTCAAGCATGTTTAGTCATGATCATTTCAAACAGAAATAATAAGCATTAGCATTCAAGGTTTATGCAGGATTCTTATGGTTTGTTAAATTATAAGAAACATAACATGTCTAAACCTGTAATTACTCAAACCTATGACTCTTCAGATGAGTTGAATCATCAATCAAGATAAGAGATATAAAATGCATAAAACCTGTGATTATTCAAACCTATACCATCATGATTCTTCTGGTTAGTCATATCATCAATTATGGTAAGAAACATAATATGCATACAATCATGATTATTCAAACCTATGACTTCATGAATAATCATTATCAACAACAGTATAAGATCCTAACACAAGGTAGGATTCTATCTTGATATAGGAAAAACATACCTGGATTAGCATGCAAGCTATTTATGTCTAACATACTCACATGATGTCTTCTTGTTCTTCTTCAATGACTTGTGCTAGTAACCTGTATATCTCATAGGTTAACTATTACAAAATCAAGTTATACATACCTCGTAAATGGATCTTCTATGAGATCCATGACAATGGATGAATCTTTGTCCTTATGTTATCATGATCATATGTTCTTGGATCAGAACATGATTTGTCTTTCTTGGTGTACCTTTCATGTTAGTAGACAACATAAACCTCATATAACACCATAATGCATTAGTACAATCATAAGCGTCAACACCCTAACCAATGAATGCATTCATAATTTTGTTAAGGTGATACGACAAATCTAAAATCAAAATTATACGAACCGTAAAAACATGAAGACAAACATACCATAAACTTAATCATGGACAAATATCGAAACATACCTCGATGAGTCATACCTGTCGAGATCGCTTGTAATCTTCTTATATAAGGCCTTAGTCTCATCTCCCTCTGAAACAGGAACTTCTTCACTCATGCAGATGTTCAATCCATCTTCTTCTAGGATTAACCCAATCCACTTGATTTGCAAGAACTGGACCTTGATCTAGATATGGGTTTGTCAGAGAAACCCCAAAAATTCAAACTTTGAATTTCAAACTTCTGACGGGATAGAAATATGTGCCTTGATGAGCTGATCAAGTTGGTATATTCAGAATTTGAAAACTGCAAAGTTTCACTCCTCAATTTTGCCTTTGAAACTTCCAGATTCACTGGACGTGACCCTGAACTAGGGTTTGATGAAACCCACTCTTCTACCCAATCAAAAGGTTTGATCCAAAGCTCTAAGCTTCTATTTTTCCGAGGAGCTTCCAGCCGTGGTCATAGATTGCAAAAATTCCCATTTTTACAGAAGCCCTAATTTTCCACTTTTCTGATCAAAGTCCCGAACTAGGGTCTAATCAAGCCCGGCCTTCTACCCAACCAAAAATTCTGATTTTGGTCTCTAAATTTCTATTTTGATGAGTAGCATCCAGCCGTGGTCTCCGATTACAAAAATTCCAACTTTCTCCAAAGCCCTAAATTCTGGAAGCCATGAATGAAAGTACCAAAAAATAATTCTGTTTTGACAGAAATATGTACCTGATTGTTTCTGGTGTAATTCCGAAATTTTTGATCCACAGGGTCTAAAAAAGTTTTCGGCGATAGCCTGACCTGTTATCTTTCCATCCTGACAGGTCTGACCTCAATTGGATTCTCTGAGAGAGAGTTATGCCAAATGTCGCAACGTGACCTGTTTTGGGATAAAACAGGAGAGCGAACTTGTATGGCGTGCCACGTGTCACTGTTTTAACTTCGGCCTCTGAAAACGTTTTCTGAGATAGCTCGGCCTGTTACCTTTCCATCCTGATAGGTCTGACCTCAATTGGACTCTCTGAGAGAGAGTTATGCCAAATGTCGCAACGTGACCTGTTTATGGGATAATACAAGAGAGCGAACTTGTACGGTGTTCCACGTGTCACTGATTCAACTTCGGCCTCTGAAAAAGTTTTCTGAGATAGTACATACTGTGTACTACCTGTCACATTTTACGAAATTTCATTTGGAGCTTCCTAGCTCAATATATGACCTTTTTCCCAAGGTCACCTGATTTTGACTCAAATCTGGAAGAGGCAGAAACCCTATATTGTACAGATCATAAATCACAAAGTACAACGAATTAGAGGTTGTCCTTTGGACACAAGATACCTGGAGATCTTAGCTTCGGCCTATAACAATTTCAGATCCGAAAACTTCGCCAAAACGGATTTATAGCAAAAGTGCTACGATGACTGGTTTTTGCTATATCAAGCCCTAGCATCGTAAGTGCAACAAGTGTCATACATGCTATATCATGCCTTCTTTCAGGCTAGCTCTGATACCATGTTAAATTTTCAGAATTTACTTCAATATGATCTAGGATCTGAACTGAGAGAACAACATGTACAACATATCTACAGCATATCAATCATGGAGACAATAATGCAAGCACACAAGAGACACAAAGATTTACTTGGGGAAAACCATAAAGGTGAAAAACCCCAATAACTTCCTCAGAGATAGATAGAGAAATGATACAACCAACCAATAGAGATAGCCATAACCTAGCAGCAATCCTCCTCCTCCATAAGTGCGCCTCTCCTCCTTGAGAGCATGTGTGAGAAGTGAGTGAGCAAATAGAGTGCCTCCCACACTCTATTTATACTTGACTTGACTTGCCTTTTTACCTAACTCATGTAGGCTCGAACTTTACCACATAACATAATGCTGAGTGGGCCGACCCCCAATAGGGTGGTCTAATAACCCTTTGACCCACATGACTTATACAGGGCCGACCCCAAATAAGGTGGTCTAATAACCCATCAAGTATAAGTTACGACACTTACAATATAAATGACGACACTTCCTTATAGAGGAATAATACCATCTCTATAGGAATACAATATACATATATGTGAAATACATTCCGAAGTTACATATACATCAACATATAGGATTTCCCCACATACATGCAAATAATTTATGGTATTATAATGGAGCTAACAGTTGTGTTTATAAACATCATGGATGAAAGTTTTGATCTTGGTTTGGCCAAGAATATCAACATCATGGATGATGCACATGATCCCTATGAGCCTAAGACAGATGCCATGGGGGAAAACATACATGTTCAGAATGCTGAAATAGAATCCAATGGGAGAATAAATCAAGAGACTCCCCCAGATATTGCAGCCACCATGAGGAGCCTGAGGGTGGAGTTGCAAAGTTGCAGAGAAGATAATGAAAGGATGATTAAAGCTCAGGAAGAACAAAATCAATTAAATGCAGCCATGTTGCAGAGTTTGACAGATATCCAGAGGCAAATTAATCCTAGACATCAGTCAGAAAATCCAGAAAGGAGTCGAAGTAGTTCAAGGAGAAATTCCCGCAAGAGGTCCAATATCTCAAGAAGAGTTTCTAGAGACAGAACATATACTCCAGAAATCTCTTCTAGTGGATCATCTGAATCTGAGAAAACCATTGAAGGTTCAAGCTCTTCATCTCACAAGAATAAGAGAAAGAGGCCTTACAAGAACAATTCACATGGGGAATTTAAGAAGGCAAAACCTCCTACCTTTGATGGAGAGGTAAAGTTTGTTCAAGAAGATGAAGCTTGGATTCTTGGGATGAGAAAGTATTTCCAAGTCCAAGATTACTCTGGAAATATGAAGGCAAGGGTCGCCATCTTCAACTTGAACGGAAGAGCATCTATATGGTGGGATCATATCAGGCAAGTGAGGAAGATCAATGAAAGAAATATTGTGTGGAAGCAATTCAAGAAATACTTCAAGCAGAAGTACCTCTCTGATAGGTACTATGATGACAAGATCAAAGAGTTCCATGAGCTGAAATTGGGACAATTGACCATGGAAGAGTATGCAAACAAGTTCTTGGAGCCACTGAGGTATGTCAGGTATATTCGAGATGATAAGGTGAAAATTCATCGTTTTCTAAGTGGGCTACCTTAGTCATATAAAGATCTAATTGAATTTTATGAGCTTCGAACTCTATAGGAGGCAATAAGGAAGGCCAATTATTGCTATGATCAAAACAAAAGCAAACCTGATTTCCATAAGGCATGGAAGGACAAGAAAAATGAGAAGTTTTACCAAAGGAAGAAAGGTTTCAAACCTCCTCATATCAGAAATCAACAAAGGCAACCATCATAGGTTGTGACTAAGCCAACTAGGATGATGGGAGACAAGCCAAGAGACCTTAAGGAGGCAAGAGAGCCACTTCAATGTTGGGGTTGTGGAGTAGAACACATGCTTAGGAACTGTCCACATCGGAATGGAAATGCAAATCAAGTTCACAACATCCAAGGAGCTGAAACTGTGGGTCAAGTGGAGAGGACAATTCCTAGAATCTATGCAGCACTAGACGACCGCCAAGAAGATCATCATTCAACTGTTATTGAAGTTGAAGGTAAGATTGCTAAACAATCTGTTTCTATTTTGATTGATCCTGGATCTACTCACAGTTATATCACTCCTAAAATTGTTGAGATTTGTGCTCTTAAGAAATTAAAGCATAGTAAATCTTGGTTAGTTCAACTAGCCATTGGAACCAAGAGAAAGGTTAGTGAAATGGTAGAGAAATGTCCATTAGAGATGGATGGGCTGTTCACTTATACAAATTTGAATATTTTGCCACTTGGTTCCTATGATATTCTCATTGAGATGGATTGGTTAGAGGCACACAGGGTTAAACTTGACTGCTACAATAAGACTTTTGAATGCATGGACGAAGAAGGAAACCCAAGGGTTATAAAAGGCATTCCAAATGTGACTTCTGTTAGACAGGTTTCAGCCATGCAGCTGAAAAAGTTCTATAGGAAAGGTTGCCAATTGTATGTAGCCCATGTTTTGGAGGCAACAAAGAATGAAAATCTTAAGTTAGAGGACTACCATGTATTGCAGGAATTCAGGGATGTTTTTCCTGATGAGATTCCTAGACTTCCTCCAAAGAGAGACATTGATTTTACAATTGAACTTGTTCTAGGAGCCGCACCAGTGTCTAAGACACCCTCAGGATGAGTACACTGGAATTGCTAGAATTGAAAATGCAATTACAAGAGTTGTTGGAAAAGAAATATATCAGTCCAAGTGTGTCCCTGTGGGGAGCACCTGTTCTATTTGTGAAAAAGAAAGATGAAACACTCAGGTTATGTATTGACTATAGGAAGTTGAACAAAGTCACGGTGAAGAACAAATACCCATTTCCCCGGATTGATGACCTTTTTGATCAAATGAGAGGAGCAAAGGTATTCTCAAAGATTGACTTAAGGTCAGGTTACCATCAGGTAAGAATCAAAGAGGAAGATATTCATAAGACAACCTTTAGAACAAGGTATGGACACTATGAGTTTGTGGTGGTACCATTTGGTCTCACAAATGCACCAGCTACATTCATGTGTCTCATGAATAGTGTTTTTAGCAAGTATTTGGACAAGTTTGTCCTTGTTTTTCTAGACGACATTCTCATCTATTCTAAGAATTAAGAAGAGCATGAAGAACACTTGAGAATGACATTGCAATTGCTAATGGAGCATAAGTTGTATGCAAAGTTAAGAAAATGTGACTTTTATAAAGATAAAATTCATTATTTGGGTCACATTATCTCAGACGAAGGAATATCTGTGGACCCTCACAAGATTGAAGCCATTATGAATTGGCCAACTCCAAGGAATGTGATAGATGTGAAATCCTTTATGGGACTTGTTGGGTACTACCGAAGGTTCATTGAAGGATTCTCCAAGGTCTCAAACCCAATCACTTCTTTGCAAAAGAAGGGGATAAAGTTTGAATGGTCACCAAGATGTGAGGAAAGTTTCCAATGGTTGAAGAATCTTCTTACGAGTGCACCAATTTTGAAAATTGCAGACCCAGAAAAAGACTTTGGGGTGTGTACCGATGCATGTAATCAAGGACTTGGAGAAGTTCTTATGCAAGACAACCACGTGATATGCTATGAGTCGAGAAAGTTGAAGGAGCACGAGAAAAACTATGCAACTCATGATTTAGAACTTGCAGCCATAGTACATGCTTTAAAGATGTGGAGGCATTATTTAATGGGCAGGAAATTTAAGCTAAGGACAAACCATTGTGTTCTGAAATACTTATTTGATCAGCCAAATCTGAATGCTAGGCAAGCTAGATGGTTGGAATTTTTGTGTGAATTTGATTTTGAAATCAAACACATAAAAGGGAAAGAAAACAAGGTGGCTGATGCACTCAGCAGGAAAGTACATGAAATGCATGTGGCAACGCTTAGCACTTGCCAACCAGATTTGAGGTAGCAGATTGTTAACCATATTGTTGAGGATGAAGTGTATGTGCAAATAAAGGACAAATTGCAGTAGCAAGATATTGAAAAGAAGTATGCATGATACCATTTGGAAGAAGACGAAATCCTTACTTATAAGAATAGAGCCTATATTCCAAATGTGGAAAATTTGAGGAGGATTTTTATGAATGAAATCCATAAAGCTCCATACTCTGGTCACCCAAGATATCAGAAAACAATTGCTACAGCAAGAAAACATTATTTCTGGCTGGGGATGAAGAAGGACATCGCTGAATACATTTCTAGGTGCATGAAATGTCAGCAGGTGAAGGTTGAACACGAACACCCAACAGGTTTATTGCATCCATTACCAATTTCGGAATGGAAGTGGGAAATAATTTCCATGGATTTTATTACAGGTTTTCCAATGACGGTGAGACAACATGATTCCATCGTGGTGGTGGTGGACAAGTTAACAAAGGAAGCACATTTTATACCTTTTAAGTCCACACATAAAGTCGATTCCATTGCAAATATTTTCATGAAGGAAATTTTCAGATTACATGGATTGCCTAAGGCAATAATTTCTGACAGGGATACCAAGTTCACTTCCAATTTTTGGAAGGGTATCTTTGTAGACTTAGGTACACAGTCGAACTTTAGTACCACATACCATCCTCAAACAGATGGGAAAACAGAAAGAGTAAATCAGGTGCTTGAAGACATGCTTCGCATGTATGTTATGGACAAATCACCCAAGTGGGAGGATTATCTACACTTGGTAGAGTTTGCATATAACAATGGGAAACAAGCATCATTGGGAATAAGTCCATATGAGGCTTTGTATGGCAAAAGGTGTAGGAAACCAATGACTTGGGATAATCCAATGAACATAATTGTACTTGGGTCGGAATTGCTTGAGGAAATGGAACAAGAGGTTGCAAAGATCAGGAGAATTTAAAAGTAGCCCAGGATAGACAGAAAAGCTATGCAGATAAGCTTAGAGTGCATAGGGAATTCAGTGTTGGGGATCATGTGTATCTTAGAGTGAGGCCAAGGAAAAGTTCCTTGAAGCTTGGGGGTTGTGCCAAGCTATCACCTAGATATTGTGGGCCATTTGAAGTGCTTGAAAGAATAGGGCTAGTTGCATATAGACTTGCATTGCCTGCTAGCACTAGAGCTCATAATGTTTTTCATGTTTCTTTGCTTAAGAAATATGTACATGATCCTAACCATGTGATTAATTGGGATGTGATCCAGGTGGAATCCGAGGGAGAGTTCCAAACCGATCCATTGCACATCCTAGACAAGAAGGTAACATTGCTCCAAAACCGAGCCATCGGATAGGTAAAGCTGCAATGGAAGCACTACGGTCCCGATGAGGCTACATGGGAGCTGGAGGATGCCATGAGAGTGGCATATCCATTTTTTTTCAATTTTGATGAGCACTGAGGACAATGCTAATGTAAGGGGGAGGGGAATGTAATATCCCGATTTTGACCCTATTGCATTAAAATTGTAAATGATGTAAATATTGTTATTAAATCATGGTGAGGAGCTCAAGGCCAAGGCCCCGCCATCGATTTAGCGTTTTATGTATTGGCAATTAAAATAGATGCATATGGTTCTTGTGCTAGACATGCACAATGTAAATTAAGACATCATAAAAATACGAATTTGAATGAAATACACACAACTAGCTATGTAATGCAACAAAGAGATGGGGGCATGATTTCACAAGGAATAGGGGGGGGGGGAATTATTCAAACCCTTGAGCCAATAGTGTTAAGCCAAATTTCATGAGAAAACCCATAAACCACCAACTACCCATTTCGACTTATGCACCCAATCATTTAATTCTTTCAAGAGTTGGTTGAGGTAGTTAATGCCTTGGGAATGAAGAGGTATGGCAGCCAATTTCGTGCATGGGCAAGCCATCAACCTGGGAATTTGTATTTTTGCTTCTTGGGCAAGAAAACACCCACGAAATAGTGCCCAAAGCCATCTTTCACCCATGGCCTTTGCTCTCTCACACAGTCTGAGCTAGTTGGGGCTTTCCCCATCACGTTTTTCATAATTTTCCTGCATTTTTCCATGGCTGGGAGAAGAGGACCACAATTTGGGGTTGTTATGGAGGTCGTTTTTGCCCTAGAATGTCCATGGATGTTTTTCTGAAAACGGATTTGGCATCCCAGGGTTGTTTCCTCATTTAGCTTTTCGTTTTTGGCTGCTCACGTTTTTCTGAATTGGTAGAAACCCCATTTTGGGCATCTCACTGTAAAAACATTTTCTTCATGCCTAGCACTTGTGATTTTGCTGTTTTGTGCATCCCTGTTTTGGTTTGAACCTATGAGCAAGAAATTTGGAGTGGAAGTGGACCAGATTTGGCTTGATAAACCTAGTGAGGAAGGTAAACTCTCAAGAAGATAAAAATGTCTGGTTATTCTTCTATGCATACCTGGAAGAACACTAGAATGGGAGGTATGGCATGAGGGACTGTGCAGTAGTGAAGGGAATACTTCCTTGTTCCAGGTGTGTAGGCATTGTGGGGGCCAAGCTAGATAGATCTTGTAGAGGGCATCCATATCTCTGTGGTTGAGCTCACTAGCTTAGCAATTCTTCCTTTCCATTACCTTAGCAGCCTGATAAACCCAACTGTGGATTGGCTTGGCTGATTTTGGTGTATTTTGGCTATGTGTGAGTCTGTTGTTCCCTTTTTTTTCCTTGTAGAAGTCATGCCCAGCTCGAGGGTGGCAATTGTATCAAGAGGTTGATAAGCACAACTGGTCTATGGTTGGGTGGAACGTTGCAGTTGCATAGCCAGTTGCTCGGGACTACTTTGTTTTAAGATAAGTACTCTCATGTGTTTAAATTCTGCAATGTATTTATTTAATGTATGTCATGAAAATGTTTAAATGTATGTTAGATATGTAGATGATTTTAATTCTGCTGTGTTTAATTACAATATGCACATGTATATGTTTTTTATTATCAATGAGTTTTACTTAATGGATATGGGGCTAGATGCCCGGATTTAGGGTCATGTTCTCTCCCTTGCTTGGTCTAATGGGAGGGGACTTGACAATCACTCCAACAATCATTTTTATCAATTTTACATAATTGTCGTGACTTCCTTCATTGTTTAGATAATTGTTTCTTCATTTGTCGTTGTTTTTCTCGTATAGCATCCTCTTCTGTAAGTATTCGGAATGCTTCTTCCACAACTTCTAGAGGCGACGAATTTCGTTCTTTATGTGGAAATGGATTAGGGTTTGTTCTGAACATGATTAAATTTATGAAAATTTATAATCTGCAATCATGACAAGTTGCCCAAAGAGGCCACACAAGTTACACAAGGGATCTCTGAATTGAAAATACATAGTGAAAAAAACAATCTAGCTCTATAGGCACAATATAAATGATACACTAACATTTGGTAAGAATCATTAATTTATTTTCTCCTTGTAAACAAGGTTATGGTGTTGCATACACAACAAAATAAAATCTTCTGAGTCCTATAAGATTTCTGCATAAAAGAACTAGGGGTAAAATTGATTACTGTGCATATACAGTATCTGGTGAATAACTGTTATAGCCACTGGTTAGAAAAAAAAATGTACAATGAAAATTAGAAAAGGAATGTTACAAACCTTATAAAAATATAAAAATGAAGAATCTCAAATAGAAATACAAATGATAGTGGCAAACTTACCTTGCACCATCATACATTGTCTTTGGTCAGAAAAATTCAATGCAATCTGATCTGGTTTGATCTGGAATCGCATCCCATGTGATCTGAAATTGTACAACATAAATTAAAAAATAAATGATACAAGCCTTATAATAATATATAAATGAAAAAAATGGATTTTCAGCAATTACATTCATTAAACGAATCCCAAACACAAATACAACCATATCTGAAAAAACCCTTATACCCTTTGTTTAGAAAATTTCCATGCAATCCGAATTGGTTAGCCCTAGAATCGCGTCCGATCTAATTTGATCAGTGATCTTGCTAGTTTTTCTCAAGAAGGGACTTGGTTTGTTCATAGGGTTATCTTACAGGGCTTGTGAGTGAGGTCAAGCATGGCAGATGGCCTAGTTTGATCAGAGGTTTTGGGTAAAATCGAAATGGGTCAAAAAATCCACTGATGGAGGTTCTGGGTAAAATTGAAATGGCTCAAAAGACCCGCTGATGGAGGTTATGGGTAAAATCGAAATGGCTTAAAACATCCACTGATGGAGGTTCTGGGTAAAATCGAAATGGGCGGTCAAAAAATCCGCTAATGGTTACTACCGCACATGAAAAATTCAAAATGTTTACCTAACTGCACATTGTTACCCGTGCAAAATCGTGAACCACACTAGTTTACCTCGCATGGGTCGGCATGCAGTCGGAAAAGATTTCTGCTGGAATTCTGTTAAGTGATTAACTACGCTAATTAAATTTTAATGAAATTCTAATCCATTTCTTATTTAGGATACATTTCGGGGGTGGTAGTTTGTTATGGATTACATATACTTACATCATCAAATCTAAATACACTATAATACACATATACTACATATATACCAATATATTCATAATACTATACAACATATACGATACTATATCATATCAATATACATCATCAAATATCTATATTAAATACCTTATTATCACACAAGTACACACTTATACATATAGTATACACATTCCGTAAACAATTAAAGACAAGTTTTCCTAGTTTCCAAATTGTAATTTCAAAAAACTGTTTCAATTTCAAAATGCCAGTTTCCAAGTAGGAGTGCAACTTTGAAGGATTTCTGGTTAGAAATTTTTTGAGACATTTCATAACTCAACTACAAAAGGTATGAAAGCATGAAAATCAAACCTTCCAAAAATCAATCCAATCATACAATACATTGATATTTAATCTATTAAATTCTGAAATTTAAAAGGTAGGATACAATCGAACTGATCTTTGAAGTGAGGCTTTTGATTCTTCCATTAGCATAAGGGAGGTTAAAATTCTTTCACAAAGTACATTTATAAATTCCAGATGCATATAAACAAAATATCTATAACTTTGTAGAAGGCCCAATAGTCATAGTACTTAAGCTCTGATACCACTTGTAGTGTACCCGACTCCGAAACCAAGGTCGCGGGCACATGTAAACCAAAAAGAGGTTGAATAAAGGTATATCACAATATATTGAGGTTTATCAAATTCTATGCCATCATGCCATCAAGAAAATTAAATAAAACAATCAACCCTTTGAAAATGAAATGCAAGATTACAATGCATATATTTCCCCATACACATGCTATGCAAGATAAATGAATGCATTAGATGCAACCAGATATGAGAAATCTATTAACATGATTTCAAACATGATATATCAAATCTATTTCAGCCATATAATCACTAATAAAATAATATATACAGGTTGACACAATCAACCATATTAACAATGTTAAAAACCAAATCTACTCACTGCCACCTGCAACCATATTAACATAAACAAAAGTAGATATGATGGCTTCCATATACAGCCATATAAATGATAAATAGGTGATACCCCATGGATTCTACCTACATCCATACGAACCACAACCAAAACTGGATCCAATATCACATATACATCAAAGTACTGCAAATAAGCACAAAATGAAATAATCATCACAGACTACCAACCATAGCCATATCAACATGAAAAAATTCAAGTATGAAAAATATCATCTACATCCATATAAAATCATATCTCAAGGATTTCACCTACAACCATATAGATTGAATAAGAAAATAGAATCCATACGCACATATAATTCCAAGGATGCATTAAATACACATATAACAAAATACTTATCTGATTAAGGAAAACTAGCTAGGCTTGAACTGAACAACTTTGCACCCAACCATAGACATATTCAAGTCAAGCCATACTTAAATAGGTCACCCCCGAGCTAATGCCATGGATCAACATGAGAGGTACTATAAAACCAATAAATATGGTGCGCAAATCTCAATACCAGAAACACTGCCACACAAAAATAACCATATCTCATCCATATGGAAATATTTTTCGATGAAGAAAAAAGTATTATTTATTGGAAACATCACTACGGACGTAATGAAATAGGTCTCAAAACCCAAAATCTCCTCATAAACATCTAAACCAGAATATGTGGTTGCGCCCTTCTCAAGAACCCTGCCACACAAAAATGACCCGATCTTAGTCACACTGAAACCATTTTTCAGTGAAATAAAAGGTGTTTCTTAATGGAAACATCACTTCAGACACAATGGAATAGGTATCAAAACCCATAAATTATCATAAATGGTCGAACCAGACCATATAGATTTTTCCTTTCCACATTGGAAGAAACCACAACTACTCCTTTCTCCATCTAAACCTTCCCTTCCATCTACACTACCTTGTGCAATGAGATTCCATTCACCACATAGGTTCCTTGGGACATCACCATCCACCATAGGGATTCACGTGCAAATATTCGGATAGGGACAAGCAATGGGACAAGGACTCATGTTGTGTTCTGCACAGTCAATCTTCAATCACCATTACAGGGTCTTCTTGCCTCATTACAAGGCCTTCAATATTCATTTCCTAGTGAGTTGTGACTATCCCCACTCACCACAACCCTTCGGATATCACCACCCTCACCTAGGAATGCAATCATTGGCCATACAATGCTTCTCCTCCAAGAGAGCATGCACCTTTAGTCCAATAGCCAAGAGAGATCCCATGAGAGATCACATTCGAATTCATATAGAGCAATTTGAATCCACTCCAAGAGTCTAATTCCAAATCAATATGGAGGTTACTCAAACCACAAGAGGTTAACTCCAACCCAAAGAGGCCAACTAAAATAAGTGAGAGTAGGTTACAAAACATGAGGGGACTTACACAACTTTTGAGGTGTCGAGGCTAAAAATAGTTAGTGAGGGTGCACTTGTGCAAGTGGGGGTTACAAAACCAAGTGTAACCTCCAAAAAGGATTTACACAACCACCAAAGGGAAAATTTAACAAGTGGAATCGATCCAAGCCCTAAGGAAGGCCCACTGAATCATTGATTAGGCTCAATAATACCAACATATGCTAAAATAACCAAAAATAAGAGACAAAGAGTATTGTTAGGGAGATCCATGGCTCCTAGTCCACAACCCCCTCACATCTAGAATCCATGGCCCCCAACCACATTAGTTTTCTAGGTTGAGCTATTTATTTAATTAAAATAATAATAAAATAATAATAATAATGTCCATAGTCCATAGTCCAGGCACCTAGTGCCACATCACAACACAAATAATAACCACGACATATGTCGAAGGGCATAACACACAAGGTATTACATTTATTAAGTTTCATTCCATTTTTAGAAGAATGATCAACAATAAAAAAAGGGCTAAGTCTCAATTCATTGAGTGGAGAAGAAAAATGAAGGACATTAGAAAAAAATAACATCTTAAAAGGTTAATTCCCTCAGTTTTCCAAGCTATCCAATTTTAGATGATCAAAATCACCATTCCATCAAGTTAAACATTTCCTACTTAAGCAAGGAATGGAATGAGAAAGAGACCATCAAAGCCTTTCTTGGATGTGAGGGAGTAACAAAGCTATGAATCTCTACGGAGAACTACAAAGTGCACACTTTTGATTCAACATAATTGTGAAGAACCTGCAACAATTAATTAATGAAAATACACCAGATAGCAGAAATAATAGAACTCAGAATCACTTTTATATTGATCGCAGGCCACTTCGAGGGGGAAACCTCCTTTGAGCAAGCTCAATACAAATAATTTCACGGTACCTTCATTCGCCTCAACACAAACTTATATACTAAGTCTAGGCGCCAATACCATGTGTCAATGCAAACCATGGGCCAATACAAAATATGGATCAACAATTACTACGAGACGACTTACAAAGCATATGCATCCAACAACAATATACTAACAAAGTAAATATAATGGTTGACATGGGTTCCTAACAATAATTTAAAATTGAGAGCATACATGAGGTGATTCTATCTATAGATTCAAAAAAATATAGTCAACCTTTATCCTCTAACCTTTCTAGTTTTCCATAAATATTAGAGATATTAGTGACTAAGACGTGCATATAGGGAAAATTTTAGGGGGGAAATTTAGTCCATGGGATAACTTTTGACTTTTTTTTCCTAAAGAATATTTGTCAATTTCCATTTTTTTCTAATTTAATTGCCTAAATTCCAAGGGATAACATTTTTTAACTCTAAGATCACCAAAATTGTCGAGAAACTGTATAAAATCCTTAGAAATTTGATTTATTTTGCAAAAATATCTCCCAACATTTTATGGTTGGAAATTTAAGAATTAATAAGATTCACCAAGGTTTATGCACTTTAAGAAAATTATGGATGCTTAAAATTTCACATTCCTCTACGAATAAGAACAAGAGAAAGAGATATTGTATTATTATAATTTGCAATATTGTAAATTGTAACTGATCATGATTGTAATTTCTTATTGTAATTAGTAATTGGTAAATATAATTATCAATTTCCTAAATTGTAATTGTACACTTTTAAGTTGGTATTGTGAAATTGTAAAATGTAGATTGTAACTTGTAATCATAAAACTTGTAATGTGAATGATAATTTGTAAATTCTTATTGTAAGTTGTAATTTGTACATGTTTAATTAGTAATTTTGTAAAGATTAATTGTACAATTATAATTTGTAATTGTGAACTTTTGTAAATTGAAATTTAATTATAATTGTAGATTGAAAATTGTAAATTGTAACTAGCATCATGAATTGTAATTTCTTATTGTAATTGGTAGATTGTAAATTGAATTAGCAATTTCTTACATTGTAAAATTTGTAAAATTTGTACAATTGTAAGTTGGTATTGGAAATTGTAAAATGTATATTGTAACTTGTAAGCATAATTGTGACCTGTAACTCCTAATTATAAAGTTGTAAATTGCACACTTGTCGAGATAAACATGAACATAATATAAATAACATAAACCCGTTGACATAAAAATAAAAACATAAAATAAAGATAATTTTAACATACACTTGTCACCGCATAAACATAAACATAAGCTAAATAACTGGTCGACATAATCATAAGACATCATATATACATGAAGAAAAAAATGATACAAAATAGTCCCTCAAGCTCATTAAAAAGTACAACTCCGTGTGTGTGTGTGTGTGCGTGTGCATGTAACTATGTGTGTGTGTGTATATATATATATATATAGAGAGAGAGAGAGAGAGGGAGAGAGAGAGAGTAACATGTACGAGTGTCATCAAATATGTGGACCAGGCCCCTTATGGGCAATGTAATCATCCCAGTCGTCACTACCACCTGCACCAGGCCATTGGAGCCGGTCCGATATATGATAGAAAAGGGTGTCTAATTCAACTAAGTGCAAAAATTAAAATTCTAAACTCTATAAATTAGTATTATTTTAGTACTTGAAATTTATAAGATGAATGGATCAACTTACTGGGATCGATTCGAGGGTGAAATATTCCATATCCTCCTATGTGGCATCTCCTTGAACCATTGATATTCCCTCACCAGGATGATGCTGAGTCGATTCATCCCACTCATGTGTAAACATGACTACAGTATCAAAAACCCATAGTACATGCGCTTGTGTATAGTTACATTAGGCATGTAATCAGTAAAATAATAAAAAATCAACATTATAAATTAAACATTAGCTTGAATTCTATATTGAATTGAAACATAAATTATAGTACCTCATACATTGGTAGAATATGGCACGAATATGGTAAGAACCCGAGGGAGACTACGTCTCTTATGGTAGAATGATAACCTATGAGTCGAGGCTCCTCTATAATACACTTGCCTCTAGCGTATATAATTTGAGCAAGGGACAGGAAGAAAGTTATGATATTGATACAAAATAAATATATTGATAACTAAAAAGGAAATAAACATGAATTTAATGTACCTACATGATGATGAACCTCCTCTCTATGGTATGAGGAGTTCAAGTAAGGGTCGAATTATTTCTCATCATTGATTTATACAGAATGTAATCTTAAGAGCACATTATAACTTATATTCCGAGTAGAAGTAATTAATAATATGTCCACCTTTCATGTAATCGGATGTGTGGGTTCATGTACTATTTATATTTCTTGGACCGATCTTTATTTGTGGGAGATTTCGATTTTCCAAAATACAGTCGTTTAAATATGTACATATATGAACAAAAACATTGGTTTCTCTTTCCTTTTAAACTTTTAAAAGAAGAGAACCATTTTTTTTTAAGAACTCACAGTTCTTCATGTAACTCTGTATGTGTGTCGGCTTATGTGTAAGAAATGATATATAACTGCGTTCTGGGATTATACATAGAAGAATCGTTTCTTGTTATTTCCTAAGTCTGGGCGGATCTAAATTAAAAGGCACACTAACTAGTAGTTTAAGAATAGTAAACTAGGTGTCGACTGAATTGAACTGATTACATATCATAACTCGTTACCTAGTTATAACAATTAGACCCGATATTCAAGATCTAAGAATGGTTGAATCGGCGCATAGCCATGGGAGTAGTGAAATGTTAATATGTCATAGAATTGGCCAACTGTCAGAATGGTGATCCGTTTACATATTTATAGTTCTAGCGAGGATCATGATCCATTCCAGATTGGATCGACATTCAATTGGAATGAAGAAGTTTAAAATACCATATCGTCTTACCACCAATCGCTGGATTAAAGGGATTTTCTGTGCACTGTTCGATCTTTTCAAACAATTCGGCATACGCATTCGTAGCGGGGATAACTGTGGGTTCTACAGAGGTTGATAGCATTGGACTACTGTTATAAGTACAGTGAGTAGGTTTTTGTTGGATTCTTCCAGTTCTACGCATACACCGTGGATAATCAGGTTAAGGGCGCATCGATATGCACGATATCTAAGTTAATTTGTATATTGGTCATGTGCCATTTGAAGTTGACCTCAGAGAGATTAACACTTATGCTTTACAGGAGCGGATCCCAGATCCGTCCACCCTCGCCACAGTACCAACAAATAATAAATTTAGTGCGGGTTGAGCCATTACGATTAACTATAGGTAGATATATGTATCTGATCCTCCGTTCCACAGGGATGAAGGGAAAAGGGGAACCTGCGCAGTCAAAAGATTTGACCTGTGGTAACTAAATACTATTCTTTCCTTTGCTTTAGGACATGGGCTCCACTTCCAAGCAATTGATTTGCTTTAATTAATTTTGTGAATACTTTTCTTCACAAATTACATGCGTGTAAAATAGCTGCCCAATTTCTTCACAAATTACATGCGTGTAAAATAGCTGCGCAATTTTAGTTTTTACTGCGTGTAGATTAACTGCACAATTCTACCTCTTACTACGCAGTGACTACCTGCGCATTTCGACTTTCTACTGCGGAGGACTTCATGCAAATTACTTTTGTAAACTTCTTTAACTTTACGAAGGTTAACTGTGCACAAGTTACCTTCGCATACCTATTTAGCTGCGCACAACCCAATCTTAAACAAACTTTGTATAAATGTATTTAATGCTAAATCATAGGAACCAAAACATATGTAGAAGTTACTCACAGTCAAACTAGGTCTTTTACCATCCTGAAATACTTGGAATCTTGATTTGATTTACAGAACGTAAATGTAAACAAAATTTATACAGGTCAATATGAAGTAGATGTGCGGGATGCATAAATGGACATTCTTGAGAATGAATACATAAAACTAAAGACTTATATATATTACCATTGTAAAATAGAGTAACTTTTTCGCACTTACAGAGAGATGAGTTTTACTTCAATCTTTTACTTCTTACACAGAGCTTGGGCTCTTCATACATTTCATGGGATGAGTTTCTTCTCCTTTCCCTCTTCTTCCCTCACATACATCTCTTTCTCTATCTCTTAATCTCTTTTTCTATCTTATGTGAGTGATTTTAATTTATAGAGTTTCATTATCACCAACTCAAGATCGCTTCACTTGGAAGCTACAGGGTTTCATTAAAGACTGTAATAAATTTCTACCTAAGAAGTTATGAGCCTGCGAAATACAAATGACTACTTAAATACTAACTTGTCGTGAGCCGGATTGGCTGCAAACTGACTGACTGACTTCTGACATTGCAGACTGACTGAGTGTCTGACAGAGCCGGCGCATATCAGATACGCTATCATCTCATTAATTACAATATTTCCAACACTCCCCCTTAGTTATGAGCAGATGGGGATCATCAAACAAAAAAATAAAATATTACAAAATATTTCAGAGCTCCAACATGCTCTGTTCATGACATAGTTCACTGCGCAGAACTTGTCACTCCCAAACAACTTCACAAAAATTGGAATGGATCCTTTGCCAATGGCTTTGTAAATATGTCCGCAACCTGATCTTCAGACCTGCAAAATTCTAAACAGATTTCCTTGTTGTTTATCCATTCCCTGATAAAATGATACCTTATGTCGATGTGCTTGGTTCTCTTATGGAACACATGATTCTTTGACAGTGCGATAGCTAAATTGTTGTCGCAATAAATGCCTGTGGGTTCTCGTTGGACCTACGACAGATCACTTAACATCATGTACATCCAAACTGCATGACATGCAGCGCTTGTAGCTGCGACATACTCTGCTTATGCTGAAGAAAGAGTTACTATGGGTTGTTTCTTTGAATCCCATGATACAACACCTATTCCTACATGGAATGTATTCCTAGATGTGCTTTTTCTGTCATCCATGTTGCCTCCATTGTCACTAACAGTGTATCCAATGAGTTTCAAATTTTTTGAGGTTGAATACAAAATACCAAAGTCTTTTGTTCCACTTACATACCTCATAATTATTTTACCTGCTTTCCAATGATATTCTCTTGGTGACTCCATGAATCTTGAGATTAAGCTGACTCCATACATGATATATGTCCTTGTTGCTGTAAGATACATAAGGCTGCCAACAAGCTTTTTAAACAGCGTAGGATCTACATTGGATCCATCATCATCCTTGCTTAATTTCAAACCTGGTATCACTGGTGTTGGAGCTGTCTTGCAATTTAACATCTTAAATCTATTCAAGACATCACTTGCATACTTTGAATGAGATATAAATATCCCATTTTCAGTCTGTTGGACTTCAATGCCTAGAAAATACTTCATAAGCCCCAAATTAGTCATTTGTAATTCACTTTCCATGACTATTCTAAATTCTTATATGCCAAAATCACCAGTAAATATTAAATCATCTACATACAGGAAGACAATTAGCTTATTACCTTGCTTTTTGATCCTTGTATATAGCATTGGATCACATTCACTTCTGTGAAATCCATTCTGAATGAGGTATGAGTCAATGCGACTGTACCAAGCTCTCGGAGCTTGCTTCAAACCATAGAGTGCCTTTTTCAATCTATATACTCTGTGTCCTTGTCCTGGAACTTCATATCCTTGTGGCTGCTCAACATATATTTCTTCCTCTAAATAACCATTTAAAAATGCCAAATTAACATCCATTTGGTAAATAGGCCATTTCTTATGTGCTGCGATGGCCGAAACTGTTCTGATAGTGTCCATTCGTGCTACAGGTGCAAAGGTTTCATTGAAGTCTATGCCAGGTTGCTGAGTGAACCCCCTTGCTACCAATATTTCCTTGTGCTTCTGCACATTTCCAGCAACATCTTGGTTGGTCTTATAAATCCATTTCACACTTATAACATCCTTGTCTTTAGGAACATCAACTAGTTCCCATGTTTGATTTTTCTAAATGGATTCTATTTCTTCATCCATGGCTTGTGCCCAAACTTTATCTTCAACTGCTTCTTCAAATGTTAGAGGATCATTAACTTGAGAAAATAATGCAAAACATGAGAATGTGTTGATGTATATGTAACTTCGGAATGTATTTCATATATGTATATTGTACTCCTATAGAGATGGTATTATTCCTCTATATGGAAGTGTCGTCATTTATATTGTAAGTGTCGTAACTTATACTTGATGGGTTATTAGACCACCTTGTTGGGGTCGGCCTTGTATAAGTCATGTGGGTCAAAGGGTTATTAGACCACCCTATTGGGAGTCGGCCATGTGGGTCAAAGGGTTATTAGACAACCCTATTGGGTGTCGGCCTAGTCAGCATTATGTTATGTGGTTAAGTTAAGGCCGACCTAGTAAAGGTTATTAAGCAAGTCAAGTCAAGTATAAATAGAGTGTGGGAAGCACTCTATTTCATCATTCTATTCTCTCTCACACTCTTGGGAGAGTGGCGCACTTGTGGAGGAGGAGAAGCTGCTTCTAGGAGATGTCTATCTCTTATGCTTGGGTTGTATCAGTGCTCTATCTATCTCTAAGGAAGTTATTGGGGTTTTTCACCTTTATGGTTTTCCCCACGTAAACTTTGTGTCCCTTGTGTGCTTGCATTATTGTGTCCATGATTGATATGTTGTAGATATGCTTTACATGTTGTTCTCTCAGTTAAGATCCTAGATCATATTGAAGTAAATTCTGGAAAACTATCATGGTATCATATCTAGCCTGAAAGAAGGCATGGTATGGCATGTATGTCACTTGTTGCACTTACGATGCTAGGGCTTGATATAGCAAAAACAAGTCATCGTAGAACTTTCGCTATAAATAAATTTCGGCGAGGTTTCAGGGTCTGAAAATCATACAAGGAGAAGCTAAGATCCCCATGTACCTTGTATCCAAAGAAAAACCTCTAATTCGTTGTACTTTGTGATTTATGATCTATACAATATAGGGTTTCTGCCTCTTCTGGATCTCAGTAAAAAACAGATGACCTTGGAAAAAAGGTCATAACTTGGGCTAGGAAGATCCAAATAAAATTTCGTAAAAACTAATAGGTAGTGCACGGACTAACAATTCCCAGGTAACGTTTTCAGAGGACGAAACTGAAACACTGACATGTGGCACGCCATACAATTTCACTCTCCTGTTTTATCCCATAAATAGGTCATGTTGCGACACTTGGCATAACTCTCTCTCAAAGAATCCATTTGAGGTTACTCCTATGGGGTTGGAAATATTACAGGTCATGATATCCCAGGAAAATGTTTCATACCCTGTGGATCGAAAGGTTTGGAGTTACACCAGAAACGATCATGTACATATTTATGTCAAAACAGAATTATTTTTTAGCACCTTCATTCATGGCTTCCGGAATTTAGGGTTTCGGAGAAAGTTGGAATTTTTGTAATCGGAGACTACAGCTGAATGCTACTCATAAAAATCAAAATTTAGAGACCAATATCGTAATTTTTGGTTGGGCAGAAGGTCGGGCTTGATCAAACCCTAGTTCGGGACTTTGATCAGAAAAGTGGAAAATTAGGGCTTCTGCAAAAATGGGAATTTTTTAAATCTGTGACCATGGTTGGAAGCTCCTCAGAAAACTAGAATATTAGAGCTTTGGATCGAACCTTTTGATTGGGCAGAAGGGTGGGCTTTATCAAACCCTAGTTCGGGGTCATGTCTAGCGAATCTAGAAGTTTCAAAGGCAAATTTGAGGGGTGAAACTTTGCAGTTTTCAAATTATGAGTATACCAGCTTGATCAGCTCATCAAGGCGCATATTTCTATCCTTTCGGAAGTTTGAAATTCAAAGTTTGAATTTTTAGGGTTTCTCTGACAAACCCTAATCCATCTCGAGATCTAGTTCCTGCAAATCAAGTGGATTGGGTTAATCCTAGAAGAGAATGGATTGGTCACCTGCATAAGTGAAGAAGTTCCTGTTTCAGAGGGAGATGAGGCTAAGGCCTTACATAAGAAGATTACAAGCAATCTCGGTAGGTATGAATCATCCAGGTGTGTTTCAAGATTTGTTCATGATTAAGTTTATGGTATGTTTGTCTTCATGTTATTACAGTTAGTAAAATCTTGATTAAATTTAGACTTGTCGTATCAACTTAATAAAATTATGAATGCATGATAGAAGATATTCATTGATTAGGGTGTTGACACTTATGATTGTACTAATGCATTATGGTATTGTATGAGGTTTATGTTGTCCACTAACATGAAAGGTACACCAAGAAAGACAAACCATGTTGTAGTTCAAGAACATATGATCATGATGACATGAGGACAAAGATTCATACATTGTCATGAATCACTTAGAAGATCTATTTGCGAGGTATGTATAACTTGGTTCTATAATGGTTAACCTATGAGATATGCAGGTTACTAGCACAAGTCATTGAAGAGAACAAGAAGACATCGTGTGGGTATGTTATACATAACTAGCTAACATACCAATCCAGGTATGTTTTTCCTATATCAAGTTAGAATCCTACCTTGTGTTAGGATCCCTTATATAAGTATACTTGGTATGATTGGTTATGTTTATTCATAAAGTTAGAAATGTAAGTAATCAAGGGTTTATGCATTTTATGTCTCTTATATTGATTGATGATTTAACTAACCAGAAGAGTCCTATGATCAAATAAGAATATGCATGAGTAAAGGAAGACTTCCCTGAAACCTTGAATACTAATGTTTATTATCTGTGTTTAAAATGATCATGACTATACATGTTTAAGATTATTGTGTTTTGATAGTATTAAGATTATACTAATGAATGTGTGATTATGTATGAGATCTCGAGGATAACACAATGATGATACTAATAAGCATGCATAGTGATAGATATAAGTTCAAGGACAGGTAATCCAGGAATCAAAGATCAAGAGGGAGCACACTCCAGTTGTTCCTACAAAGAAGCAAAGATCAAGAGTGAGCACACTCCAGTTGTTCCTACAAGGAAGCAAATATCAAGAAGGAGCACACTTCAGTAGTTTCTACAAGGATGCAGATATTCAGAGGGAGTTGACCACTTCTCACAATCCACATTAGAATGGAGTTGCAAAAACGAAGCAAAGACTGAGAGGGAGTCAACCCAACAAAAAAACAAAGATAAGTATTTGAATTATCATTCTTTGCATATTTTATTGTTTAAATAATATTGTTCAATAATGTATATACTCATGTTCCTAGAATTAGGTTGTGTATTATGCATATTAGAATAGTTGCATTGATGAACAATATACTACTAATTTAGATGGGTAAGTGGCCTATGGCACTGTACAACATTCCATTGCTACTTATCTAGAATGAAACCTCTTTGCTGACATGTTGGGAGCAGGGATGATTTTAAGAACCCCCCAAAATTTATATGTGTAAAAAATGGGCGAATCTCCTCGATATATAGGAAAACTTGAAGGTGATTTTATCAATAATATAATATGTATATATAATTGTTTTGGCGATTCTTTCATTCCATTATATAATGTTGTAAAATATTGGCGAATATTTCACTAAATTATAAGATATTGTAAAATCCTAGCGAATATTTCACTTAATTATAAAAAATTGTAAAAACTTGGTGAATCTTTCACTGATTTATAAAATATAGTCAAAATTTGGCGAATGTTTTTCCAATAAGACTCAAGATTTTGATTCTGTAGATTACTAAGGTAGTGCAACATAAGAACATACACCGGAGCTCAACTCTGGACTCTCTCGACTCCTAGACTCTTGAATGAACAAGTGTATGAATGAGGAGAGGATGGATTTATTTATACATTTCACAAGCAGTATTTGATCACTCACAACTAGAAGGTGTCGATGAAACATGACTGCACTAACTAGATTCAAGGAAAGTAGGGACTTTACTTGTTATCTCGTCCCTTAATGGTCCAATGGACATGTGGGGTCATGAATCTTGACAAGCCAACAAACTGATATAATTAAGTGAATATCCTAGTAGCGGGCCACTTCCTTTATATAGAGAGATAGTTCTTGGACCAATTCCAAGCTTCCAACCAATCTTCTCACTAAAATTTATTATCTTTGGCGTCGAATGGTAGGATAGTTGCATATTTGTCAGTGAATACTTAAAATGGTTCAATCCACACAAATTTTCCTCGGCAAGTGATAACTTCGCCATCAATGTTTTAAAACGTCCCAACACTATAGAAGAATCCATAATTGATAAATAACAACCCTATGCACTTCTAAATTCACCCAGTGATGAGAATAACTCCCCATGCACTTCTAAATTCACCTAGTGAAAAGAAAAATGCCCCAAGCACTTCAATACTTTCCCTGGGCACTTGAACTTCAAAATCTCCCAAAGATGATAAAAATGCCCTAAGCACTTCATTATTTTTCGATGCACTTCAAAATTCTCCCAAGGATGATAAAAACTCTCCATGCACTTCAATAGTTTCCCCAAGCACTTCAAAATTCCCCCAATGCACTTCAATACTTGCCCCATGCACTTATAAATTCACCCAGTCATGAGAAAAAATCCCCGCGCACTTTAATACTTTCCTCGACCACTTCAAAATTTTTCCAATGATGATAAAACACCCATACACTTCAATATTTTCCCCAGGCACTTCAAAATTATCGCGGCGAAGATAAAAATGCCCCCATCCACTTCCATGTTTTCATAGGCACTTCATTACTTGCCCTAGATACTTCAAAATTCATCTAATGATGATAAAGATGCCCTAGGCACTTCAATACTTTCCCTAGGCAAGGGAGAAAAACACCCGACAATGATATAATCACCTAAGCAATCACAAAAATGCCTCAATCCACACAAATTTACCTCGACAAGTGATAACTTTGCCCATCATTGTTTTTAAATGTCCCAACACTATAAAAGCATCCATACCTTGATAAACAACAACCCCAGGCACTTCTAAATTCACCTAGTGATGAGAAAAATGCCCCATGCACTTCTTAATTCACCAAGTGATGAGAAAGACACCCCATGCACTTCAATACTTGCCCCAGGCACTTCAAAATTCTTAGAAAGATGATAAAAATTCCCTAAGCACTTCAATATTTTTCCACGTACTTCTAAATTCTCCCAAGGATGATAAAAACTCCCCATGCACTTCAATATTTTCGCCAAGCACTTCAAAATCCCCCCCATGCACTTCAATACATGCCCCATGCACTTCTAAATTGACCCAATGATGATAGAAATGCCCCATGCACTTCAATACTTGCCTCGGCCACTTCAAAATTCTCCCAATGATGATAAAAATGCCCATACACTTCAATATTTTCCCCATGCTCTTCAAAATTGCACCTATGCACTTCAATACTTGGTCGATGCACTTCTAAATTGACCCAATGATGATAGAAACGCCCCATGCACTTCAATACTTGCCTCGACCACTTCAAAATTCTCCCAACGATGATAAAAACACCTAGACACTTCAATATTTTCCCCGGGACTTCAAAATTCTCCCAACGAAGATAAAACCGCCCTCGTCCACTTCCATATTTGCCCAGGCACTTCATTACTTGCCCTAGACACTTCAAAATTCATCCAATGATGATAAAGATGCCCTTGGCAAGGGAGAAAAGCACCTGACAATGATATAATCACCCAGGCAATCACCAAAATGCCCCAATCCACACAAATTTTCCTCGCCATGTGATAAATTTGGCCATCATTGTTTTAAAATGTCCCAACACTATAAAAGCATCCTTACATTGATAAAAAAACAACCCCGTGCACTTCCAAATTCACCCAGTGATGAGAAAAACGCCCCATGCGCTTAAAAATTCACCCATTGACAAGAAAAACGCCCCATGCACTTCAAAATTCACCCATTGACAAGAAAAACGCCCCAGGCACTTCAATACTTGCCCCGGGCACTTCAAAATTCTCCGAAAGATGATGAAAATGCCCTAAATTCTCCGAGGTACTTCTAAATTCTCCCAAGGATGATAAAATTCCCCATGCACTTCAATACTTGCCCCATGCGCTTCTAAATTGACCCAATGATGATATAAATGCCCCATGCACTTCAATACTTGCTTGGACCACTACAAAATTCTCCCAACGATGATAAAAACACCCTTACACTTCAATATTTTCCCCAGGCACTTGAAAATTCTCACAACAAAGATAAAAATGCCCCCGTCCACTTTCCTGTTTGCCCAAGCACTTCATTATTTACCCTAGACACTTCAAAATTCGTCCAATGATGATAAAGATGCCCTAGGCACTTCAATACTTGACCTAGGCGAGGGAGAAAACGCCCCATGCACTTCTAAATTCACCCGGTGATGAGAAAAATGGCCCAAGCACTTCAATACTTTCCTTGAGCACTTCAAAATTCTCCGAAAGATGATAAAAATTCTCTAAGCACTTCAATATTTTTCGAGGCACTTCAAAATTCTCCCAAGGATGATAAAAAATCCCCATGCACTTCAATATTTTCCCCAGGCACTTCAAAATTGCCCCGAGGCACTTCAATACTTCCCCCATTCATTTCTAAATTGACCCAGTGATGATAGAAACACCCCATGCAGTTCAATACTTCCTAGCAAATGCGAAGTCCTTATGATGCCAACATGAAGTTTTCTTTGGAGCCTCTAGAGATTCCAATTCGTATGATTTTTCATATGACTCTACTCTCCGTGAGTGTTGAGAAGCGCTCATTTGATGGATCCCTTACATGCTTGGATACCTTTTTTTCTACTTTAGTTGCTATGATTAATGACAAAAAGACAAATTTTTGGTTGGTTGTGCTAGATTATAGTAGACCAGGTATTTTTGTTTCATACATTTCTAGTACGTACCAAATGTGTTCCAGCCATGGTATGGAGCCAAAAAGCGACATTTCCTGCAACTAAGTTGTAGAGTCATTTTTAATACTATATATAGTAGGAAAAAGTTGTGGGAAGTGTGATCAATGTTGACCATGATCTTCAATAAAATACATTAAAGTGGGTAACTCATCAATTTATACTAAGTCGCCAAAGAAAGATAAGGATATTTATATTTTTTAAAAATTTGGATCATCCATGTGTTGCTTGTAGGAGACTATATACTCACTCAAGCAATACACTACATAAGGAACCAGGCTATCTTTTTGGACACCCTACTGCTCAGAACACTTACATGCTGCTCATAACACTTACAGATAGTTTATTGGCAATTTGGCAGTGCATGTTGAGAACATTTAACATGGCTTTAAGTGCATCAGAAGACCACATTTACATCTTGCATTTTCCTCTTGTTCTTTCATGTTCTTAATGTTAGTGAACTGCCTTGAGATGTCCTTCAGTTTTAGAGCCAAAACAAGCAATCATGTGTTGTGATGATGAGTTTGATCCTTCATCCATCTTATGACCAGTGTTGATTCTCCATAGACCTATAGAGTCCAAATTCACTTATCTAGAGCCAATTTTAAGTGTAAGTAGAGGGCCTTAAACTCACTAGTATTATTTGTTCCAACTTCCTACCGCTAATTTTTCCTTGATAAAGAAGTAGTGTGAATATATTAATCTGAGATAAATGACATCCGGCGGGGCTCCATCAAAGAAAATCCATGGAGATTTCTTATCTGTCCACAAATTTCCAACAGTTCAAGGTCCTTTGGAGATGCTGGATGACTGAAAGGAAGACAATAAGGCTAAAACCTCTCTCATATGGAACTGGCACAGAAGAAACCGGGTAAATACTTGGTCAAAAAATGTTGTTTAGGCTGGTAGTTCCAGCGACTTGCTAAAAAGTAGTCATAATGCCAATTCTGACAAGATGTCAACAATCCATCGCACAATGCTACATAGACCCTAAATCTCTAGCCATACTTTCTTCTGCGTGCACACTTTTATACCTTCAAAAAATTCCACAAATAAAAGAAAACTCAAGTCCTTACCACCATTCCAATGAATAACCGATCCAAGAACGGAAACCATAATACTTACCACATAAGGAGAGTTCTCAATGCGATCTCCACGAAGAAATTCTCCAAGATTTTCAGCACTCTTGACAATTGTTTTTGGTTTACAGTAATCCAGAGAATAAAAATCATAAGGAAGCTGCATCTTTATGGAAGATAACTTGTTCACTTTAACCTAGAGCTCATCACCCTGGTAAGCACCAAAGAAAAGTTCAGTCTCAATGAGAAATAGTAGATTGGAGCATCAAAAGAATAGATGAGATCATCAGCAATAAGCATTTAACAAATGTTGTTGGTCATGGTCCTCTACTTCAACGAATTAGTCAGAATTATGCCTTGTAAGAAGGGATATCTTGAAAACAAGTAAATTGCTACTGTGAAAAGCTGGAGACAACCGATAGGGTTGCGATTCGGCAGTGCAGACAGTGACATGTTAAGCAATCCACCAGGGTTCAAATCCCTTGAAGGCACAAATAAGTAGTTGGGGTCAAGCACAAGTTATGGGTGATTTTAATGGAATAGTACCCTCGTGTCATCACATCTAAGCTCCAGGAGAGTCATTGTGATCAATACTTCACCCTTTGATGGCCATCTTTCCTTTAAAATTTTTATTTAGGCCAATTGTAATGTTTCTTGCAAACAAAAATATGCCTTAAAAATAATGGAGGCAACAAATAAATTGGATTACAAACCATGACAATGTTTAAAGTGCAACACTAAATCCTTGACTTGTCACGCATCGCAAGCCAGATAAAGATCCTTACATACGTATGCACTTCATGCATTCACATGCATTGCACGGCTGTAACACCTACCCTGCAGAAAGATTACCTGCAAAATGGCTTAATTGGACCTCCTATCATCTCGGGGAGATAGATCTGAATCAATTTCGATTAGAATAACACCCCATGAAATTACATGTTCCAAAGGTAACTTATTACACCCATGAATGAGGATTGTCTCAAGCTTTGCAAAAATAAAGGAAAAAATATATGCCATGCTAAATTGTCAAGACCAAAATGGGGATCTATGCAAATATTTCTAGTTTTGATGAATTCGGTGAAAGTAACTAAAGCAGGCAAAGTCCATCATGGTATTTAAGAGAACAATTCAGATCCTATAAACCCCAAATAGTGCTAAAATGTGAATTTTTACAGGAAGGCCTACAAAAGGCGAGATCTCTAGCAATCTTAATTCTCTTCACTTCAACTAATTGTAAACCATAGATATAGAGGTTTGATGCACAAGAAGCAATGATGTTTCCTCCACTCATGATAATCTAGTTCAAGCTAAGGGGGCACTTTATGCACATAGAGGTACACATACACAAATGATTGAAGAACAATTACAACTTCCAAACTTCTACATCAAAATGATGTTGCCATGATTTCACTCACAAAATACCCATAAGCCATATTTTGATGTAAGGATGAAGATTGTTAAGTTGTTTTATGGAGTGAAAAATACCACATATCATATATGGACTATGTAGCTATATTTTGATGTATGGATGCAGATTTTTTGGTTGTTTTATGAATTGACAGTTAGCACATATATACATACCACTTACACCGATAATCTACATACCATTCTCTGGCAACTTTTGGAAACAAATTTTGTAAAAGTATGGTAGACTCCAGTCACCACACACAGAGCCTTGAGGTTATTAAAAATACAACCAAGGATGAATCATTTCCCTATAACCCGTGTTCTATAAAATGGAGGTGTTATACCTTGAACCTTCAAACTCGATTTTCGAGTGTTCTCCTGTCAAATTCCGAACAAACTTGAGATTCACTTGTGCATGTTGATTATTCAGGTGGGTGAATAAGCTACACATTATATATGGACCCAATCGGTCCTGGTCAACTTTGATTTTGTCAAAGGTGGGTGATTTTTCTTTAAAAAAATCCTTGGAACAACAAATCAAGGGAAAGTGTAACCTTATTCTGAAATTGCATGAAATACAAAGGGAGAAATAGCTTGTAAAAACATCCATGGTTACAAATCAAGGGCGAATCTAAGATTTCAAGCGAGTTTTAGTGAAAATCATGGACAAGTTTTCAGATAAATATAGAATAGTGATATGGATTACTAATATATTTATAACTATTGCATACAAAATAAGTAATTAACAATGACTATAGCCTGCAACACCAAATAAATTTAGAATGGAAACTTCACTAAAACCAATACTTTAATTCAAAACTCATAGGAATCCTTTTAGTGCTAAGAAATGTGTCTAAGTGACTTAGACAAGGCCTGACATCATATCTTTCTATTTAATATTAACACTTTTCTTCACCTTTCCACTCTATACATCATTATCAACATGGTTTTCATTGAATTTTGAATGGAAAACTTGTCAAGCAGATGATGCAAACTTTTCATCTACTCTTATATGATCCTACATCGATAGACATAGCAAGACATCAATGTTACAACTTATCATTTATATATCTTGTACTTGTCATTGCACGATTTCATTCTATTTTTGCACATGTGATTGGCTCTTTTCTCCATTAGTTGATTTGATATCCAATCCCTTATGCTCTATTGGAAGGTATATCAAATCCAACCATTTTGCCACTACCAACAACATGGAGATGAGGAATGGAAACTTTAAATAGTAAGCATTGAAAAATGTTAAACAATGAGATCTACAAACACATAATTAATCAGATATTCAAAGGGCCATATAATTAATCAAATGTGAAAAGGGTTAATGGCACTCTTATGCAAAATCAAGAGCATGCAATCAAAGTGTGATAAAAACCAGTCATGTGAAAGTTACTATATCAACATTATCATCAAGAAATAAGAAAGATGTCATTAAATGAAATCAACCAAGTTATGAGGCTAACCGAATGTAGTAAAAGGATACAGTCAAGAGAACAACAGAGACGCAACTTTATTATTATTTTCAGGCATTCATGTGATTCGTAAGACATTTGTAAATAACAACATAAAACCATTGAATCATAGCTTGAATGAAATCATGCTAAGTTGTTGAGATATAAATCAAGATAAAGGAAGAGTCATATATTTTATATTCTCTCCATATATTGCACCAAGAGAATCTGTTTCTACATCATTTACATGGATCTTACACCAGAATTAGAGGCAACATATAGTGACCTGGTGACAATGGACATGAGATTTCATGTTGCCCTGGTGCTAATAGAGAAGGATTTTCTTGACTAAACTGAAAGGATCATACAACAGTGACACTTTCTCCCCTCACACCATAGATGATGGTGTTAATGATTTGTAAATTAGTTTCTATTAAAGAACCTTTTGTGGGCAGTACTTCTTATTTTGAACAGTAATGATGGAGAGTTATGGAGACTTTGCAGACTCTGCCTTAATTTTTGGAGCCTTTTTATGATCTAGATCATGATTGTTAGGATTGAGATAATTGATTTGGAGCTCATTGTCCATGGGATCAATTCAGGTATTTAAGAAAAATCATTGCAATCAAGTTAAATTCAATTCAAGTTAGTTAAATCTTTAATCAAGTTAGTGTTGTTCTGTCCATAGTGACTGGACCGAGTGGGCCAGTTCGGTACCAAACCGACCACCGAAC
The DNA here is from genome assembly GCA_027924585.1 of Larix kaempferi. NCBI lineage: Eukaryota > Viridiplantae > Streptophyta > Pinopsida > Pinales > Pinaceae > Larix > Larix kaempferi. The sequence continues at coordinate 6,620,754 of BSBM01000043.1, read as the reverse complement.
CACTTTATAGGCTAAGTTGAAGCATCCCGAGGTCAAATTTGTCAACTTGGCCCAGTCTGAGTCCGAATTGACTGAGTATGAAAACACTAGAGAAAACCTTGTCCTGCAAGAAAACTACATCTTTATGAAATTAAGTATCACTCAACTCTCAACTAAAATTACAAAACAAAACAAAGAATAGCAGATGATGAACTTCTGTGACAAATATGGATATAAGTTATGTGTTAATGCCTAAGTGTGACTCAAACAGAAGAAATGTTACCTATCGAATTTGTGATGTCATAGACAATTATCACTGTAGCAACACCACGATAATACATGGGAGCCAAGCTATGATATATTTCTTGACCTATAGTGTCCCATATCTCAAATTTTACAATGACCACACTCACAGCTAGTGTCTGTGAGAAAAATGGTGCTCCAATTGTCAATTCCTAAAAACATGTAGGACACTTAAATCAAGCAAATGCACCAAAAATCAAACAAGGCTTGTAAAATAAAACAACAACAAGAGTAATGAAACCAATAATATAACATGATAATCCAAAAATTGCCCTTTGACAAATCGCAAAATGAGGCTTGATTTTCCAGAACCCATATCACCAAGAAGCAGCTGGTAGGAAGAATTTGTTAGGCTAATTTATCACAAAACTTAAAATCCAATAACACAAATAGAAAATGATAAAATGTTATTTCTTATGAAGTATTATGTCTTCAAATGCAACATAAGGTAAAAAGCACTTAGAATCCGTATCACCAAGAAGCACCTGCTAGGTAGAATTCATTAGGGCAATTTATCACTAAACTCAAAATCCAATAACACACATAGAAAATGATAAAAACTTATTTCTTATGAAGTGTTATGTTTCTTCAAATGCAACATATGGTTAAAAAGTACTTAGAATAGAGCAAAAAGTTGATAAAATTTACTAGTAGTTTACTAAACAAATTATAAGGGTTCATCTGGAAATGGAAATAACAAATGTTGATTATACACACTCACGTTTTTTCCAAGAACATGAAATAGATTAGGAATTATTATGATGCTTGGGTTGGATGTGTAGGCCATCACAAACTTTCAGAAGCTTCAATCAACTCATTATATGTGTAGGGTGTTTACTACTTGGCTGATGCAGTAGATGTTGGGGCATATCTCTAGCATCAAGGTTGGAAAAAAGCTCATAGAGTGCCTGCAGGGGGGAGAAGTTGTAAGCTTAAGAGACCGGAATAGACTTCCATTAAATTGAGGAATGAACATGACACCTTAAGCCAGTCCAAAAATAGTAATTCAAGCAGGTATACAACACACTTAGGATATAAAGCAATGTTCACTAAAGATGAGCAAGGTAGGAATGTATAAAGGTGGAAGTATTTATGGAAGATTACAATTCCATTAAAGACTTGTCTATTTATGTGGGTGTCGCTTGTGAATAAGATACTAGGGTGTCGCTTGTGAATAAGATACTAACTTGGGAAGTTTTAAAGAAAAGATCTTGGCATGTAAGTGGGCCAACTTCACTCTTTGTAAAGACGAAGATGAAGCCATCAGTTATATGCTTGTCCACTGTCCCTTCTCTAAAGAGGTATCGCATGAACCATTGGCCTTGACCAAAGCTTCATGTTTATGGCAGGGTACTACAACAGATAAATGCTTAAAACAATGGATGGAAGATAAGTTTGCAGGGATCATAGGGAATTGACCTGCGTGGTCTCATGAGCCTTGTAGCTTGTGAGAAATGCCATGTTTAAAAAAAATAAAAAAAATCCCCTTTCCAGGTAAATTTTTTACCCAATGAGATATTCAGTGATAGCCAATTAGAATACAAAAATAACCAAAACATCTGAGATAGAAGCCCAAGGACATTATAACTAACTATTAAGTAGTTTTAAAGAAAGGAGCTTGACATGTACCTACCACCTGCACTCTCAATGTCTTCCCAAGGAATTTGGAAAATAAGATTTCTATGGAAACTATCATTGTTGAAAATTTTTAAAGAATTCTAGCCAATGCTTATCATTATCAACAATAGATGTGCACTTCCTTCTAAACAATAAAAATCAAACTATTCATCAATTAATTTCTCTCTCCTTGCAGTTGATTAGAGAGAACTTACATAATTGTGTATGTGATGAGAAATGAAGTTATCAAATGTAGAGTTGACTTGCTTCATTTTTTTGTTTTAACAGCCCTATATGCATATCTTCATCCTCGATATTATTTGCTTCCTGTTCATCAAAACTTTTGACTACTGCACCAGCAGTGTCCCTCCAAAAAGTATTGGAAAAATTTTCTTTTTGGTAAGGCATGCCCTGCATTTGACTGATATTCAATCATTGTCAGCAAGCACTAAAAATGGAAGGAAAGTGATGATATTAAATTAGAGAGAAAGATAGCACATAAGAATAACCTAGTTACCTATGTATAAAAGCTTAAACTATTATATTTTCTTGAACACGGGGTGGATAGACTACATGCTTATACATATATAAACCAAACCATGCTTAGAAGTATGAATGAGATCCTCTAATCTGGAATACTATGACATGCATTCTTTATCTGATCTGAAATCAATGCTACGATACAACAATTTTTTTGGTACGTCTCATTTACATCCTAAAATAAAACAAATGGTACATCATCATCATACACTTTCTTTGTGGAAGCCTAATTTTTAAATTTTTCTTTCATGGCATACTTGAACAATGTCGTGCTCACAGAAGTCCTCAATAAAGTCACTAGACATAACCTCACCATAAAGCAGAAGAACTGGCCAGTGAAGAATGCTACTTTTGTCCAGCCTTTGCTTTCTTACTCCAGTGAGGTCCTTATACATGGCCCTCCCCAGCTTTAAATTTGAGGTCCTTATACATGGCCCTCCCACAAAGGAGGGCTTATAATATCTCCAGAGTTATACCAAATAAATCAATCATGGTTTGTTATAACAATTCATTCTTAACTATACAAACCTCAGTTGTAGATAACACTTCCGATGCTTGATGCTCATGTTTGTCAATCTATGCTTTCTTTGTATTAACATGTGTCCCTAACTTCTTAAGTTCTTCATTAAAGGGATATTTCTCAAGGCCACATCTACAAAGCCTCCCTGCTTTTGGCAATAAATATAAGGCAAGAGCATCTTTGGCCCCTCGATAATAGGCCTAGTTAAACAATTACGTAGGAAGATAGCACTGTTCATCACATATGGTGATTCAAACAACTTTTTGAATTTATGCGATGATGATAATTAAGGAAATTTTCAGTGTTAGAAATATGAAGATAATTGACCATGGAAAAGATGGGACAAAGTGCATTTTCTTGAACAAGTTTGAATATAGAGGAAAGGAAAAACAAAATCATTTGTTTTGCTTAAAATGCTCCTAGACATTAGTGCTAAAAATATACTTATTAGTACAAGTCATTATCTTTTCTTGCTTAAAACAAGGAAGAATCATATTCATAAGCTTTCAAGTATATTTATGAACACATAATCAACCATATTATTCCTGACAACCTTGATATTCGCTGAATTGAACTTTATTGCTTCTTCTGCATCTGTCAACGCACGCCTGTAGTTCCCAAGTAGAAGATTGACATGTTCCCTGTTTGCAAAAAGTATTGAATTCTCGACATCGTTTGAAATCTTATGATTGATTGCTCGAGTATAGCAATCAATGGCATCTGCATAATGTTTTTTCCCATCTTAACATATTCATTGCCCTTTTCCTACAAGACAAACAGAAGAACAATATCAGAATAAAATAAACTCAAAGCTCACATAATTATTGTCCTTGACACCAGTCAGAAGGAACATGGAAATAAGAATGGGCAGCACATCATAATACTATTATCATCCGCCCTTCCAGAAATCCATCAAATTGGCATCAGCACAGTAGGCGGATGATAATTTCCTGAATTTTTCATGAACCACGAAATGGGGAGGACGAAAACACCATCGATACCTCCATTGATCAAATTCCACATATGATTTGGTCCACGAAAATATAAATTTGAAATTATGGGGGGCGAATTCAACCCAAAACCTCGAATCCAGGGCGAAGTAACCAGGGACACTGCCCTATGTTTCATAAATCGGGGGCGAAAAAACTAGTTATCCCCTCCATGAATGAAAACCAGGGGTGAATAAATGGCTTATGCCTCCATGAATAAAAAATTATGGGCGAACCAAATGCCCTTGGCCTCCATTACGGGAATTAGGGGGGCGAACCCACCATTTCGACCATCTTTCACGGGGCTAAATTACATTTTCCCTCTCTCACGGGCTCTCACAGGCTGGGCTATCCGATTTTTCACCATGTCCATAATTAATAAATTATGGACTAAATTGTTAAATTTAAAAATACCACTTTCATATTAAAAATTCGCCCAGGGTTTTTTGGTGACCCCTATAATTTCGCCCATGGGCTATAATTCGCCCCTAAAATCATCCATGGTTGGGAGTTGTGCACACTCTTAACAATGTTCTGGTAGAGATTGGAAGGCATTTATAAAGTTACAGGATATGGATAAATGTTGTATTGAAGCATTGGCTAAGATAATTGCATGACTGTATGACATATTTCATTATGTGTAAAAATTTGTTCTGAAAAACTATGAGATGTTTTATAATCATGCAATTTAACTTGTTGTGTAGGAAAGATCATATACCATCACCTACAAAAGAAGGACTACAACATTTGTTCAGCAACAAAGTTATCTATTGAAAATATTTAAGATATTGAAGTTCCCAGGATCTGGGAAGAATGCCATGATCGAGGAGTACCAGTCGATCATGAAGATGTTTGGGATGCAGTCCCAAGACTTGAAGGGGAGTTTGTAGTGACTTCCAAGAGGATCTACAAGATCAAGCATGCTGCAGGTGGTAGGTAGCATAGATTCTTTTTATCCTATAGCCAGATACACTTCCATTACATCCGTATGGCTGCAGTGATGAAATGGAAGATACACCAGATGGATTTCAAGATAGCTTTCTTGAATGGTGTAGTTGAAGAAGAAGTATATGTGGAGCAGCCACTTAGTTCTGAGACACATGACAGGGAGTCATATATGTGCAGAACTTGGTATGATAGGATAGATAGCTTTCTAACCAGTTTGGGCTTTACCAAGAGTAAAGCGGATTCCAACCTTTACTACAAGGTTGAGGAAGGCAATCCAGTGATACTACTTTTGTATGCGGATGACCTGTTTGTTACAGGTGAGGACAGATTGATTGCCGACACGCAGTGGAAGCTTGCTGCCAAGTTCGAGATGAAGAGCTTGGAGATGATGTACTATTTTCTAGGCATGGAGGTGTGGTAGAGTACAGATGGAATCTTCCTTGGACAAGGGAAGTATGCAGTAGAGATCTTGAAGACGTTCGGGATGATGGACTGCAAGGCCATGGCCACACCTATGGCATTGAACCTAAAGCTTCTGTGTGATGCTTCATCTGATCCGGTTGATGTCACTGTGTATTGTCAGATGATTGGGTCCTTGATGTACCCGACGAACACGAGACCAGATGTTTGCTTTGCGGTGAACACATTGAGCCAGTTCCTGACGGATCCTAGAGGTGTTCACCTGGTTGTTGTAAAGCATATTTTGAGGTACCTGAAAGGTACCGTTGATTATGGTCTCAAGTATGATGCGAATCAAAAGTTTAACCTACAGGGTTATGTTGATTCAGATTGGGCAGGCAGTGCTACAGATAGCAAGAGCACTTATGGGTACTGCTTCAGTATGGGATCAGGCGTGATCTCTTGGTTTAGCAGGAAGCAGTCCTGTGTAGCACTGAGTACAGCCGAAGCAGAGTATGTTGCGATGGATTTGAAGGCTGCAGATGTATTGACCAAGCTGTTGGACAAAGTGCAGTTTGAGTACTTTAGAGAGAGGCTTGGTGCACCTCAGATCAAGGTTCCTTCCAAAGGGAAGTGATGAGTCCAGAAGATGTAGATGCACATGAGATTTTATGACATGGTTGATGTGTTCTCCCATGGTCGTGATGTAATTACTGAGCCATTTTTCACATGGTGGTAGATGTGTTCTCCCATGGTGAGAAAGTAAGGGCTGGAGCCTTCCCCGAATGGTGGTAGATGTGTTCTCCCATGTTGGTGGTGTAAGTACTCGATGAGATTATCTAAAGAGGACGATGCTATGATGATCAGGAGGATCATGGATGATGAGCATTAAGACAATGCTCCAGTTACTGTTCTGTATATGTGTATGCATCATGTTGGATGCTTGGACCATGTATCTGTATATGTATCAGGTGGATACTTTGTATGATCAGGTAGATCATGTATGTTGATATGTATCAGGTAGATACATTGTGTGATCACGTGGATCATGTATCTATGTATGTATCAGGAGGATACATTGTATGATCAGGTGGATCATGTATGATGATATGTATCAGGTAGATACTTGGTATGCATCAGGTCGATGCATTGTATGATCATGGTTGACGAGCTTCAAGATGTTGCTCCAGATGACATGCATCAGGATGATGCAGTGATGATGATCAGGATGATCATGTGTACATCAGGATGATGTATGGTGAGTATTAGGTTGATACTCTGTGGCCATGGAACAAGTTGTGCAAATGAGCATGTCTGGGAAATCCTATAGGTTGGAGTTGTGTACCTGTAATAGTCTGGGATGCTCTTTCGAGACATTGCTCTGGGAGGACATATAATAGCACCCTAGGAGATCCTTCAGGTCAGAGTTGTGTACCCGTAACATCTTGGGATGCTCTTTCGAGGTTTTTTCCTATGGCATATAATAGCGCCCTGGGAGATCCTTCAGGTCGGAGTTGTGTACCCATAACATCCTGGGATGCTCTTTCAAGGTTTTGCCATGACCACATGTAATTTGTGCCCTGGGAGATCCTACAGGTCGGAGTTGTGTACCCGTAACATCCTGGGATGCTCTTGCAAGGTTTTGTGGTGACCACATGTAATTTGTGCCCTGGGAGATCCTACAGGTCGGAGTTGTGTACCCGTAACATCCTGGGATTCTCTTTTGAGGTTTTGTGGTGGGGTCACATGTAATAGCACCCTGGGAGATCCTATAGGTCGAATTTGTGTACCTGTAACATCCTGGGATGCTCTTTCGAGGTTTTGCGACGCACGTAATAAGTCCCGAGGATTCCACAGTATGGCTAGTGATGATGAAGACCTGCAGGTGGTGGGCCTACATCCAGTATGAAAAAGGATTGGCTCTATAGAACTTCCTATGACGAGTAGATTCATACATTGATTGAGATAGCAGCAACAGTGATGATGACGATGACTCGATGATGATTATCCAGTGACGATGATCCAGAGAAGAAGACTTGTGCTAGAAGACCTGTGTCAAGAAATACCTTCCTAGTTAAGAGGGAGTGTTGATGTATATGTAACTTCGGAATGTATTTCATATATGTATATTGTACTCCTATAGAGATGGTATTATTCCTCTATACGGAAGTGTTGTCATTTATATTGTAAGTGTCGTAACTTATACTTGATGGGTTATTAGACCACCTTGTTGGGGTCGGCCCTGTATAAGTCATGTGGGTCGAAGGGTTATTAGACCACCCTATTGGGGGTCGGCCATGTGGGTCAAAGGGTTATTAGACCACCCTATTGGGTGTCGACCCAGTCAGCATTATGTTATGTGGTTAAGTTAAGGCCGACCTAGTAAAGGTTATTAGGCAAGTCAATTCAAGTATAAATAGAGTGCGGGAGGCACTCTATTTCATCATTCTATTCTCTCTCACACTCTTGGGAGAGTGGCGCACTTGTGGAGGAGGAGAAGCTGATACTAGGAGATGTCTATCTCTTATGCTTGGGTTGTTTCATTGCTCTATCTATCTCTGAGGAAGTTATTGGGGTTTTTCACCTTTATGGTTTTTCCCAAGTAAACTTTGTGTCTCTTGTGTGCTTGCATTATTGTGTCCATGATTGATATGCTGTAGATATGCTGTACATGTTGTTCTCTCAGTGAAGATCCTAGATCAGACTGAAGTAAATTCTAAAAAACTATCAGAATGAATTAGGTGTACCAGTCTCATATATTTCATGCAGACGTCTTGTCCTTGGCAGAGTTGCTGGTGTCGAACTACGTGAGCTATGCGAACTACTTGATGGAGTTTGCTGTGCACTTGATGTGCTTATCGGAGTAGCTTGAGCTACGCCATGACTCGGAGTAGCTTGAACTGGAACATGCTGCACAATCCTTGGAGTAGATGGAGCTGCATAGTTCTGATTTACATGCGGAGTCTCATCCACATCTTCTGCACTGTCATCATGTTCAACATGTGACACAATTTTCACATTCTTTTCTACAGTTACATCCCATGCTTCATTTTCCACAAACTGAACATCTCGACTAATAATAAATTTTCTTACACAGGATCATGCAACTTGTATGCCTCTGTGTCTTCAGAATACCCAATAAAAATACATTCTTGTCCTTTATTTTCTAATTTTCTTCTCAACTCATCTGGAACATGCACGTATGCTATGGAACCAAAAAATTTAAATGTGAAACGCTATGTTTCATACCTGTCCATGCTTCCTACGGAACTCTGTTCTTCACGCTCTTCGTCAGACATCGATTGTATACAACAGTTTCCACTGCTTCATCCTAGTATTCATTTGATAGATGCACGGCTGCCAACATACTGCCCGCCATCTCCATAATGGTTCTGTTGCTGCGGTGTATATTGCGCAGTGAACTGCTTCTGTATGCCATGATTTTTGAAAAAAATTAAGAAATCATTTGAGACATACTCACCACCTCTATATGTTCTTAATATCTTGATGCTGTAACCACTTTGCTTCTCCACAAGTGCCTTGAATTGCTGAAAACAACCAAATGCGTCAGATTTATGTTTTAGAAAATAAAACCATGTTTTTCTTGTGAAATCATCAATGAATGTGAGAAGATAAGTGCATCCTACCATGGACGGTGTTTGCATCAATCCACAAATATCAGAATGCACAATTTCAAGTGGTGTGCGAGATCTGTATGACTTTCCGACTGGAAAAGTCTCTCTGTGATGTTTTCCAAAAATACAGCCTTCACAAATTCTCTCTGGCTTTTCAATCAATGGCAATCCTTTCACCATATCCTTCACTTTTGATTGGGTTCATTACCTCACACGCACACACTCTGTCACCTAATTCAAGTGAGCCCTAAAATACTGCTTAACACAACCAACATTCTAACCCCACTTGGGGAGCACATAAGAATATTGTAGTTAGATAGGTTTGGGGGGATAAGCATCCAAATAACACCCCTCAGTTGCTTACACTTGAGACATAGTTGTTGTCCATTAGGGAACCAAAATCCCCTAGTATTTTTTGGCATGGTCACAACCAGTTTATCAGAGGGCCTCTCCCCTAGGACGGTTGAAGTAGCCAGAATGGTTCCAGAGGCCTGAGTGGAATACCGCAATCCATTCAGTAACCGAAGGATACCTTTCGTAGTTCTCAGTGTACCACTCGTATGGAGGTACAACGGTGATAGAACCAAACTGCAGATTCACCTTTTCTGGACGTGTCATGAACAGGGTATCTTAGTTTCCTTTCTTTTAGGATTGACTACCCGGTGTCCCTCCCGGTAGGGGGATATGTTTAGCCACTTGGATCTACTATCCATATTGTTTGACTTGGATTTCATCACCTTGCAGAGGATATGTCTGGTTGAGTCAGAATACTATTTAGCTAGTTGTTTGCATGCTCCCTTACCTACTTTTGGTCTAGCGAGTCCACTATTTTTATTTTTTAGGAAACCTGCTGCTTGTTGGTATTCTAACCATTGTTGGTGACGCTCCACTTATTGTAGCACAGCTATTGTAGTGAGTGTTTTGAGCTGGTTGTTATCCTGAGTGCCGTCTTTCTTGCGCTCTCCTTCTGCACACTCGGTTGCATTAGGGTTTTTGAGCTGCTTTTCACTCAACACAACCCCCATATACTTCACACCATCTATCACCATTGAGTCCCCGAGACATTCTCGGTGCCTCCGGGGCAAGCCCCCACAACACAGTTCACCTGACACCACCCGTCATAGACGTAGAGCTTCATCACTCAACTCCACTCGTCGACGACGTAGAGCTCCGTCCCCCAGCCTTGACACCTCTTAGTTTACCTTTGATTCTGAGGCAGAGTCCGAGAACCCCACTTACACTACACCAACTAGCCCCATGGTTGGCATGACTTCCAACCCTTTCTTTGTAGGGACCATTGGTGGAGCATCCACCACCACCCCAGCTACCACACCCTCTTTGGGTATGCCCTCGATGGGGCCCACATCCACCATTCCAATCACTGTACCCATTTTAGTAGCCAGCATACCCCTCCCAACTCCAGCAGTGACTCACACTACCCTTGGCGGTGTAGGACCATCCCATACCACCTTCGTTCCTCCACCTGGGGGCAACATCCTCAACCCGAACCCAGTCCCTCAACTTGGGGGCATTGGCCCCAACGTGGTCCCAACCACCAGTATGTCACATCCTTCTACTAGTTTGCCATTCATGGCTAGTCTCAACCTTCCTGACCTAGCCAGACTGACTAACGACCCCATGAGACACGACCCTGCGTGGCCTCACATGCCCACCAAGCTCCCATCAGACATCCCAAGTTTGAGGGCAAGGCAGGTGAAGACCCCTAAAACCATATTATGTCCTTCCATCTATGGTGTTCCTCCAACTCCATAGTGGACGACTCTGTCCGCCAACGTCTATTACAGCGCACCCTCACCGGCTTTGCAGCTAAGTGGTACATCGAGCAGCCCCATGGGACCCATGCCACCTTTACCTCCCTCACCTCGACCTTCCTGCAGTTCTTTCAGTTACCTATCCGCTATGATGCGGGAGTTGAGATCCTACTGTCTTGTATACAAAACACGGCAACCCACATCATTGACCACATTCATGAGTGGCGTCGACGATGAAGCCTCTGCAAAATCAAGTTAGATGACTGTATCTTCTTAGATTGGTTTCTAAAATATCTCCTTCCTATCATTGCCAAGGATGTGGCATCCGAGCGACCCCATTCCGAAGAAGAGGCCATCCTCAAAGCCCAACAATTTGAACTTATTTACGCCTAGTCTGGTTATCTATATTCCACCATACCTGCCGCCCCCGCAGCGATTCCTCCCGACATGATGCGTCGGGGGCATCACATGCCACAGATGGCATCATTGGCCGCATTGCCTCGCATAACCAGCCATTTCCCATAGCATGTCCTAGCCCTGGCCCCGACCTTTCGCGGGCCACATCCCACTCTGGAGCAACTAATTCGTATGCTCCCATGGCACATCATCACCACTCCCACGAACCCTCATGTCCACCTCAGTGCTTTGGTCAATCCTCCCCCGCTTATGTCCCCCTGGTCGCACCTCAGCCATATTACCACCCGCAGGCTACGCAAGCTCCTGTATCCTCTCAAGCCCCACCTGCTTATTACCCGCCACAGGAAGTCCCTGCGGCAAACCCACAACCTGTCACACAGACATATCAACAACCCCCACAAGGTTCAGCACCTGCACCGCCTCCACCTACTTATTATCCACCGCAGCTTTATCCCGTACCTGCACAACCCCAGAACCCACCTACTACCCAAGGGCAAGTATATGCCCAACAAAATCCACAGCAAAACCAAAATAACCAATGCCAACAGGGCCAGCAAAACCGTGACAAAGGACGTAACTGCGGGAACAACCCCCCTCCATATCAAGGTGGCCAACCTCCCAATCCCCCAAATAATAATAACGTGGCACCTGCCAACCAGAATCCCGACCGACTGCCCAAGCAAGCCAAAAATCCTAATTTGCGAACAAACCATCCTTGTTCTATTTGCAGGGTCTATGGCCATTACACACACACTTTCCCACATTTGGAGCGGGCTCAGAATATTTGGACTGATGATGCTCATCGCCAACGGCATGCGGCTCCTCAAGCGCCACCCAACCCCCCACCACCTCAGAATCAACCCTTGGTGTTACAAAACCCTTTACCCACCCAAGGCGTAGTGAACACTCAGTCGTTGGCTCCCCCTCAAGGAAATGCGCCACCACAACAACAAATCACTTATGCTGCTCCTGATCAACCCATGATAGAATCAGGTACCCATCACTTGTTAATGATGTCCTCCGCCGATGTCAACCTTCAAACATGTCGAAACCAATATGGCTCCACCCCTGAAGCCCCTCCCGCCGACAAAAAGACAAATTCTCTTCCCACTGATTAGTCGTGACGAATACCTCCGGCTCCACTAGGTGGTGCCTCCAAAGCCCCTCGCTTCCCTCTTTTCCGCATCAATAATAACCCCAATGCTCGCGCTGCATCTAATTACAACATTGTAGATGATTTAGCTCAGTCCCCCACAACCATGTCTGCGTTAGAGATCTTAAAAAACTATCCTTCCCAGCGCAAGACCTTGCTCTCAGCCATTGGTGCTATTGACCCAAATGATTCACGAATGATGGCCTTCGATTTGGACCAATCCGAACCACGCCTGCCTTCCACATTAGCGTTCCAGGTTTTGTATCCATTTGGAATCTTGTCATCCATCAGTGCATCATCGATGAAGGTGCCTCTACATGCGTTATGTCCACATTCGTTTGGCAGAAGTTTGGATCCCCTACTCTCCAACAGTCCACCACTGCGTTGCGAGCCTACGATAGCCATTCGGCTCAACCCCAAGGTATCTTAGCTAATGTCCCCATCCAGTTGGCTGGTAAAACCGTGCTCATTGACATAGAGGTCATCAACGCCCAACTTGATTATAACCTCTTACCTGGCCGCAGTTACATGTACGCCATGCGGGTGGTTGCCTCATCTGGTTTTCGTACCATGATGTTCCCCCATGATGGACATGTGGTCAAGGTTGATCAACTCACCTATTACGATCCCAATGCCCCCGCTGCACCCGAAAATGTTCTTCCCATGGTTGAACAACCTGCTTGTGGTGCAGATACCTTGTTGGTTTCCTCAGTGGGACCCAGAGTCTACTCAGATACACCGATGACCTCAACATTCCAATCCATTCCGCTCCCATCACCCGCGACTGACATATCTGACTTATGTACCCTTTCCCACAATACACCAACACCCAACTATCAACTGCCCTTGCTACCCCAACCACCATTGGTACCTATTCATGTTGGTGTTACACCCATCCATACAATCCCCTTCCTATTTCCCCCTTCGGGAGTAGTAAGCGCCCCGGTTATGGCTACCCTCAGCCTCCCCGGTTTAACCTTAGGATTACCTGTATGGTACATTACGCCTCCCGTTACCCCTCCGACACCAAATGCCATCCTACAACCGGTGCAACCTGTCACCACTACTATCCAACAACCTCCCGGTGTCTCTACCCCTTCCTCATCTACTAATCCATCCCCTCTTATCAAGCACACTGGGGGCAGAGGCCCACAACCATACACTGCTGTACCCCCGCCCAAAATAGTTAAAAACCCCCCTGTCTTTCGTGCTCCTCCCAAATGCTCGTTGTGTGATGAGTTAGTCCATCCTACCCATCAATGTCCATGATTACCTGCATTGCAAAAGCACATGCAAATGCTTGACGACGACTCCAACATCTTGGTTGTCCAACTCGACCCAACCCCTAAGCCTCGTGATAAATCACTGCGTATCAATCACCCTTGTGCAATATGCGGTATTTACATCCATTACTCACATCACTGTCCAGATCTCCCAGATTATAGAGCAGCTCTCTACGAGATGAATAACTTGGACCTCGAGACGGCTCCCCCCACCATTGAGGAGATCCACCCCCCAATATCCCCATTATCTGGAGAGATTAATACCATTTATATGATCTCTTCTACTACCACTCCCTCGTCAACCGATTTGACAAATCAGACTTTCCACAATGATGAGGATATTCTAGAGGCTCTTACTGCCCCTGATTACGCCTAGGAGGATATGCACCACCGTTCTTATTTCCTCCCGGAAGCGTCCTCCTCCATCACAGCCACCCAATTTTCTGTTGAGTCCAAATATTTCCTCCCCACCAAAGTCGATTGGTTTAAAGATCCCATTCCCACCCCCGACGCCTTTGAGGAAGGTAACAGGGCCAATATCTCACCCACAATCCAAATTGATATCTCTACCCCAGGAGATGCCCCTGAACTCATTACTTTAGGAGCCTCCTGCAATGAGTATCAGATCGGAGAGTATAAATTTTTTTTCCAAGAGTTCCGTGATGTCTTTGCCTGGTCCTATACCGAAATGCCTGGTATTCACCCCGCTATCATAGAGCACCACATTGACACATGGCTAGATGTACCCCCCGTTCACCAGAAACAACACCCCATTCATCCATCAAAGCTCCCCGCCGTTAAAGCAGAGATTGAGAAACTTCGCACTACAGGATTCATTTATCCTATTGCGTACACCACTTGGGTTTCTAACCCCATCCCTGTTAATAAGAAACAAGGCACCATCAGAGTATGTACTGACTTCCGCAATTTAAATCGAGCCTGTCCCAAAGACAACTTCCCCACGCCATTTATTGACCAACTCATTGATGCATGCACGGGGCATGAAGTCCTATCCTTCATGGACGGTTTCTCCGGATACAACCAGATTCAGATCCACAAGGAAGATCAATATAATACTGCCTTCACTACCCCATGGGGCACCTTTTCCTATCGTGTCATGCCTTTTGGCCTTAAAAATGTTGGTGCCACCTTCCAGTGGGCCATCACCTATTGTTTTCACGACTTGGTCCATATCCTACTAGTCTATCTTGACGATCTTACAGCTCGTTCCCGGCAACGATCAAACCACCTTAACGACCTCTGGCAAGTCTTTCTACGTGGTTGCAAATATCAGATCTGCTTGAACTCACTCAAGTGTGTCTTTTGCGTTCCGGCAGGCCGGTTGTTGGGTTTCATTGTTTCCCATAAAGGAATCGATGTTGATCCCCTCAAAGTCCAAGCCATCATAGACCTTCCTACAACTCGCACGCTTCGACAGCTCCAGAGTTTGTAGGGGAAATATAATTTCCTCTGTCGCTTCGTTCCTGATTATGCCACCATAGTTCATGGTTTCTTACACCTGCTTCGTACTCACATACCCTTTGTTTGGGATGACTAGTCACAAGCTACATTTGAATCCCTTAAAAAGGCTCTCACGCAAGCCCCTCTGATCTCCCCTCCAGATTTCTCTCAGGACGTCATCCTTTACGTCTCGGCATCCGATCACGCCGTCTCTGGAGTCCTTGTGCAAGAAGATGCTGCTCTCTAGGAACATGTCATTTATTATGTCAGCGAGACCTTGTCTGGACCACCCCTACATTACGTGTATGAGGAGAGACTAGCCCTTGCCATGGTCTTTTCCACCCAAAAATTGCGACATTACATTTTACTCAGTCATACCACAGTTGTCACCGACTCCAACCCCATGGTCTATCTCTTGAACCAGCGACTTCTGCAAGGTCGCGTTGCTAAATGGGTAATTATCCTCCAAGAATATGACCTAACTTTCACAACCCCTAAGAGAACCAAAGCCCTCGCGCTTGCCCACTCATCACCGATCTCCCATCCCTTTTGTTGTCCCCACAAATCTCTGATGAGTTACCCGACAATCACTTGTTCATCATCTCATCCGATGACCCATGGTACGGTGATATTTTGTTATACCTTCACATGCAGAAGCTTCGACCCAACATAAATCATGATGGAGGCCGTCGCATCCGTCACCAGGCCTCTCGATATATCCTCTTGGGTGATGTCCTCTATCGACGAGGGGTTGATACTATTCTCCGTCGTTGTCTTACACACGAGGAATCCAAACAAGTCCTCAGTGACTGTCATAGTGGCACCTGCGGCAGACATTTCTCTGGAATGGATGCCGCCCAAAAGGTCATCCACGCCGGATACTTCTGGCCCACACTCTTTGCCGACTGCATCACAGCAGTCAAACATTGCCATAATTGCCAACTTTTTTCCCCTAAGGCTCGGACCCCACTCGCTCCGTTACACCCAGTCATCACCGTTAGTCCCTTTTGTAAATGGGCCATCAACTTCATGGAGTGTAAACCCTCATCCGACAACGGCCATAAGTACATCATTGTCGCTGTCGACTACTTCACCAAATGGGATGAGGCCATGCCCACCTTCAATTGTAAAGCTGACACCGTTGCCTGCTTCTTTTTTAACCATGTTATCACACGATTCGGGTTCCTCAAACAGGTGGTCTTAGACCATGGTTCACATTTTGAAGACTCCATTTGGCGCGAGTTGTCTACTCTACTAAAGTTCGAACATCAGTACTCCTCTGCTTACTACCCCCAAGGGAACGACCAAGTAGAGGCCATTAATAAAATTTTGAAAACCATCCTCCAACGCACCGTTGACCAGCATAAGTCCAACTGGCATCACATGCTTTTCCCTGCATTATGGGCTTAGCGTACATCAACTAAGACCGCCACCGATTTTACCCCATTTCATTTAGTTCACGGGGTAGAGTCTGTCCTCCCCATCGAGTGTCAGATACCTACCTCACACATCGCCATCGAGCTTCTCCCAGACACCTCCCCACTCAAGCAACGCCTGTTATCACTGGAACAAGCTGATGAAGACCATCGTACCACCCTCCAAACCATTGAAGCTACCAAGAACCGCTCCAAAGCTGGTTATGACAAACATGTCCACCCTTGAAATTTCCGTGAAGGAGACCTCATTCTCACCTATGACCAAGCCCACGACAAGACTGGTAAAGGAAAGTTTGAATCCATGTGCCAAGGCCCTTACATCGTGCAGAATTGCCTCGGAAATGAGGCATATATTTTAACTGAATTCAAAGGCCACCCTTTGCGCAACCCCCATAATGGGTTGTATCTTAAATGCTTTTATCCTTAAACAAACCCGCGGCCCCATTGGTCCGTATTGTACAGTTTTCTTTCTTTTTGTTTTTCACCTTTTTTACTGCAACCTTACATTCATCATTTTTGCATGATCACAGATGGACCATCTTCCACCTCATTACATTGGCTTCACCGATGGAGCAAGCCGCTGGTCTCCAAATCTGGACTCTGCAGCCTGGGTCTTATATTTCCCTTCACATGAGTTGATCCACCTTGACGGAATGTGCATAGGCGCTGCTACCAATAACCAGGCAGAGTATGATGCTGTGACCGGTCTCTTGACTGCTAAACTTCAGATGGGCATATGTCACCTTCATGTGTTCCTTGAAGCCCATCTACTTGTCTCCCAGCTCAACAACTGCTACCAGGTGTGTGATTCTTGCCTCTTTAGAAAGTTCCTGTGCACAAAACAGCTAAGCTGACAGTTTGAATCCATAACCTTCACCCATGTCCCAAGAGCTCATAATAGTGTCGCAGATCAAATGGCTAACAACATTCTAGATTGGCATATCAATCACCCCATGTAAACCATCATCATGCATCATCATACCATATCATCCCATCAAAAAACATATAAAAATCCCAAAAAGATTGCATTTACAACAAGGCGCATCCACGTGAGTACACTAAATCATAATCACAAAAGATGCATCCATGTGCATATATATATCAAAAAATAAACATCAATGTTATACACATGTCCTGAGCAACCCCGTACTCATCTATACAAAAAATATATATACATCGACAAGCCTCATAGAATACAAGTCATAGCTAAAAAAAACCCCGAATGTCCATACGCATCAGGGGGGAATCCTCTGTACTCCCTACTGAGAGTCATACCCTCCATCGCGGCCTGCATCGGCCGCCTCCAAGTCCTCACCCCACTCCTCCTCTGGCAGCTCCTCATCCCCTTCCAGATCATGTGCCCGACCCCTCTCTGCCAATAGGGCCACCCGAATCGCGATCGATCAGAAATACCGTGGAGTCCCGAGACAATCTTGAATCACCTCCTGATCCAGGTCCCGCCACCCCTCATCGGTCACTCCAACCAAAAAACGATCTAGAAGCACCCGTACGAACTCCAGAGTCCCCTCCGCGTCCCGTCGACTCACCTCCCCTCGTCTTGGCAGGGCTAGTATAGCCACATGGACCTTGCGGTCTATATGTCCCGGTGGTGGCCTCGGTCCAACATCTGCAGATCATACATCAGTCAACACCTACATATCAATATCTCAAACCTATCATACACAAAATCTGACATAAAAAACAATCAAGCAAGTAAATACATACCATCTGGTCCCCACGCCTGCCCTGGAGGCCGTGGTGCCTCCGGATCTCCTGTGTAGTCTATATATCTGTATGGATAATCATCCAGTGTTAGTGGCATCTTCAACCACTGTAGGTAGAGATCCTGGGTGAAGTACCTCCCAACATCACCGCCGCCCCGTCGGTGCATCATCTCTCCCCACCGCACCATGCGCGGCTCCCTAAGTCCTCCTGCTCGGATCAACACTCGCGGTCGCAGTGTAGGTACCCGCTCCATGAAGAAGGCACAGAGAAAAGACCTATAGCAAAATCCCTTACGAGCGTCTTTCACCTTGGTCAGCTCCCGCTGAACACAGGTGAGGAACATCTGGCCCAAGGCGAAGTATATGCCATCCAGCACCCGCTCCACCAGCTGCATCTGGCCCCCTGACACCCGCTCGGGCGACTGGAACCCCAAAACCCGAACCACACACGCCGTGATCGCCTGCACTGATGGCTCCTGCAGGTCCACAATACACAGTGCATTCCTATGCACTGTAGCCTCTAGAACGCAGTAACGCTCCAACATATCCTCCATGTCCACATCTACGGACACTCGTGGCTGTGTATCAGCCACCCTACCCAGACAGGGAAACCCTGTCAAAAAATATACATTATCAAGGGTGAGATCCACCCTCTCCCCCTGCACCCTGAAAGCATGTATGTCAGGTTCCTAGAAGCCCACCAACCTGTTCAGCAGTAGTCCTGCTGAACGTATCATGGGAACCTGTGCAAACTTCAGAAGCCCGCACAACCCCAAAGTAGACCGAACATGCCGATCCCTCCGGATGACCTCCATTATGTCGTATGGGACCTCCTGCTCTCGCCATAGCACTACCGGCATCCTGTCAATCACACAATGCAAACTCATTAGACCCACGTCAAATAAATAAATCTTCCCCCACCCCCAAGCTAACCCTATAGCTCGATCCAGATCGCAGCTTTTGGGCCCCTTGCCGCGATCTCAGATCGTGGCTGTCAGGGATACAACCGCGGTCGTAGACTGTGTATTTCCTGATCCGAGTCGTGATCTGGTACCGCGACTGTAGAAGCCGAACTCGCAGTCCAGGACCGCGTGTTCACCCCCTGAACTCGCGGTCCAGGATCGCGTATCCAATTCCAGAACTCGCGGTCTCAGGCCATGATTCCACCCTAGAAACATGCAATCCACGTCCTTGTTGACCGTACAAGACCCCCCTGGGGGCCCACCACCCCCGTCGAACCCAACAAAAAATGCAGGTATGAGTTTACTGGAATACCTGCAACTCTTGGATCTGAAATCGGCCGGTCGGATCGTCCAGAAACAATAACTAAGCTCTGGTCCACTAATCACACTAGTCAAAGTCAACAAGTCCAAATGACACTTGTCCTGTTGGACCCACTTACTATTTATATCCCCTTGACTTTTTCTTGTTTCGACCATTCTGAATCCATACGGAGTCCATTATCCGCACCGTTTCCACCACCGGAATCAGACCGACGAGAACCTCATGATGGTCGACTCGTTTACTTATTTTTTCTGCGCCATTTTTTGAGCATTTTTTCTAGACACCCCTTGTTGCCTCGGTTTGCATGCCACATCGGCCATATCCCATTTTTGATATACTTTATATCATTGGATTCATTTTTCCAAGCTCGTGATGATGCTTGAGATCATTTCTCGCTCTCATCCCCATATTTTTCGAGTATTTTTTCCAAAAGTGCCCCCGTCACCTTGGTTTGCGTGCCACCTCGATCGTTCCCCGTTTCTGACACTTTTTATATCACTGGATTCAGTTTTTCGAGCTCGTGATGATGCTTGAGATCATTTATCGCTCTCACCAGGTACACTTTCTACATTGCGTCCTGACACCTTGCTGCCTCAATTTGCACGCCACATCGGCCGCCATCAGATTGTTACACCTTTTTACATGAGCCATTCACTCCATTCATACTGCAATTATTTCGTTATTTTGCCACCATTCATCATCTCGCAAGGAGGCCCACCAGTGTTCCCCCCCACCCTCGCTCTTGGTTCTCATCGATGTCCCTTGATTGAGCACTTCCTCCTTGCCTGGCCATTCCTTTTGTTCGGTATAATTTTATCCCTTTTTCAGGCCGGACAAGTCCTTTACGAAAAAGGCACTTAGGGAGTTTCTGTTAAGCTCTTTTCTGACTCCTAAAACAATGAAAAGATCGCCGAGCAATCTTGCTTCCTTTCATACTCGTTAAATTACCTGAAAGGGTGTCTATCTGGTATAAGTTTAACCCTTTTCCGGACCTGGTAGACTAATTACCAAAAAGGAATTCTCTAGTCACACCGGCTAGAAGAGTTCTTCATTGCATCCTTTTATGCTTCTTCGGGCCTTGGAGACTAACACACGAAAAAGCACCCCCTTGGAGTCTTCTTTTTTCTTTCAGACTCTCTAAAATTGAAAGCAACCACGAGCATGCACCGTCCTGGCCTTGTACAAATCCAAACGACGGTACCATTCCATTATTTCAGAGTCTTCTTATCGCTTTCAAACTCCTTAAAATTGAAAGCAATCATGAGCATGAACTACCCTGGGCTCGTATAAATCCACACGACAATACCATTTTGAGCACACTTCTTCCCACTCCTTAAACCATAAAGAAGTCCCCCCCAATGCCTCTCGGCACAAGGATCGATCCTCTCAGCAGCACCCCGAATAAGGTCGCCTTTGTTCAGTGTATTCTGCAGTCTCCTGCCATCTTACACCAACTTGAGTATCACTCATCCCAGTCAAAATCCTTGATCCATTACAGCTATGATCCCTTTCCCACCAGTCAGTTTCATATGTTGCCCGATCATCCCCGCCATCATACTCTGAACAAGGGAAGTTTGAGTCCACCCACTCTACTTGCCCAGTTATTCCCCACCCCCACAGTATGTCAGTCCTACCCTCAGTACTCTCCCACTTCAGTTCTCCACCTCATGCTCCTATCAAGGACACATCATTGCCTTTCTAGTTGCAGGTCTCCCTCTGTCGACGCCAACCCATCTATTCCATAGGATAGACCCAGAGGTCCCTGCGCCTTGGACTCATCACCATCTGTGGTAAGTGCCTACGGACCATTTTGAGAGGAGTCATCAGTGCCTTTCCAAATGGTTGTTTCTCACATGCTCGACTTCAACACCTTGATCGCATCGTTGAGAATCGCGCAGGGTATTTATCCCTTCAGTCATTGGTCAAAGAACTCAGATTTCCCTTGACTCTATCACATTGGTGAGTCACTTCGGAACGTCCAGTTATATGTTCCCATGGATGTCCGGGTTGCGTTGGCGATTGTATTCGGAAGCCATCCAATTATATGCTTCCTTGAGTACCCATTTTAGTTCCAGATCAGTGTACCATTGAGGCTATGCCCCCAGTCACTATGATCCAGCATCTCATCAGTTCCTTTGGTACCACGCTCAGTAACACTATTGTTATTCCAGTGTATCTGTTCTTCAGCTCAGACATGGTCATCCCAGCAGTATGTCCCATATTTTGTGTCTCCTCTGGATCCTTATGATGTACACAGTGGTTCTCCATGTATCCTTTAGGTCCCCATTATTGGGCCTCATTGTTATTTTTTATATATATCTTGACACGAGCATGGGAATCCCCGCCTCGTCCATATATTGAGATTCTTCCTCATTCCTTATTTGAGGCCATGTACCTTTCAAGTCCCCATTTTTTGGACCTCATTATTATTCTTATAGATCTTGATACAAGCATGGGAATGCCCGCCTTGTCCATCTGTTGAGATTATTCCTCATTCACTATTGAGGTCACGTATTTTTATTTTTTGCAGTTTGTTCGGGACCGTTGTTCCGAGCTCTAGTTCGTTTCTTTTCCTTTCCACATCCCAGGAAAACCATGAAAGACCTATGATGTCTATCGGCCATACGATGAGCTCCTTCCCTCACACATCAGGGGGCAATCTGTTAACACCCAAAAAGTGCTCACTACCTCATCTCCATCATTACATGACTCATTTGTCCATATTTCCTACCATATTTGCCTCTAAAACCTTAAAAACCCATTAAAAAGCCTCCAAAAGGCCCAAAAACCATTAAAAAAGCCTCCAAAAGGCCAAAAACCCCATTTTCCCCCAAAATAATGTAAATTCCTCCAAAAATAGCAAAAACCCTCTAAAAAGGGAATAAAAAATACAAAAAAGAGGAAAAATAGGGAAAAAAAGAAGCAAAAACCCTATACAGCTGACCTAAACCATATGGTGCCTAAAACCATGGGTTAGCACTCCACCACTAAAAACCTATAAATAGGTGATGGAGGCTCCCCATTTCACATCCACAATCATCCCTATCCTCATGCTGCTAAAAATTCTCTTGAAACCCTAGCTCTCCATTTGGAGCTAATTCTTGAGAACCCTTTTGGCCCACAGCCAAAACATCTTTGTAAGAAGGAGAAGGAACAACACTGGAGCTTGGAAGCAACCCTCTTGGACTGCTGCAAGAGCTTCACCAACCTCTACACCTGAGGTAATTTTTAATACCAAAAAAGAGAGATCTTCATCATATTTTCATGTTTTATTATTTATGTCAATGCTCATGTTAGTTTAAATTTATTTTTATTTACTGTCATATTTTACTTTTTATTAAACTTCTACTAAGGAGTCCCTTCTCCTTAGTAGGTGCCCATTTGCACAAGCTAGGGTGAAAACTCTAGCTACAGTTTGAACTGATTTATCTAGATTAGAAAATAGATTTAAATTACTAGTCATATGATTGCTACATCCTAAGTCTAAATACCATATCTCATTTGGAATTTCTTGGACAACATTGCATTCCAATGGAGATGAACATGCTAAGAATAGTGAGTTGTTCGGAGTGCTGTTGTTGCTTGTCTGAGCTTCACCTTGTTTTCCTTGGTCATACTGCTTCTTCCTGCATTCATATGCGAAGTGTCCATACTTCTTATAGTAATGACATTGAATTTTTTATTTATCATACCTCTGTCCGCTTGGCTGATTGGGGGTCTGATTCATGCCTCTACCAGTGACTTGCGCAGGGCTACTACTGCGACCTCCTCTGAAAGAACTTCATCCTCTGCCTCTATAATTTGATCTCCCTCTACCTCTTCCACAGATTATGGATGACTATGCTGCGAATGCACCTTCCAGTGATGTTTCTGAACCACTGATTCTATGTTCATGATTGAGTAATAAGGCTTGCAACTCATCAATAGTAAATGTGGACAGATCTTTGTTTTCCTCCAGGGTCACAACCAAATATTCAAATTTCTTTGGAAGAAATCTAAGAACTTTTTCAACAACTCTTTGGTCACCTAGAGTTTCTCCATGAGATTTTATTTGATTAACCAAACCAATAACACGAGTATAGAATGAGTCTACTGACTCTGTTTTTTTCATAGACAGAGATTCAAAATCTCTTCTCATAATTTGAAGTTTGGTAGTCTTTACCTTGTTCAAACCTTGATAGGCAGTTTCCAGTGTGTCCCACACTTCCTTTGCTGACTGCGTTGCTACTACTCTTGGGAGTATGGACTCATGTGTTGCTTGATATATGTGGAACAATGCCTTTCCATCTTTCTTCCTCTGTTCCTTCAGGACATCCTTCTCAGCTTGTGTGAAATTGTTGTATACTGCTAGATCTGTTGGTTCTGCATAACCATGCTGGACTATTTCCCATACATCTTGAACTCTAAACAAAGCTTTCATAGTTAGAGACCAATATTCATATATTTTACCAGAAAATATTGGGGTTTGCAAATTACCCGAAGTGGAAGTCATTCTTAATCACTTTTCCCTTATGTAAATACAATTTCTACTTTCCGTAAACCAGGCTCTGATACCATATGAAGGGAAAAGGGGAACTTGCACAGTCAAAAGATTTGACCTACATGGTATCTAAATACTATTCTTTCCTTTGCTTTAAGACCCGCGCTCCACTTCCAAGCAATTGCTTTTCTTTAATTAATTTTGTGAATAGTTTTCTTCACAAATTACCTGCAGGAAAATAGCTGCGCAATTTCACTTTTTATTTCGCGCAGATTAACTGCACAATTCTACCTCTTACTGCATAGTGACTACCTGCGCATTTTGAATTTCTACTGCACAAGTGAACTTTGTTTCGCAGTTCACTACCCTCGCGGAAATTCTTAACTTCACAAAATACTATGCTGAATACTTAACTTTGCATAAGCTTCGCACTTCATGCAAATTACTTTTGTAAACTTCTTTAACTTTACGAAGGTTAACTGTGCACAAGTTACCTTCGCATACCTATTTAGCTGCGCACAACCCAATCTTAAACAAACTTTGTATAAATGTATTTCATGCTAAATCATAGGAACCAAAACATATGTAGAAGTTACTGTGCAGTTAAACTAGGTCTTTTACCACCGTGAAATACTTGGAATCTTGATTTGATTTACAGACCGTAAATGTAAACAACATTTACACAAGTCAATATGAAGTAGATGTGCAAGATGCATAAACCAACATTCTTGAGAATGAATACATAAAACTAAAGACTTATATATATTACCATTGTAAAACAAAGTAAATTTGCTGCACTTACAGAGAGATGATTTTTACTTCCATCTTTTACTTCTTACACAGAGCTTGGGCTCTTCATACATTTCACGGGATGAGTTTCATCTCCTTTCACTCTTCTTCCCTCACATACATCTCTTTCTCTATATCTTCTCCTCTTTTTATATGTTATGTGAGTGAGTTTCATTATCACCGACTCAAGATTGCTTCACTTGGAAGCTACAGGGTTTCATTAAAGACTGTAATAAATTTCTACCTAAGAAGTTATGAGCCTGCAAAATACAAACGACTACTTAAATACTAACTTGTCATGAGCCGGATTGGCTGCAAACTGACTGACTGAATTCTGACATTGCAGACTGACTGAGTGTCTGACAAAGCCGGTTCATATCAGATACGCTATCAGCTCATTAATTACAATATTTCCAACAAGGGATGGTGTAACATACATGAGAACTCTAACGGAATTTTAGATCCATGATCCAAATCCTCGAAATGTCATTTAAAAAACACCGCGGAACAATTCTAAGGGAAAGTTTAAAAGTGAAGTAATCCACTCGATCTCTATTAGTCGATCAAGAAAGAAAAGGGCGTAGTGAAATACATCTGTGTAAAGAGTATGAATCAGCAAGAATCATTGGATGGGCATGGCAGATGGATTTCAGAGGTGATTGCAACTAAGAAGGAATACTTGGATTCGAACTAAACACAATCGATTGATCGTGGGGGATGAGGTCTTAGTCAACATGTTTCGATTTTTGTTGGAGAGTACAGAGAGACAACATCATGAATTCAATACAAGTAGATCGAACCTTAAGGGAAAACATAGGTTCAAAACTAAATGCTCCAGTGGGATTGGCTCCATTCCTAAGGGATCGGGTCAAATAGGAAAGCTCCTGAGTCATTATACACAGAGTTCTTGTATGGTTATAATTACTTTCTTGATAACCTTGTCCATTATAACCCCTCCCACTTCTGCCACCCTAGGATTTCCCTTAGACACCCTATCAAAGAATACGGAGTAACAATATTTCTTATTTCTCCATTCTTCAAATTCTTCTTGTTCCTTGGCGATCTCCCATTTGTAAATTTTCCCTCTTTGGTTTCTTGTTTTGGACTAAAGGGAACTCTTTGGAACGTAAATTTTAATCCATCTCTAGGACACTCTGCGCCAGGGATTGCATCGTTTCCATCATAATATTTTTGACTTGGATGGCAGTTCTATTTGGATCCACTTTTTTCTCTTCGAAGATTTCTTCATTATGTGTTAGCCATACTTGCCAACAGGAATCCGTTGTGAGAGCATTCCATACTTTAACAAGGGAGGGATTATTTTGAAGGGAGCAACGATATTAATCTTTCCATATATTAAATAGATCCACTATTTGAGTAGGGATGGAGATGTTCCCATTAAAATATCAAGCAACATTTGATAATTCTTCTTAGTAAAATGTAATGTTATTGATAATTAAAGTTAACACATATTAACCATGCAGTAAGAGATAAAGAAATAAAAGATAAATCATAGAGATCAAGAGAATTCAAAATTTCCCATGAAGACACTTCAACTAATTAAAGAGAACTCGAATTGTTAAAGCTTCAGTTAAGTAACAATGTATGCCTCAGTCAATGCTTTAATGCTTCAGTTAAAGCATTAGTTACATATATGCCTCAGTTAACTAAAGAACTCACAGTGTTCACTTCAAGTAAATCAATCAACATTATTTCAGTTAACTAAGTGTTAAATAAAAATGACTAGTTAACTAAAGTGTTTTCACTTTAGTTAAACTAAAAGACGACACTTCAGTAAATCAAGGAGAACTCGAATTGATCACTATAGTGATGTTATGAAGAATTAGTTAAATAGAGTTAACTAAGTGACAACAAAGAAGATCTAATTAACTAAGTGACGACACTTAAGTTAGCCACCTAACTAAGTGGGAAATCTTTCAATTAAGAGGTGAGTTCATCCTACGTGATAGCTCGGTAAGATAAAGCACTGCACGAGAAGTGGGGCCCACTTCTGCATACAAGATTGATACATCCAGTTTGAGGGCGAGTTCATCCTAAAGTTAGAAAGATAAAAATAGAAGAGAATAATGTATAAAAATGTTATACGGGATTGACGAATTCAGTGTGAAGTGAATTCTTTTCTCCTTTGAAGGAAAGGTGCTTCTCTTTCTATGCAGGGGATATTATTATTGAAGGAAAGGCACTTCTCCGATTGATCTCTCTTCTCTATCACTTTCGTATCTTCACCAAGAGTGTTTGGTGATCTCTTATCTTCTGAAATCAATCTGTTATGTTGTAAAAGAAAGCATTCTTTGCTATCCATTATATTATATTCAGAGGAATTGCTGGGGTTTTTGTTCTCATAGTTTTGACGATTTTCCCTAGGGTATATATTTTGTTATGGTTGTATGAATTTCATATGATTGAATTGTCTCATTGCTTTTGGAATCTAAAAGAATTAAATATGAAAGCTCAACCAAATATTAACATGGTATCAAAGCTCAGGGCGTGAAGGAGCTTAGTTTTGCATTCCATCTAGAGCCTATGTTGATCCTGAGATGTTGAGCACAAGATTTGAACAATATGGTATCAATATATGTACGACTGAAAGACCATCTTGAGGGAACCTCAAACTTCAACACTTGGAAGGATAGGATTCTCAACATCCTATAGGAACATGACTTAGATGGATACGTATCCACTATGGTGGAGGAGCCTACATCTAATGCAGAGTGCATCAAATTCAAGAAGAATCAAGCTAATTCCAAACGAATCATCTATGATTCGGTAAAAGATAACTTGATGCCCATGATCACACCGTTGAAGACTGCGAAAGAATGCTATGATACATTGAATAATCTATATGAGAAGAAGGCCTCGAGTCAAAAGAGGGCATTGAAGAATAATATTTGAAACATAAAGATGGAGACAAATGAGACAGTGGCCTCCTTCTTGTGAAATTCTAAATCACAGCAGATCATGGAGCTGAGTATACATAACAGAGAAAGAATGAGCAAAAAAAATGAATTACAGTGAAAATTGCAGTAAAAATGAGCAAACAATTAATCATGCATGACAACTCAGATAGGAACTTAATAATGTCACATGATCCAATAATCAGTATAGTCAACAATTATGTTACAATGGAGAGAATTCGAATATCAGAGGAGAATTCAAGTCTCAGTCAATCTAACATAGGAATTGTCACCTCTATCAGTGCTCCGAAGCTCCCAAACTCAGTTAAACTCAACCAAATCTCAATTGATTAAAGACATAATCAATTAATTGACTAAAAGGGGAACATTAGTGAGTTTGGCATGCAAATAAATAAAAAAGGGCGCATGAGACCACAAACTGTGGCTATCGAAGCATAAACCCCTCACAAGAGTCAGCTAACTCAGGTGGACTGAACTAGAACACTGAGTTGGCTCCTAAAATGTAGGGAACTGACTCAATTGGCCTAAAATGATGCATGCAGGGTGCATTAAGTGGCTGATGGATCCTAGATGACATCTGCACAACACTAGGGGGAAAATGACATCATCAACTACTAGGAAAAAGAAATAATGCTAGGTAGGACAAGGATGGAGTACTAATTATCCTAACACCCGCCCCTTAATCCAAACTTGTGCATCCTGGGCCATGGTTACCAAGAAAAAATGTCACTTGTACAATAAAGTAAATGATAAAAGAATAACTATCCATAAAACAAGGAAATGGGGAAAACCTCATGGTGAACCCACCCCTAAAAAATATGACAACGGTGAGATCAAACAACTTTCACCGCAAGTAGAGATCTGAGAAAAACAAATCTCTTTTGAGTGAAACAATTAGTGAATATATATACAATCATCTCCTATATAGGACAATAATTCATTTAGATGGTTCTGTTATGCACTAGCTCCCTGATGTAGTGCATGTGAACCTCAATATTTTTGGTCCTTTGCTTATGAACTAAGTCACTGGAGATCCTGATGGCACTTTTATTATCACAAAAAAGGTCTACTAAAGGAGAGTTGCGAATGCCAAGCTCTTTCAAGCTCCCATGCAACCAAACTGGCTGGATAGATGCATTCACAACCCCTCTATACTTTTCCTCTACTTAAGAAAGTGTGAGTGTTGCTTGCTTCTTGCTTGACCAATAGATTGGTGTTGATCCCAACATGAATACGTACCCTGAAGTAGATTTACTATCAGTATTGTTTCCAACCCAGTTTGAGTCAGTAAACTAACCAGATCTAGCTGAGCATCAGCAGAATAATGAATACCAAACTCTCTCATACCTTCCACATAGTGAAAGATCCTCTTTGTTTCCTTCCATTGTAGCTCATCTGGTTCCTGCATGCACCTATCCACTACACCAGCATCATATGATAGATCCAGTCTCGAATGTGTCAAATACAACAAGCTACCAATAATTTGTCTGTAAAGAGTACTATCAACCAAGGGATTAGAACCACCTTCTTCCAATCTAATCCTATATAGGAAGGGAAAAGATGTGGATTTACAATCATCCATATGTAACTTTGTGAGTAAATCAGATGCATACCTTGACTGTGAAATCATGATCCCTAAATCATTTTGAGTTACTTCAAGACCAATGAATTGTTTTAACAGTCATAGATCTGTCATAGTCAATTATTTGTTCAAGGAATACTTGATGTTATTCAACCCAATAGCAGATCCACCGGTGATGAGCAAGTTATCCACATACAAAAAATCAACAATAGACATCCTCCCTTCTATTGCATGTAAACATTACAATCATATTTGCATATTTCAAACTTTTGTGATAGTAAGAAGGAATCCATATTTGCATACCATTCCCTTAGCGCTTTATTGAGCCCATACAGTGATATCCTCAGTCTGCATACCAAGGAAGGATCATCAGTGTACCCCTCAAGTTGTTTCATGTATACCTCTTCTTCTAAGTCACCATGCAAGAAGGCACTCTTTACATCCATGTGATGTACCTCCCATGCATTCAAAGTTGCAATGGCCAAAACAACCCTTAATGAATACATTCTTGCTACAAGAGCGAATGTATCATTGTAGTCCAAACCTTCAACTTGTGAGTACCCCTTTCCAACCAACCGATCCTTGTACTTGGTTGTAGATCCATTAGATGCAAGATTTGTTTTGTAGATCCATTTTCACTGAACTAGCTTCCTTCCTGGGGGAAGAGAGAGAATATCCCATGTCTCATCATTCTATAGTGACTCATATTCTTCATCCATGGATTCTTTCCATCTCGGATCATATAAATCCTCTGTGTAAGACTATGGATCAGACCCCACCATCATGAAGCACCTCTCAGGGAGAAGTGGATCTGTATGGAAAAGTGCAATGTTTGCATCTTGGTATTGAGATCTTGTTCTTATGTAGTCAAATGGATCTCCAACAATGTCCCCATCTGCCTCACTAATATTTTGATCCCATTTAGGCGTTGTATTGGGAGTAGGTGCTAGATCTGGATCTAGATTTGCTAGATTCATACTCAATATCTAGATATAAATCACATTGATCTTCTTCTTCGAAATATGAAGGTGGATCACATGTAGAAACATCATTAGGAGATAATGGAATAGGTAAATCAGTTATATCTTCTTCTTCAACCGATTGTAGATCATGCAATGGATCCTCATTGAATTGAACACTTCTTTCAATGAAGCATCTCTTGGTTGCAATATCCATCAGCTTGTAATATTTTGCATCTTCTGCATATCCAAGAAAAATGCATTCGCTACTTTGAGGTAGAAGTGTTGTTACACAAAAATATAGTCATCATGAGTTATGTTTCCTCTATATTCCCTGATTCCTAAAATCCCTGAGCTAAAACATTGAAAGAGAAGTTGGTGTCTTTCCCATTTCCCTTTTGTTGTCACTTCGATGCGCTCTGTTGTCTAGCAAGGTGCATCAGGTTCAACGTGACGCACTTTGCAACTTAGCAGAGTGCACCAGTGATGTAGTGTGCATTTGTCCAAGGTGCGTTGATCAATCTCCGATGCATGTTGACCTTGTGCAAGGTGTGTCGCAGTTGGTTAAAATGTAAAAAGATAAGCTTTGAGCGGCTTCTTGAAGCTTGGATGGCGTGGATACTTATCCCTACTTACCTGGAAATGTGGTATTCGATCAACTTACCTAGTGCGATGATCCCTTAAGCCTCTACCCTAAATCCTCAACATCTCCTATCTCTTTAGATTTATATATATGAACGCCCTCTCCATTGTTAAGGGAGGAAGGATAGAGTACCTTTATGCTGGTGAAATTTCTCTAGGTGATCCTCGTCATCCATTTGGAGGCTAAGCATTCAATCTTGGAGGCCATGATTGTTGGAAGGAGGTTATGATGTCAAAATTTTGGTCGTAACATCTCTCCCTTTGTACTTCTACTATTACATTTAATACAATTTCTTTCCATAAAATTTGTTTTGTTAATGATGTTTAGGATTTTCTTCTTTGATTGTTAATCTAGATCAATTCACATCCATGTGATTTTATCACTTGTTTGTTTCCACATTCTTTGTTTAGTTTTGCAGCTAAAGATCTGTAGACTTGGAGCTTGGAGAAACAAGGAGAAAGGAATTTCATAATTGAGGTAAGCCATCTCTTCTATCTGTCTTGCATTTCAATTGATCTAGGAAAAGTACATGTGTTATGTACTCATTTGTTCTAGATCTGAACCATTCAGACTAGGGATATCTATTCGACGACCATAGTAGGTATAGTAGTACATTTTTTTATTTTATTACATTTTGGTTTCTTTGATTTCTTTCCAATTAGCCTCTATCCTTGAAGTTTCTTTTTATTTTTGGATATGACCATCAGAGAGTCTCTGAGCTATCTAGACTCTGTTTGGCATCTTCATTAATACTTTTACCTTTTTATTCTTGGATAATTTTTATTTTTGGTTTCTTAGATACCACCCGACTCACCTCGATCATTCCTCACCCGAATCACTGTAATTTTGAGACAATTATCCTGTTAGCAGCCTGCGTCACTGATGCATTTTGGAAGTTTGCATCCTGCATCACTGAATCAGTTACCCAGTGTGGAGAGAACATCGCTGGGTCTCCCAACGCTCTGGTGCACCCCTATAGGGCATGTCGCCCTTCATTAGTTTGCACTCAGTGTTAAAAATTCTCAAAGTTGGTTTTTGGATTAGTTTTTGAGTTCTGTTTGGTTTTACTTCACTACTATAGAACCTTCTAGACCCAACATACATCATCCTTGACTTATTTTTTAATTTTGCATATTGATTTGGGTTCTATCTAGTTAAGCGGGTGTATCCCTTATCGTAGGAAATTTCAATCACCCATGAGCACACTCAGTCTTGTGACTCCTTATCAGGCCATCTTATTTGTTCGATCTGACGTCTAATCCCTCCCACATTTGATTTTTGTGATTGTGTTCAATTTTGTGTGTTTTTGAGATTTTGGGTGATTATTTTTCTTTGTGAGTTTCCAATCAATCGAAGTTTGCAATAGTATATTCTCTGATTTTTTGGAATATAGAATTGAAAAGTGGTGTAATTCTCAGGTCTATTGAGTAAATTTGATTAGAAATTCAAAGTTGTTCATTATCTTGATTTCAAGCTTGTTTATTGGAATTGTTGTAGAGAATTTTTATGCTTTGG
Organism: Larix kaempferi; assembly: GCA_027924585.1. NCBI lineage: Eukaryota > Viridiplantae > Streptophyta > Pinopsida > Pinales > Pinaceae > Larix > Larix kaempferi. The sequence goes on along the minus strand of BSBM01000043.1, from coordinate 6,588,390 downwards.
AACAAGTATTAAGAAGATCTTTGAAAAGTTTGAAATATCATTATTGGTTTTCATTTTCTTGGGTTTGAAAAAGTTATTCATCATTTCCTTGAAAATTCTAAGTACATTTGAACTTTTGCAAAACATTCCAAAGATAGTGAAAATTCTTGCATTTTTTATTTTCTTCCCACTTTTTTATCATTATTTTGGAAGATAAGAGTTATTGCATTCAAAAGGAAATTCTTCTTTTCATTTTTTCGTATATTTGCTTAACTTGAAAAGACAAAAAGGAAAAAACATTTGGATTTGGTGTGTTATTCATTTTTGTTGGATTAGTGAAAGATTGATTTTGAGTCCTTTTTGTTGATTTTGAAAGTTTAGAGGTACTTGTTCATTTCATTATCGAAAACAAAAAAAATTCTCCTTACCTTAGCTAGTTTTCATCGAAAAGAAAAAGAAAAGATTTGCATTTGCATGTCGTTAAGATTTTCCTCTTTCAAAATTCTGTCTACACCTCATGCATTCACTTAACCGTCAAGATAAAAGTTAACGATATAATTAGGTTAAAAATGTATGGAAACTTCTATGTTAAGTTAGAGACATGTTCTGATGTCTTTAAGCATGGGATCTGTCATTATTTTCCTGCACTGCATCCCGAGGGATTGTATTTATTCCATGTACCAATGGGTATATTGACCGACCTTTCCTGTAGCTTCGGGTATATAAAAAGGTACTTCACATACTTGATAGTATATTGGAGGGCTCTTGTCGTGTGGTTGTGCATTATACAACACCACTACGTATTTGAGCTCTAATGTACCTTGTCTATATCAAGAGACCCTACTAGGATTCGTGTAACCATTCGAGTTAACCTACTCGGGGAGCTACTACGCACATGATATCAAGTAATCAGTTTATACCATCAATGGTACGGTCCTAATCCTCCTTGGTTAGTGATATGAAATATTAGGCCAAGTATAACTGTTGGACCCTATGGTATATCACGAGTTATGATGCTTTGATAATCCTGTGAGGTTCCAGACCATTGAATCCACACCTACCACATAAGTTTGCTTGCGGCTTTAGCTTGTGTATATTTTGGATTGCATTTTTTATTTTTGTATATAAAACTCTTAGGAGAAATTTTGGTTCATTCATTCTGGATGATCAGCCTTTAAGAAGATCCTACAGGATTTTAAAGTTGCCACTTGAATACCCCCTTAATCAAAAGGAGAACTCAGAAGCAAATATGGAGAAACCTACCACATCGGTGTCACATGAAGAAGATACTTTTACCATGGAGTCGAGAATGAACTATTCACCTCCCACAAATCCACCTATCGCTGACCCTATGGGACCTTTGATTGTGGAACAACCTACTTCACACGAAACATATTTCCATCATTTGATGGAAGGACATCCTGGATCCACAAACTAGATTTTCAGTCGACCCCGGGATGACCCGGTTCCAACAACTTTTGGTCCAACTGCATCGTTTTGGGACACTTCTTTAGGGGATCATGTTTCCGATTTTGAGTCACTTTCGACGGTGGAAACTCCATTTCATATGATTCCTCCATGGATTCCCAATGACGTATTTCTCAGACCTGTTTATGAGACTATCGATCGTTTATGAATGTTCGCTAATGAAATTAGACGACAGAGTTTCCCACCTAGGTCTAATATGGAAGTGTCAACTTTTGAACAACATTCCCCTATCCATTCTTTATCATTTTCTTCACCAGGAACATCTACACCTACCGTGACGACTTATGAACTGGGTCAACCATCGTTCCGGATGAGTACACCTCAAATTCAGGTGACCGGTTCAGTACCTCATTTGAGCCCAACCACTGGAGGGAAATCTTGAGTCACTATTAACTATGTTACTGGAACATTACCTCCACCACCCCCACCTCAAAATTTGAGGGGAGTTTATAATATACTTGTTATTCTACAATCAAGTGGATTTCATCCCTCAGTTAGTATTCAACAATTAGTTACCGGTCAACATTCGATTACTGGGCAGACTCCCATAAGTGGACAATTCTCAACTGGGGGAAACCCCTAGCTAGTGGACCCAATCTAACTGAGGGGCATCACCCAGTTAGTGGAAATAACGTGAGTGGAGGACATGAATCACATTTGAACTATCGTATGGTTGGAATTTCTCTCCCAACCATGGGACAACCTACGTGGACACATCACACGGGGGGGAGGCATCTACTTGGACCCAAACCCCATGGGGGTATATCTTGGAAATAATAATGTTGTTATAGGACAACGTTATCCAAGAAACCTTTTTCCTAGATTACCCTATCCTAGAAACACGAAAACCACATGGGGACACCATAATGTTCTACCGCGTGTACCTCCAGCCGATGGACCACTGCCACCACCTCCACCACCTATCCCACTACCTCCCCCACCACCACCACCACCAACTTATTCTGGAGGAGGAGGACCCCCACATTCTGGCGTAATACCACCTTATTCTGGAGGAGGAGGACCCCCGCATTCTGGCGGAGGTGCACCTTATTTTGGAGGAGGAGGACCCCCACATTCTGGCGGAGGAACACCTTATTCTGGAGGAGGAGGACCCCGACATTCTAGCAGAGGCACACCTTATTCTGGAGGAGGAGGACCCCCAAATTCTAGCGAAGGACCACCTTATTCTGGAGGAGGAGGACCCCCACCTTATGGTAGAGGAACACCTTATTCTAGAGGAGGGGGACCGCCTTTAGGTCCACCTCCCAACCCAGGAGCTCCACCCCCATATGGACAATTTCCTACGGGAGGACCTTAATATCAATATATCCATGGTCCTACTAGTACACCGATGCCTTATCAGTATTACCAATATCCATAGCCGAACCAAAAATTACCATTTTTGTCTACACTTAATCTGCCAGACTTGTCTCATTTGACTAATGATCCCATTTATCATGGTCTAAATTGGACCATGATTCTTGTGAAGTTACCATCATATATTCCTAAGTTTGACTGCAAACCCGGTGAGGACCCTAAGAACCACGTTATGAATTATCATTTGTGGTGTTCTTCCATTTCCTTAATGGATGATTCCATCCATTTGAGGTTATTTCAATGAACCCTCACTCGAACTGCCGCAAAGTGGTACATTGAGTTTCCACCACATTCCTTTCCTGACTTTCGATCTTTGGCTATGTCATTTTTGACTCACATCCAGCTACCAATTCATTGTGAAACTGGTATGGATCTTTTGACTTCTCTCCGTCAAACTACTTCCACTCACATTTCTGATCATATTCATGAGTGGAGGAGGACACGACGTCTTATTAAAGCTCCAATTCCGGACCAACTTCTTGCAGATTGGTTCATGAAGTCACTACTTCCTATCATAGCTAAAGACGTAGCTATGGGTGGGGCTGTTACGGAAGAACAAGCTATATCTCCTACCCAGTATTTATACCTTGTCTATTCTCAATATGGCACCTTATATGATATCATTCCTAATTCCCCTCACCCTACATATAATCCAACAAAACCACCCATGGGACCTCATGGCGATGGCATCATTGGTTCCTTTCATACCCATCCTGCTACACAATCTAGTGGATCACAAAGCCATCATATCTCAACCCCACCCATGACATAGGTTGGACATCACACCAAACAATCACCCAGCCCTACGTCCAATGAAGAAGTGAATTCATTTCAATCTGCTTCACCTCAACAATCTAGTGGTAAGAAGAAGAACAAAGGGAAACCTAAAAATTCTTCTAACCAACAGGAGCCTAGACACAATCCCGAAGACAATAAACACAATTGGAAGGTAAACTATCCTTGTTTACTGTGCAGTGATGATGCCTTCACCAAAGAATGCCCACATCAAGAGGAAGTGCAAAAGTTCCTTAAAGGGAACCCCACACCTGCAGTCTTAATTGATCCCTTCCCCACACAACAACAACAGATGATTGCACAACAACAATCTCTTCTCAAGGAGAACCGTCCACCACCGCTCGTGTTTGCATGATGCGGAGAAAAACAATCAACTTAAATACTCGATCACGATCATATGACTCTCCTTATACAAAGGAATCTAACAGGGGTAATCCTGAAAAATCCCCCGCGTCTACATCTAGAATTTCTTCACCTCAAGTTTCTATCGTCATAGAGAAACCTTTACCGAATTCAATATTGCGTCCACCCAAGAGCACGATTCGAAAAGCTATTTTCAATCCAAATGCTCAGGTTGCTCAAAACTATAATATACTAGAGGATCTAGTGCAAGCCCCTTGTGCTATGTGGATGCTAGAAGTCTTACAAAACTATCCCATTCAGCATAAGACCCTGTTATCCGCGATAGGAGTTGTAGATCCATATTCCTCCAACACCATCATGTTCAAGATCGAGTATTTCAAGCCGAGGCATTCCCACCAACTCGCGTTTCAAATCGTTACTAACGTTTATGGGAAAAGTATCCATCATACTTTCTTAGATGAAGGAGCCTCTACCTCAGTTATGTCGTTATCCTGTTGGCGAGCCATTGGCTCTCTCGAGTTGAACCGTTCCCCCACCAGATTGAAAGCCTTTGATGGATGTGGTTTTCAACCTCACTGGATGTTACAATTTTTTACCGTCGATTTGGGTGGTAAGATTGTTTCCATTAACGTGGAAGTCGTCTCCGCCCCGTTGGATTACAACCTATTACTTGGTCGAAAATGGTTCTATGCCATGACTGCGGTTGCATCCTCTGTCTTTTGCATTGTGCAATTCACCCACCAAGGGAATATTGTGACTATCGACCAATTATATTTATGTACACCTGACACCAATACTCATCTTGCGGACAATGTCCCTCTTTTAGGACACTCTACGCAGATATATGAGAGTGTGGGGGTAGTAATCCTTACAGATTTATCCCTCATGGGAGTCTTTCCAACACCATACCCCCCTACCCATGTTGCCATGGTGAACATGATTTCATCCTCTCATTACTCGACGAACCAATGTATTTTTCCCGATTCATATCATTTGGATACGATTGGCGATGTGATTCCTTGCATCCCTGCAGAAGCTACTTACAAGGTCATCCAATCAGCCCTGATTTACTAGATGTCCACTCTACCATGGCATCTACCTCATGTTCTCTTCCATTATAATGGGATTCATCCCTACCTGATCCTCTACTCCATACTTTTCATTCCGACAAGTCAATCATGGAGATTATTAGTGTGGATGAACCCCCATGGGAAGTCCTCCACCATAGATAGTCTTTCCTTCTACCACTAGATTTGGTAGAGAACGCTATTGAAACAACTGTTTCACCAGATGTATTTCCTTACCCTCAATATCCTATCCTGATAGTAGATATGACAACCAAGGGAAAGTTGGCTACCATCACACCTACCTTTCCAATCGACATCTCGATAAAACCTGGAGTCCTGGAATAGATTCACTTAGGCCAAACTTGTTCTCCAGAAGAAATCACTACTTTCACGGACTTATTTAAACAATTCTACGACGTATTTGCATGTATCTATGAGGAAATGCCCGGGATTTATCATGCTATTGTTATGCACGAGATTCAAAAATATCCAAACGCAAAACCTGCCTGTCAAAAACTTTGCCCTGTGCACCCTAGGAAAAATACGACTATTAAGGAAGAGATAGAAAAGCTATTGAAGGTTGGGTTCATTTATCTTGTTCCCTTAACAGATTGGGTCTCTAATTTCGTCCCCATTACTAAAACATAGGGCACCATTAGGGTTTGTGTTGATTACAGGGATTTGAATAAGGCTTGTCCCAAGGACAATTACCCTACCCCATTCATTGACCAAATCATTGACAACTGTACCAGAAGCGTCATCTTCTCATTCATGGATGGTTTTTTCGGCTATAATCAGATAGACATCCATCCTGCTGATAAACATAATATGAATTTCATCTTCCCATGGGGTACATTCGCGTATCGCAAACTCCCTTTTGGCCTTAAAAATGTTGGTGGTACATTCCAGTAAGCTATGTCGTATTCTTTCCACGACGTGAAGGAGTTTATGGAAACTTACTTAGATGATCTCCCTACTCATTCGAATCGTCAAGAATTCCACATTGATCATCTAATGGTTGTATTCCTTAGATGTCGACAGTATAATATCCGACTAAATCCTCATAAGTGCATCTTTTGTGTTGATTCCAGACGTCTTTTAGGCTTCATCATTTCAAAATATGGGATCCGCATCAATCCCCTCAAGGAGGAATCCATTGTTTCTCTACCACCACCCACGGATATTACGAAACATCAAAGTTTGCATGGGAAGGAAAAATACTTGAGGCATTTCGTGTGCAATTTCGCAGAAAAGACAGAGGGATACATGTGGTTGCTCAAGAAGGATTTCCCATTCATTTGGGATGATTATGCTCAACAATCCTTCGACAACCTGAAACATGCTATCACTCATGAACCCGTGTTACAAACGTCAAATTACACCAAGGATTATATCATGTATCTAGCTGCATCCACTTCCACTATCACTATGCTTTTGGTCCAGGAAGATAGTCACATCCAGGATCATGTGATATACTAGCTCAGTAAGGTTCTCATTGACTCTGAAACCTGGTATTCGCATGTCGAGAAACTAGCTCTTGCAGCAGTCATTGTTGTCCAAACTTTCTGTCATTACGTCCTCCTCCACACTACCACCATCATCTCCAAATCTAACCCCATGTACCATGTTTTCACGTGCCAAGTACTAGGGGTAAAATATTCACGTTGGATTGTGATTCTTCAGGAATTCGAGCTCCAGTTTGAGAAGGCCAAATCAAACAAGTATTTGGTTTTTGTGGAACTCATTTGTGATCTTCCCTGTAATGATTAGGAAACTGATCACATGGACTCTCTCCCGACGAGTCCTTGTTTCTTATCAGTACTTCATACGCGTGGTATGGAGATATTACGTTGTATCTACAGACCTAATGCTTCGATCTTCAAATATCTCTTGACAAACATCGTCGTGTGCGTTACCATGCAAAGTATTACCTTATCATTGGCGACACATTGTATCAGCGTGGTGTCGATTCTATCCTTCGATGTAGCTTGAATCATGAGGAGGCCGAGCATATACTGAATGATTTACACTTGCGGGAATGTGGTGGTCATCTTTCTTGGATGGATACAGCCCAGAAAATACTACACATTGGATACTATTGGCCTTCCATCTTCAAAGATTCTATTGAATCCATCGAGAAGTGTCCTCCTTGCTAGTGTTTTTACCATAAAAAGTGCTCACATCCCTCCCCATTACATCTAGTTATCGTCGTCAGTCCCTTTTCCAAATTGGGCATCGACTTCATGCATAGTAAGACTACCTCGGCCGGAGGGCATGGCTTTGTTATTGTCGCAGTATAATACTTCACCAAGTGGGTTGAGGCTATGCCTACATACAAAGAAGACGACAAAACTGTCGCTCTCTTTATTCTCAATCATATCATTACATGATTCAGAGTCCCTAAAGCCATCGTCACTAACCATGGATCACATTTCCAAAACAGGATGGTAGATGAACTAAGCGCCAGATTGGGTTTTTGACATGAGAACTCAACTCCCTACTACCCTCAGTCAAATGGACAAGTAGAGACCATTCACAAGGTATTGAAAACCATGATTCAATGTATGGTAGGGACACATAAGTCCAACTAGCATACCATGTTTTTTTCAGCGCTATGTGCGTATAGAAATTCCGTAAAACATTCTACTAGTTTTTCACCATTTCAACTTGTCTACGGACTAGAGGTAGTATTACCTATATAGTGAGAGATTTCGTCATTGAAACTCGCTTTTGAACTTTTACCAAACACCACCGCCGAGGAAGAAGGATTTCTATACTTGGAAAAACTCAATGAAACCCGTCGCGATGCAGCTCTAGCTAATGAAGCTCATAGGTAACGCATCAAGGCCTAATATGACAAGTCAGTCAAACATCATATGTTCAACGAGGGAGATTTGGTCCTCACTTACCACCAAAAACATGATAAACTGGGGGAAGGAAAACTTGAGTCCATGTGGCATGGTTGATATGTGTTTAAACGTGTTTTGTAAAAAGGATCATATCAAACTGAGGATTATAGTGGAATATATTTGGGGGATCCTCGCAATGGAATCTACCTAAAGCGGTACTATGCCTAAATCATTTACGCATTAGTACTTTTTATATACTGTACATGACGTGTGTTTTGTTTGGTTTGACACTTTATTTTACTGTGTTAGGATATTATCATTACGTTTATACCATGTTCTTCTTGGATGTGCAGATGGAAACAGGTTTTGTATTCGCACATGGTGCTAGATGACACACCCGTAACCTTGCTTCAGCAGCTTTGGTACTTTATTCCCCTACCAACGAACTTATTAGCTTAGGAGGAACTTGCTTAGGGTTTGCGACCAACAATGCTGACGAGTATCATGCGGTGATTGGATTATTGAACGACGCTTGTTTCTTGGGTGTGGACCATCTTGCTATCTATCTCGATTCACAACTAGTGGTATCCCATCTTAACTAATTCTACTCTATCTGTGACCCATACTACTCCGTCTATTCCAGCGGGTACGTCTCTTGGAGAGGTCCTTTGAGTCAATTCAATACCTACACATTCCGAGAGACATGAACACTGTTGCTAATTCCCTAGCTAATTTTATATTAGATTGGTACATTTCACATTCATAAGCATTTTCATCAAAGATGCATAAAAATACATAACATTTAAATTACTCATATTGTGTGAGATAAACATCCATAAGATCCTGAATCATCATAGAACACATAATGCATAAAACCGTAAAATAGTGCTTTTTATATATATATCATCATGTACAAAAATGTGGTATTGATACAAAATGTGAAGCACATAAGCTTTAATTAGGTCCTAGCTACAAAAATATGAATCCTATGGCTTTCAATACATATATATCACACAATGAGCTATCCTCATGGACGTTCATGATAGCAGATAATGGCCCTAGCTACTCGACGGACCAGTGGACCAAAGCGTGCCAAGACTCTAGTTGTCTGACACTGGTAGCGGCGAGGTAGGTCATGTATAGATACGTCGGGTATGTCCAATGTTAATCTCTGGAGGTTCTCCTCTAGCTCACTCAAATCCTCTGCTGCATCCTGATGAGCAGTTGCTATATCCTGTACCACCCCTCTTCTCTCGATCTGAGAAGCACATATTGGGAGAGACAGACCAATATCTGTGTGAACCATGAGTACTACTCCCAAATAAATATAAAAAGTTATAAAATGAAAAAGAAAAGAAAGAGTTTCATTCTTACCTAGGTCTCCCCACTGCTCGCCCTCGGGAAGAGCCAAGTATGGGGCTCCCCTAAAATCAGTACCTGCGTACGCATAGTCCTCAACCATGAGGAGCTTCCCACGTAACCACCTGAAGAAGGTGGGACAAAAAATGATAATGGGACCTCCACCTCCATGGAGGGCCAAGACCTTGTACCACCTAACCATATGAGGATCTCATGGATTGAGATCATCTAGCTCTACCCGTGGCCTCAACAATGGGACTCATTCCAGGAAGAATGAGACCACGAGGGATCTGTATTCGAACTGTTTTAGCTTACCCCTATGGAATTTTGTGAGTTGTTTCCTGACATTGTTGAGGATACCCTCACACCAGTTGAATATAGTAGGTTCCATACACTCAATGGCATAAAGAATATGGGCCTTGGTGGCATGATGAGAAGCCCTGCTTCCCACAACCCGCTCTATGGTAAAGAGCATAGTTTTAAAGGGTTGGTCTCGGACGTTCTTGATGGGAATTTTCCCAGCAAGCATCTGCATTCCTGGTGTGCAAAACTGAGCCACCAAGCTCTTATTATACTGGTCACTACCCCGCGGACCAGATATTGAAATTGGGGCTCTTTGCATGGACAACCTTGTAAGAAAATAGACATCCTCCACATCCAAATTAAGAATGTGAGAACCAACAAGAAAGTGTTGCTGATCTAGATCCCATAATACGATCAGATAATTTAGTAATTGTACCTGGGCCCTCATACCCTGTACATGAAATAATTTCAACAAGTTGCATCTTTGCAATGCGTTCATTTGAATATGGATCATTTGCTACTTGGAAATCTTCCATTTCATGCTCTCGGTCTTTCCATTGGACCATGGTGAAATCCAAGACCTGCATAACCATAAATTAGATGCATATTAGAACCTTTCTCAAGCTTTTTGGTTGGGTTTCTTTGGTGCCATTTTTATTTTTTCTATGTGGATCTCGCCGACGCACCCCGCTTTTGCGGACAGTGCGCTAGCGATGCACTCTCTCCATGCGAGAAGTGCGTCAGAGAGCCCTAGACGCACTTATCGCAAGCGGAAAGCGTGTCTCCCAGGGTGCGCACAATCCCCTCCTTAACAAGCCAAAAGACCCGAAACATTAATCCACTAGAAAGGTAACAAGCAAGGTTAAGGCCTACCTGTCACTAACGTGGCGAGAAACAACTTACTGTAGCTTCCGCGACCGACAATTGAAAATCGGGCTCCAAAGTGGTGTTTTTACTATTCCATCTTGGTAAAAAAAAAATTGGTAAATATTTCTTACTATTTGACTTTTATATAAAAGAAAATGGAATATTCCCTTTTTTATTTACTTTTATGGGTTTTTTTCTATAGTTTGTATTCTTGTACATCTTAACACCTTATTTTCGATTTTGACTTAGTTTTTGGAGTTCATAGATGAAGGAAAGTGATGTGTGACTTTATTTCCGACCATCGTTGACGTTTCATACTTTTCATCAAGTGTGAATAAGTCGTCGAGCATTTTTTATGCTATCATACCGCTCGTTAAAATCGAATATTAATGGCATTGAGCTTACTTTTGTCCTTTCTAGTGCTCTTAAAACTATCTGAATAAGTCACCGAGTTACATTTTATCACTTTTTCGGGCTTGTAAAAATCCCATGATAAGGAACCTGTTGGAGTCCCTCTTTAAGCTCTTTTCAAACTCCCAAAATATGAAAATATCGCCAAGCGAACTTGATTCTTTCACGCTTGTAAAATTATTTTAAAAGGTCGTCTTTCTAATGATAATTTACACCTTTTTCGGACCGGGAGGACTATTTACGAAAAATTATCACTTCGGTTAATCATGAATGGAAGAGTTCTCTCTCATGTTGTTTTATCCTTTTTTCGGATGAGGAGACTAACTTTTACGAAAAAGAACCATTTGGAGTCTTCTTTAGTTCTTTTCAGACTCTCTAAACATGAAATGACGCCGAGTTTTCCTTCTTTGGACTCGTTAAAATATGACATTGAAGGGCCCATTTTCGGATGAACCCCTCCTATCTCAAGTCCATAAAACATATGGGATGAAAATCAACTGAAGGATGAGCTATATCGAGCATCTATTACCCTCCTCACACTCGTTAAAAAACAAAATAGGCACTCATCGATCATGATTGGGATAAGGAAAGAGTTTGTGTTTCATTGGAATTATGACAGTACTTAGTCACTCTTGAACATGGAACTTGTTTGAATATACATTCAAACACTTGGATAATCTGCTTGTCTTCGAATCCCACGAATTCCATGAGTCTTTTCACTCTATCATTTAAAGACTGGTTCCATCATCAGTTGCATTAGGGGTTGGTGTCATTCTCGTCATGTCAAGGGTGCCAAGTCATTCCATTCCCATGTTCAAGAGATTTATGTTTGTCGAAGTCACTATATGCAGTCATTCTAACTTCTATTATGTCGATCATTCCCGAGTCAGTCTCAAGTGTCACTCTACAATATGATCTACTCTAAAACATTTTCGATCATGTTTCGTGTCGATGATGGGGGAAACATCATAGCCCTCCTTCAACTGTTTTATCCTTGTCTACTTCAGAACATCATCTCAGGGTTAAACCTAGAAACTATTCGAGTACCTTGGGCCTGCATGACTCAATGGAAGGTTACCTTGCTTTCAACAATAAGTTCACATCATTGGATTCCGATTGAAAGATTCCATTGAGTGTTCAACCTCATTTCATTGATTCACATTCAGTGGTATGTACTATGATACCTTGGGGATCATTGACATCAATGGTGATTTCCCTCATGCTTGTTAATGGTATACATCAATGATCGGTAATCAAGTGGCTTCTACCATGTTCGACTTCAAGACATTGCAATCACATGGTCAAATTCGTATCATTGCGGGTTCGGCTTGAAGACCCCGGGTTAAGTCATATATCTCACCCAGGTTGCGATGGAGATTGTTTGAGTCATATTACATGGATCCACTTTTTTATTAGTCGTGGCTTTGTTATCATATCATGATGGATCTACAATTGTGTCTAGTATCCATGATTGTGTTCATTCAGTATTTACTACCATGGATTTGCAGTGTATTGGTCAAAAACCATGTTATGAGTCAGTTTGAGAAATGTATCTCAGAGTTTATTGTATTGAAGAAGATATATGTTCATCACTCCAACCGACAATCCTTACTTCGATTTTTTCCCTATTACAAACCATTTCAACTACCTTATTTTTCCAGGTTCATGCTTTGGGGGGGAATTATGTTACACCAAAATTTCGTCATCGTGAGTTATGTGTCCTCTGTATGCCCTGATTTCTAAAGTCCCTGATCTAAGAAATTGAAATATATGTTTTTTTCTTTCCCTTTTACCTTTTGTTGTCACTTTGACACCCCCTACTGTGGAACAAGGTGCGTCAAGTTCAAGGTGATGCACTCTACAACTTAGCAGAGTGCATCGGTGACGTAGTGTGCCTTTGTACAAGCTATGTTGATATCTCTCAGGTGCATGTTGACCTTCTACAAGGTGTGTAGCAGTTGGTTAAACTGGAAAATGAGAAGCTTCGAGTGAATTCTCTAAGCTTGGATGGTGTGGAGACTTATCCCTACTTACCTAGAAAGGTGGCATTCGATCCCCTTACCTAGTGGGATGATCGCTTAAGCCTCTCCCCTAAATCCTCAACCTCTCCTATACCTTTAGCTCTATATATATGAACCCCCTATCCATTGTTAAGGGAGGAAGGATAGAGTACCTTTATGCTGGTTAAATTTCTCTAGGTGATCCTCTTCATCCATTAGGAGGCTAAGCATTCAATCTTGGAGGCTAGGATTGTTGGAAGGAGGTTATGACATCAAATCTTTGGTTGCAACATCTCTCCCTTTGTACTTCTACTATTACATTTAATACATTTTTTTTCGATCAACTTTCTTGTGTTAATGATCTTTAGGATTTTATTCTTTGACTGTTAATATAGATCAATTCACATCCATGTGATTTTATCACTTGTTCGTTTCCATGTGCTTTGTGTAGTTTTGAAACTAAAGATCTGAAGATTTGGAGCTTAGACTATCAAGTAGAGAGGAATTATATAATAGAGGTAATCCATCTCTTCTATTTGTATTGCATTTCATTTGATATTGGAAAAGTACTTGTGTTATGTACTCATTTGTTCTAGATATGAACCATTCAGACTAGGGAGATCTATTTGAGTTCGCTCATACATATTTCCCGTAAACAAGTGCTTTCCTCTTGTTGGAGAGTATTTTGGCCCATGCCTTGGATCCAAAACACCTTAGTTGAGAGACATTATGTTTGTCTCCCTTCAATGCTTCGAATGGAGTGATCCCATCAACAGATTTGTGGGGTACCCTATTCTAAATGTATGTGGAAAAATTCACTGCTTCTACCTAGATATTTGATGGGATATCTCTTGCTTCAAGCAAGCAGGTATCCATCTCTTTCAATGGCCTATTATTCCTCTCTGGTACACCATTTTGCTGTGGTGTGTATGGGACAGAATGTTGCATTTGAATACCTTCAGAAGCACATAGCTGCTACAAATCCTTCTTGATGTACTCCCCTCCATTATTTGGTCTAGGTGCCTTGATCTTCCTTCCAGCAGTGTTCTCAACTAAGGCTTTGAAAAATTTGAAGCTTTTGAATGGCTCAGATTTTTGTTTGAGAAAGTAGATCCAACAAAACCTAGAGTAGTCATCAATGAAGGTCAGAAGGTATCTAGAACCATTCATTGAAGCAGTGAGCATCGGTCATGAAACATCAGCATGAATCCGATCAAGTATGGAGGAAGTTCTATTTTCCTTTCCAACATCATACTTTCGCTCTGGGTGCTTCCCTACCAAGCAACCTTTGCAAATTCCTTGAGAGAAATTTATGTCCAGAAAAACTTCAACCGTCTCTTGCTTGTGCAACTGTTGTAGGTACTTGAAGTTAACTTGTCTGAATATCTCATGTCAGATTCTGCTTGTCTCATTTGCATGAGTCAAAAGAGCACTTTGATGTGAATATGGAAAGAAGTAGGTGAACTCATATGCCTTGGAGGCATGGTTTGCAACTCCTTTGTCTATCATCTTCCTATATAATATCTCTGCAACATCAACTCTATCAGGTCCAAATACTACTTTATTTGGTGAATCTGTGTGTGTCATATGATAAAGAGACAACAAATTAGCTACTAGAGAAGGCACATATAGCACATTGTTGATATTTCCATGCTCAATATATATTGTTCCCTTCCCTTCAACAAATATTTGAGAGTCATCTCCCATGTGTATGTTAGGGCCATTGATGAGATATAATGAATAAAATGGATCTCTAGAGGAAACCATGTGGTTGGAGGATCCATAATCAATAAGAAAAGCTTGGGATTGTGAGAATCCAACCTTCAATGCTTGGCATCTCTCATGATATTTTTATTTTCCACCTGGATTAGTCTTCCTTACGCCTTCTGGGAGGGCAATGTTATGTTTTTCAAGGATATTTACCATTTGATCTATGGTCTTCTTCATACAAGAACTCTCAGGATGGTTACCCTTCTTGCAGTATCTACACTTGGATTTATCAAATTACTTTTTCTTATCGTTCTTGGAGTTGGAGGCTCCTTCAGATGGACTAGAATTTGTATTCTACTTGGGTTCAAATTACTTCTTCTCCTTTCCCTTTTGCTTCCTTTTTGAATTCACACTTTTTGAATCTCTAGCCATAAGAGCTTGATTTTTGGAGGATTTCAAGGCGCCTATATGAATCAATATCTTGTTCTTGGATGAGAGATTCAATGAATGCATTTAAGGAGGGAATTTTCCATCTAGGGATTAACAGTTTCCATGAATGGAAGGTAGAAACAAAAATGGAAATCTCCGGACCAAGTTTGCTTAGAATGGATAGCACCAGATGCTCATGCTCTTTTCAATGCCACATTGTTTGCATTTCATGATCAAATATTTGAATTTAGAGAATAATTGCTGCATAGCTTCAAAAATGTTTGGTTGAAGAGAAATTAACTCATTATCTAGAATATGGCCCCTCATCTCATGTTGTTTGCCGAAGAGTGTCTCTATATTCAACCAAGCCTCTCTTGGATTCTTCAATCCATCAATGTGGAAGAGTATATCTATGGAAATATGAATACACATGAAACCAAATGCTTCATCCAATCTATTCAGATACTTGGCCTTCTCAACAGTCGCTTGATTTTTGACCTCCTTTCCCATTGTGAACCTGTACAGAGACTTGTTGGACAATAGCATCTGCATATCATCCTTCCAACTGCTAGAGCGAATACAAGCTGAACTATTGCTACTGTTGCACTGAAAAACTTTCAATATCTTGCAAAACAATCTAATTTTTTGGATATAGAATAGTATTGAGCACTGCTTTAGGACAATATGGACATTTTTTCGGATCCTTCACACCTGGCTAGACCTCAAAGGATTTCTCCAATGAATTCAATGCAATGAAACCAGGATTTGCTATGGAAATCCAGAGGATTTTGGTGCACTACTGAAAGCAACTGCTCAACCTACGCTCACTAGGCTCTGATACCATGTGAAATTCTAAATCACAAGAGATCATGGAGCTGATTATACCTCATAGAGAAAGAATGAGTAGAAAAGATGAATTATAGTGAAAATTGTAGTAAAAATTAGTAGACAATTAATCATGCATGATAAGTTAGATAGGAACAGAATAATGTCACATGATCCAATAATAGGTATAGTCAACAATGATGTTACAATGGATAGAATTCCAATCTCAGAGGAGAATTCGAGTCTCATTCAATATAGAATAGGAATTGTCACCTCTATCAGTGCTCCGTAGCTCCCAAACTTCGTTAAACTCAACCAAATCTTAGTTAACTAAAGACACGATCAATTAACTGACCAAAAGGGGCACATTAGTGATTTTGACATGCAAATCAATCAGAAAATGGTGCATGAGACAACAAACAGTGGCTATCGGAGCATAAACTCCCCACATAAGTTATCTAACTCAAGTGGACTGAACTAGAACACTGAGTTGGCTCCTAAAATGTAGAGAACTGACTCAAGTGGTCATAAAATGATGCATGCAAGGCGCATTAGGTGGCTGATAGATCCTAGATGAAATCTACACACCACTAGGGGGAAAATGACATCATCAACTACTAGGAAAAAGAAATAATTCTAGATAGGACAAGGATGGCGTATTAATTATCCTAACACTTCTTCACCAAGATCTCTCAGGTAAGATATCGACTTGCAAGTATTGGAGTAGTGGTGGATGAAGATGATCTTCTCCAAACTTATATTGATGGCCAACTCCCATCATCATGGAATACATTCTTGGTTGCGTTAAATGGCCGAGAGGTACAACCTAAATTTGAAAGGTTGTGGAATGACTACCTCCAAGAGGAGGGGAGAATACAGAGAAATTCAGTGTGCATCAAAGAAGAAAACCTTTCCCTCATGGAAAGAATGAAGAAATCAAAGAAACCCTTCTTCCAAAAGAAGTTCTCTCATCCAAAGAAGGAGGAGTTCAACAAAGGATTTGACAAGTCAAAATATAGATGCTTCAATTGAAACAAGAAAGGATATTTCTCAAGAGAGTGCAAAGCAAAGTGGAAAGGAGAGTTTCATGCTTCTACCACCATAGAAGATGAAACTACTCAAAAGAATGCATCTGAATAAAAATAGACATGAAGGGAGTTTTACCTTGTCTTATCCCTTTTAGGATCTGTCATCACAAATGAAGATGCATGGTTGATTGACAGTGGTGCATCCAAACATATGACTAGTTTCAAGAGTTCCATCACTGATCTAAAGGAAAAACAGTTCACATGCATGGTAGAGTTGGGGGACTACTTTACATATCTGATCCAGGGAGTTGGATCCACCTCTTTCCAGCTGAGCATCGATGATACTCTACATGTGGAGGACATTCTATATGTTCCAGGATTGAAGAAGAACCTCCTTTGAGTTTCTGTTCTTGGAGACAATGGCTTTTGATTTATCTTTATGGATAACAAAGAAGTTTTATGGCCGAAGAACAAAAGCCTATAATCTGCTGTTGTAATTGGAGTTCGAGAGGGAGGACTCTACAAGGTACCCGAGAAGTACATTCAATCTATTATTCACCACACTATTAGTCCATGTGAGCTATGGCATCGAAGGCTTGGACACCTACACTATAAGCGCTACCAAGACTTCAAAATATGGTAAAAGGTATGCCCGTATTTGATTTTGAACATGATAGTGTATGTCAGGGTTGTGCAATTGGGAAGCATGTTAAGAAAACAATTTCCAACAATACTACTAGATCTAAATGGATTTTAAATTGAATACATTATGATGTATGTTGTCCCATGCCATCCCGTCCCTGAGTGGCTTCTTATATTATGTACTATTCATAGATGATTTTTCTAGGAAGTCATGGATTTATTTCATGAAGGCTAAAGTGAAACTCTTAGTAAATTTAAAGAGTTTAAAGACATAGTTAAAATTAGAAAGAAAATCATATCCGTGCATTAAGGTATGATAATGCAGGTGAATTTGATTCACATGAATTTAATGAGCTATGTAGTGATGTAGGAATATGTAGACAGTTAACAATACCATACAACCCTCAACAAAATGGGATTTCTGAAAGGAAGAATAGAACCATATGCGAGGCTACATAAGTAATGATGCATGATCAAGATATGTCTACCTCATTGTGGGAAGAAGCCACCCATACATCTATGTACATACAAAATAGAAGCCCACATGCCATTATAGATGAGAATACATGAGAAGAAGTGTTTATCAGTGAGAATCTAGACATCTCACACTTGAGGATATTTGGGATCCCATTATACATTCATGTACCAAAATAAAAGAGAACAAATTTGGATCCTTTTGGAAAGAAAGGCACCTTTGTGGGTTATAAAGATTCATCCAAAGAATACCAATTGTATGTACTTGGTGAGAGACACATTGAAATCAGCCGATATGTTACCTTCCATGAGGAAGCTACTTTCAAAATATTGAAAGAGATTCAATGTGATCCAAAGATGGAGGATCCCAAGTCTAGTTCGCCCCCTTCAGAGTTTGAGAGGGAGAAACCACAAGATGCATCAGATTCACCAACTCCTGACTAATCAATAGAAATAATTGAGAGGTCACCTAATGAACCTCCCTCTAAAATAATATCTTCTTGGTGCCGATATGTATTACAAGATGCATAGAAACATGGATCACCAGCAAGCTCATCCAGAGAGTGAAAGAAACCTGACAAATATTCAGGGTATGTTGCACTGATGAGTCACGTCAGTGATTCAGAGCCATCCTCAGATGAAGAAGCCACAAAGCAACAAGTTTGGAAATATACAATTGTGAAATTCTATGTCACAACACATCTAAAGAGATGAGGATACCTCACAAAGAAATAATGAGCAGAAAATTTGAAAAAGAGTGAAAACTGCAGTAAAAAAGAGAAGAAGACTAATAATGCAGGAGAAATCAGATAGGAGCATAATAATAATATCACACTACTCAATTATCTGTATAATGAAAAATGATAATACAATGGAGAGAATTCGAATCATGCAGGAGAATTCGAACCCCGGTTTGTCTAGCATAGGGATTATCACCATTGGAGTGCTCCGGAAGACTCAAATTCAACTAAACTGAACCTAAACTCAACTAACTGAAGTCACAATCAGTTAAATTACTAAGGAGGGAGAAATAGTGAGTCTTTCATGCATGCTGGTCAGAAAAGGGCGCATGAGGCCACAATAAGTGGAATCCGGAGCTCTACCCCCCCACAAGAGTCAGATAACTCAGGTGGACTGTAGTGGAACACTCAATAGGTTCCTATAAAATAGAGAACTGATTGAAGTGTTCCTAAACTGATGCATGTAGGGCTCAGAAGGTGGTATATGGATCCTAGATGACATCTACACACCACTAGGGGAAAATTACATCATCAACAACTAGGAAAAATAAATAATGCTAGGTAGGACAAGGATGGAGTATTGAAATATCCTAACACCCCCCCTTAATCCATAATTTTGCATCCTGGGCCTTATTTACTAAGACCAAAGGTCACCCATACAATCAAATAAATTATAAAAAAATAAAGAACATTCCATGAACCAAGGAAATGGGGAAAAAATCATGGGAAACCCCCCCTCAAATTGGACTGAAAAACACCAAAAACTTAATTGCTCCAAACTAAGTAGGTCTAATGCTTGATCATATGTCTATAGGAATCTTCCTCTTGGGAAGAAGTGGATCATCCTTCAAAAACATGTGATTGTATTCTCCTTCAGTGGATGCAACTGAATATGGAGGCTTTATGAACTTTCTCTTCAGACCGAACATGGTGAGAACAAATCCAAAAATATGAAGATCATCTTGGAACCTGCAATTCAAACTATCTGAGGTAGGATCAACTCCAGGAATCTATAGATATTTCTTTGAAATCTCCTTTGAACCAACATAGGTGAGATCATAACCAAATGAACTATGACATGATGGTGGTGGCTTGGACTTCAAATCAGCTCCAAGAATTGATATATTGTTTCATGTAATCTCCTTTGAAATAGCAGGGGTGATATCAAAACCAAAATCACCATAATATGCCTAAGACTTGAACCCAAGCGAATAGTAGTGTCCTCCATATTCATAGAAAATCTGAGAGCATGTTCCAATGATCAAATAGAAGTTCATAGGAAGCATGTGATCAAGGATGGAAAATGTATGACCTCCATACTTTGATTTAACCTCCAAATCATTCATTATATCATCATTATGCACACCAACAGAATCATGTGAAAGAGAGGATTTAAGAACCTCTTCATATTCTAGAGTATGAACTAGCTTATCTTGCTAAGAATTCGAAATAGAAGACATTGAGAACATGGGTTGAATCTGCAACTTCTTCTTCATCTTGAAAAAATTCATCATGAGATATGATTGAGACCGATACATAATTAGAGAGAACACTTAAGGAGGTATCACTGTGGTATCACTGGGCTTGTTCTCCAAATAATTTGCACCAATCTCTTCATTCTGCTTTCCAAATGCTTTGTCCAGTTGGGCCCATAGATCACTTGGATTTTCAAAATTTTCCTTGAGGTAGCACATACTAGGAGACATAGAAATACACATTGATCCAAGGCTCTGTCACAATTATTTAGCCAATCATTCTCTTCTTCATAGGAAGCAAAATCTCTCATAACACCAATACACGTCAAAAAGAACTTATCTCTTCAGATATGCTATAATATTTGGTTTCCACTCATCATATTTGAATGGAGAGAGAGGAGGAATTGATTTCATATTCATGGAAGCTATTGTAGAATACCTACAAAAATAATGGAAAATATCTACTATTGCTACTGCAGCATAACTGTTGCAACTACATAAAACTGTTGCAATTGCTGCTGCACTCAAAAGCTTCGAATAACCTGCAAAAAACTATCAATAATGGATGTAGAATAATACTGAGCACCACTTTAGGAAAATAGGCACTTTTTTTTGGATCCTTCACACCTGGATAGACCTCATTGGATTTCTCCAATGAATTCAATGCAATTGCACCATGATTTGTTGTGGAAATCCAGAGGCTTCTAGTGCACTACCAAAAGATTTTTCTCAACCTAATAGATCCATGGCTCTAATACCATGTGAAATTCTATGTCACAGCAGATCTAAAGAGCTAAGGATACCTCACAAAGAAAGAATGAGCATAAAATTTGAAGAAGAGTGAAATCTGCAGTAAAAAATAGCAGAAGAGTAATAATGCAGCAGAACTCAAAGAGGAGCAAAATAATATCACACTACTCAATTATAAATATAATTAACAATGATAAGACAATGGAGTGAATTCGAATCATGCAGGAGAATTTGAACCTCAGTTAGTATAGCATAGGGATTATTACCACTGGAGTGCTCCGGAAGAGTCAAAGTCAATTGAACTGAACCTAAACTCCGCTAACTGAAGTCACAATCAGTAAAATGAATAAGGAGGGTGCCATAGTGAGTCTGTCATGCATGCAAGAAAGAAAAGGGTGCATGAGGCCACAATCAGTGGAATCCGGAGCTCTAACCCCCCACAAGAGTCAAATAAATCAGGTGGACTGCACTGGAACACTCAGTAGGTTCCTATAAAATAAGGAACTGACTGAAGTGGTCCTAAATGATGCGTTCAGGACTCAGAAGGTGGTACATGGATCCTGGATGGCATCTGCACACAACTAGGGGGAAAATGGCATCATTAACAACTAGGAAAAATAAATAATGTTAGATAGGACAAGGGTGGAGTATTGAAATATCCTAACGACAATGATAAAAGAGTACAACTCTATAATGAAGAATGGTGTTTGGGAGGTTGTTCCCAAACTTGATGAGAATTGCATTGTGACTTCCATATGGATTTACAAGATATAGCATGTTGCGGATGGTAGCATTGAGAAGTATAAAGCCAAATTCGTTGCCATAGGTTTATCTCAAAAAGACGGAATCGAGTATGATGAGACATTTTCCCCTGTGGAAAGGTACACCACAATATGAGCAATGATTGCACTTGTAGTTGTTATAGGATGGAAACTTCACTAGATGGATGCGAAGACAACCTTCCTCAATAGTGAGGTTGAGGGAGAGGTTTATATTCAGAAGCCTGAAGTATTTTTGGTGCATGGGAAGGATTCCCATGTTTGCAAGCTAAATAAATCTCTATATGGGATTAAGAAATCCCCTAGGGTTTGGTACTCCATAATTCATAGCTACCTTCCTAAACTGGGTTTCAGTAAGAGTAAAGATGATCCAAATTTGTACTTCAAAGTAGTGAAGAACCAACCATTGATATTGGTTTTGTATGTTGATTATTTGTTTCTCACTAGAGAGGAACATCCAATTGCTTGGTGCAAGAGGGATCTCACCTCGGAATTCAAGATGAAAGACTTGGTTCAAATGCACTACTTTCTTGTCCTTGAGATTTGGAAAAGAAAATATTACATTTTTCTATCTCAAGGGAAGTACACTGTGGATATATTGTGTAGGTTTAGCATGATAGATTGCAAATCTATGACTACACCAATGGTTTCCAATTTGAGGAAACTTCATGAGTCAGGTCTGGATGAGATATAGTAGATCCCACTTTGTATAGACAACATATAGGCTCGCTATTGTACTTGATACATTGGAGGCCTGATATAAATTATGTCATGAGCATTCTGAGTCAATTTTTGTCTGATCTAAAACAAAGACACTCGACAGCTACTAAACATATGCTTAGGTACCTTCGAGGTACGATTTCATATGGACTCAGATATGCCTCTAGTGAAGGATTCATGTTACTTGGTTATACAGACCTAGAATGGGGAGGAATCATTGTGGACCGTAAGAGTACATCCGATTACTGTTATAGACTAGGATCAACTATGATATCTTGGTCCAGCAGGATGCAGGGCTCCGTAGACCAGAGCACTACATACACATAATACATAGCTGCTAGTGTTTCCTACCGAGAAGAAATGTGGCTCGGAAAGCTACTTGTAAGGTTTTTTGTTGAAAATCTTGAGCCTACAATTATTAGGTGTGACAATCAAAGTTGCATCAAGATTTCCAAAAACCCAGTATTTCATGACAAGTCGAAGAACATTAAAATGAAGTATCACTTTATCCGAGACATGGTCTAGCTGTGATATTTTGTGAATACAGTAGAAGACATCACTAGAATTCACTCATGAAGTGTAGAAAGAAGAAGAAGAAAATGCTGAATCAATAATCACTCATTACACAGAAAATGGAGAAAAATAGTTGTATCATACATCAACTGTAAGCTGGAACTTTGTAATGTGAATAATAACTTAATACAATGAATGAGATTGGAATGCCTCTAAGGTAATTTGAATTCTCCTCAAAGTGTGGCTTGGATAGCATAGGAGACATCATCCAAACAAGTGGAAGTGGTCATAAATGTCATATAGTCACTCAAATGAGTCTAACTGAGTCTAACTGAGTGCATGGGCACTCATGTGGGGAAGGAGAATCCAATGTGGGCTCATGAGGAGCTTTCAGTAGTCATAATAGCTCAAACTAGTCTCAGTAGGTGCCTATGTAAGTGCTTCAGTCAGTTAACTGATCAATCATCCCCTAAATCAAGTAACTGAGTCATCAACCAACCAACTAATTGAAGTAACTATTAAATAGGTGTAATAAGGCACACTTGTGCTTCAGTGATGAAAACAAGGGTGCATCAGTGGCTAGGAGGGATAGAATTGAGCATAAACAGGCTCCTGGGGGCTGCAAAATAAGGACTAGGTGTCGGGAGACTGCCATACCGATTATTGGATGCATGCAATTGCATGCAAATGACTGCATGCATGCAGAATTGCATGCAGGCATGAAAAATAGAAAAATGATGGTGAGAATATTCCAACACCCTCCCTCAAGCTATCCTATGAGTTAGTACTGAAGAACTAAATAGTAGGGCCCTGGTGACTGATACCAAAGGTCACCCCATACAACAATCTAAACAAGCAAAAGAGGAAAGAGGGAAAACCCAGTGGGAAGAAATCCCTCCCTCAAAATGGACTGAAGGATGCTAATGTAGCATGTCATCATTCACCCCGGAAGGAGGAAAGTGTCCTTATTTTCCAAAGAAGGATCGATCGATCTGAAATGGATCTGTAATATGAGAAGGATGAAACCTTCCATTCTGATAATCTGATCTAGTTCTCCATTGATCAGGTTGATCACCGACAAGATCATCGGCATATCGGAGAGTAGTGGTTTCCCATCTCAGAAGAGGAGGATCATTAGGTGAGAGATCATCAGGTTCTTGTGGAACTGGATCTCCCATTCGCTCATCTTCTGAATCAATTACTAGATCTTTAGGTTCTTGTTGATATGGATCTAGCATTCGCTCTTCATCATCGCTCTCTTGGAGCTCATCAAGCAGTGGAGGTGTAGTAGGAAAGCTATCATGCTCAACAGGATGAGCATCATGAAGAGGCCATTCCTCAAACTGTACACTCCTATCAAGAAATGTATTCATGGTAGAGGTATCAAGCAACTTGTAGGCCTTTTCATCCAATGCATAACCTACCATTTCTTTGCTTTGTGGATCTCGGGCTCTCCTATTCTCATTTGGAATCTTTTCCCATGCTCCGGATCCAAACACTCGAAGATGAGACACATCAGGTTTTGTATCCCATCCATGCTTTGAAAGGAGTAATGTCTTTGAGTCCCTTGTGAGGAACTCTTTTATGAAGATAGGAGGCACAGTTAATGGATTATGCCCAAAGACTAGGGTGCAACCCTTTCGACATTAGCATGCAGGTGGCCATTTCTTTCAATGTTCTATTCTTCCTTTCAGAAACACCATTCTATTGTGTAGTATAGGGAACAATATGTTGCATATCAATGCCCTCTTTAGCACAAAAGGTTTGAAAATCACCCGTAATGTACTCACCTCCTTTGTCAGTGTGAATGGCTTTTATCCTTCTATCTGAAAAATTCTCCGCATAAGACTTGAAAAGCTTAAAGATTCCAAATACTTCTGACTTCAATCTAAGAAAGTATAGCCATGTAAATATGGAACAATCATCAATAAAAGTGAGTATATACCTTTCTTTGTTTAGAGATAGATTTGGAAATGGCCCAGTAACATCACTATGGATGAGATCTAGAGGATGAGAGGCTCTCCTTGCCTTCCTCTCCTAAAATTTATTTTATGGATTCTTTCCCATCAAACAACCATGATAATTTCCCTTGGAAAAATTGATATTGGGAATCCCATCAACCATCTCCTTTGTATGCATGTCTTGCAAGTATTGATAGTTAAGATGTCCCAATCTTTCATGCCACAATCTGCTTTCTTCATTGGCATGAGTGTGGAGAGCAGATTGCCTTGAGAGAGGTAAGAAGTGGGAGAACACATACAGTTTTAACTTATGATTTGCAACTCCTTTTGCAATGGTATATCCCGATACCATGTCTTGAATTTCGACCTCATTAGGAGAGAAGATCACCCTCTTGGACTCTCCAGTGTGGGTCATCTGATATACAAGCAATAGATTAGCAGTGAGAGTGGGGAAATAGAGTACATCGGTGAAGTATCCATGATCTAACTTGATTCTTCCAATCCCTTAAGAAGAGACTTCCTAATCATTCCCCAACATAATGGATGGTCCAACAGTAGCTTCGAATTCAGTGAAGATATCCTTTGAGGAAGACATGTGTCTTGAAGCTCCATAATCTATGATGAAGGAGGATTGAGTTGATGCACTTTCCATGAGGGCACGACATCTCTCTTTGTTCTCAGATGCAGATGGTTCACTCTCTTTCTTCCTAGCTGTTAACACCCAAAACGTACCTCCAAGGTTGTGGAGAGGCATCATCGGGGTAACCACTATCCACTTTGGACTTATTATACTGACCCAACATAGTATGAGATGGCTCTCTCTTAACTTTATGAAAACTGGAAATAATCAAAGTTATTAGCAATGAATAAACACACCGGCCTTCATTACTAAAAAATATTCAATTAAAACATACACAGAAGGTCAGATTTATGATGGGACAAATCGTGTGAAAATGTTGGAGGGATAATCACAAGGGAAAAACAATTGGGTGATGGAGTCAAGTCATTACATATAAATCAGATAACAATGCCATAGTGTGGACTATTCGAACAAAGGAAAGGTAGCCACCCGCTTGCCGTCGTACTGTTGTTTTCTGGTGGTAAAAGAATCAAATAAGAACGGACCATTGATATGAGAATCCAACAAAGATGAATTCAATATCAACTTTAGTAGCAATATTGAGTGAATACCTGAGATAATAACCAAAGCTTGTTTCCAAGAATTCTAAGTTATTATACACTGATCTCAGACATGAAATGAAAAACAGCATAACAGGAAGTACAAGCACATAGAGAAGAAAGCAAAAAATAACTGCAAGTTAAAGCGGCACAGGAATCTCTGCAAAACAGTCTACCACGGGCACTGCACATTGTATTGATATGAAAATATCAAAACCAGGCTCACCCCTCAGGCCTAGCCAAATGATTTTCCAACCTTTAGTTCTTCTAATACAATGCTTTTATGGGCTCTCAGTCTTGAATTGGTCCTTGGGAAACAAACAAATTATGCCGCCACCTTAACTGCCCGAAATTGGGAATATTACATACGTGTCAAGTTCAAAACAGACTGATTAAGATGGGAAACAAAATACCATGAGCAGGGCGCTACATTACTCCTAAGTCTTCAATTGGCCTTGTGAATAAAAAAAGTCCTCTACCTTCAAAGAGCTGTCAGCCTGCGACTCATCTGCTGGAGGGGGAGGTGTCGCTTCCTTAGTGGAGATCACGAAATCCTTGAGAATCTCCTTATCCTAGTGGATGCTTTGCTCCCCTTTAGGAGGTTCCTTTCCCTTCCCTTGACGTCGAATTATTTTGGATCTCTATTTCCCTTCGAGCTCCTCATCTTCACTAGCGGATAAGGATTCTATGTGGTCGAATATCATAGGAGACAAAGGAACACACTCTTCCTCCACCTAGAACCACACCTTCTCTGGCATGAAAAACACTCCAGATTCCTACTTTTTTTCCATGAACCAATTCCAAGTGAAAGATACTCGAACTTCCAGGTGCACCACCTTCTCCATATACTAATTTTGAACAGGGGACGTAAGGACCATATCCATAACCGTCGTGATGATGACAGCAACTATGTGTGGTCACATTTGCCATGATAACCTGTTTGAGCCTCTTAATCAATTAACAATGATTCCCAAGGTTTGAGCTGATGTGAAACACGCTTGGCAAAGTTCTCTAGATAGACAGCAGAGCATATGACGATGTTGAGGTGGCCTCCATCGTGTTTGCAATCATTTTGGTGGCACTATAGATGCCTTTAAGCCACCTATCCACTTGGTCCTGTCTATGTCTTAAAACTTTGTCTCATTTCCCTTTCGTCCATCGAATGACATGGATCACATCATCCTACCTCTATCACTTGCTGCTCTGGCCCCTTTACCTCTGTCATCGGCCAAACTATAACCTGTCATGTCTACTAGCACCATACCAGAGCTCGTAGAACTCCCATATTTTCCATTCTATCACCTCCACCAATTTTGGCGGTTGGCCTCTTTAACCTTCTGTTTCAAGTTTAATACAGGAGGCCGGAAGGGTATGGTGGTTCCCATGGAGAAAACTTGTCTCTGTGCAGTGATGATCGATCTCCTCGAAAAAACCCTCGGACCCAAGAAAAATATAAATTGACAGATGCGACAAAGGGAAAAAAGAAACTGAAACCCCTATACATGTCTAAACCCTTATTTTTATCCTAATTTCAGGTATAGACCGTTGAAACCCTGTATCAGGTGCATTCAAACCCTATCCCCCCAAAAAATTTTAGACTTAACCTTCCCTAAAACTGGTTCTCAATCAGCCTTCTTGCCGCAAACGGACTTAGATTTTTTAACAATGGAGGCTATAAAGCTCTACCTATCACAGAGAGGCCCTGAGTACGACTCCTTCTGTCGCTCTCTTCATCTTCCACACGCTCAGAGGCTTCCGACCTCGACAGGTTCCAAGACAAAAATGTCAACCCCTGTGTGCATCTTCATATATATAACCTTTCTCCTTTAAGCTCCGGTCTTCTTTGCCGGCCATCCTCCTCTCTCCTCCATTGATCTCTTGAGAGAAGGTCTAGACCGTTAAATAGGATCCCCCTTTATTGATTTGACCTCTTTCCCTTTCCTGTCGTTAGATCATTTCCCATGTCCCAATCTCCACCGTCCGTCCCTTAGCACCGTACATCAATGGAGTGGTGTCGCATTCCCCTAAAGAGGTCTTGTTTACCACTTATCGTCATCGCGATGGGCCCAGGTACTAACACCTGGCCAATGGTTTTTCCCATTGCAACCACCATTCCATCTATCTGGCAGGAATCTCTTCTATGCGACGATCGACGAGGACTGTTAATCTTCTCGAGCTAATCTAAACCGTTTCTTTTGTCACATTGCGCTTATACCTTTCGAACCCCGAGCTCTGACCATAGGATATTCCTCGATTTCCCTGGGCCGTCCATGTGGCCAACCACTTTCCCTTCTGCCTAGGTGGTATCGCATGCCCCTGAGGAGGTTTTGCTTACCACCTACCGTATCATGTGACGCTTCCTCCAGTTGCCACCTATCTGGTAGTATTTCCCATCGCAACCACCCTTCAAGCCTATTCCCTACGTGCTTTGGCCATGTGATGATCAACAAGAGTTGTTTATCTCCCTTTTGCGCCCATCCAATGACATAAACCTATGTGATGGTTAACCCTTGGAATATTTTCCTTCAGACTATAGACTTTGGCTCCTTTTTGGCCATTTTGGTTGTGCTTTTTGCTATGTCTTTTCTCTTCCTTATATTTAACACCCCCCACATCAATTTTCTCTTATGCCTTAGCACCTGGCCATGAAAAATAAAGGGAAATTAGGTCTCCTCCAGAGAATTTTCAAGGCTCCTCTCTATCTCACCCCCTTTCTTATGCAGCAAAAAACTAGGTGCTAACAACTGGATCCAATTGGGGATGTCATCCTCCCTGTGAGGTAGCAAGGAACACCGCAGACGAGCTGCCTTATCCATTGGGTGGCTCCTGCAAGAAAATCTTACTGGTAGAATGCTTGGGAGGGTTTGCTTGCAAACATTCATGGAAAAACCTATAGGGAAACCCTGTTGTGAATTGTACCCTGTGGTGCTCTTTACCCGAGCTAAAAGTGCTCTGCAATACTTGCAGACTGGAGACTTATTGAAATCAAAACCAAAAAACTGAAGCTGTACATTCTGAAAACAAACTGGAAGTTGCTGAAAATTGAATTTTTCTACTGAAATTGGAAATGCCGAATACTTGGGGCTTATTTATATACAACCTACTCTATTCGAGAGGTCACGGGTCTAGGTTATAAAAAAATGCCAGTGTATCCAGTCCAGTAACCAACACCTCAGATGGGTTTTCTCATCATGCCCGGCTTATTTCAGAGTAGTGAGGGTCAATGACACTAGGCGATGGTGATGGGCGAGGACCCCTCGAGTGAAAACATGACATTTACTTCAACCAATTAAATCTTCCATATACTCCGCTACCGTCTCATACAAAGCACGGTACGTTCTACATTCCTCTTGCATCACAACAGATTGTCTTTCAAATGAGCTAGAAGTAGGCCATTCATTTCCCCAGGTGTGCATGCCAGGGCTGGGGATTTCGTACCTTTGACAATTTCCAATCAAAATCTGAAACTCATGCGTATTGAAACCTCTGCGACATGGCCACCCCTTTGTAACCTGGGAAGCCCCTCCTGCACACGTGCTACATACAACCTCTCTTCCTAGGCCATGGGAGATGCCTGGGTTGAAAACTCGGTTCTATTCTGGAACTTCAAAAGAAATTTTTCCCTGCCTCCCGAAAGGGTCTAGAAACGGCCATTCTTCCTGAAACCAGGACCCCGGGTTTGAAAAATCCGCACGAGAATCATGCTACCTAACCTGATCTCCTTCAAATGCCTCGATCATTTGGTCAGCTGGCTGGGGATATTGGCCAAGCCTGAAAACTTCCTCAAGGAGTCTATAATCGTCTTCGGTCTCCCAAGTGGATTTTGTATAAGAATTACGTGGGCCCACCTGGTCATATTCCACCCTCTCAGCAATCTGGTCGACCTGTCGAAGATTCACACTGAGCCTAATACTTTCTTCAAGAATTCCATATTTCTCCTCAGGGATCACATATTCTTCCTCGAGGGTCCTGTATTCCTCTTCAAGGACTCTGTACTCTCTTTCAGCTCTGATCTGAAACAATGCCACTTCCTGTTGGGAATCAATATTCTGATGAATCTCAATGGTTGGTTCAGGACCTGCCACTGAGTCCCCCCTTTTGGCTGACCTTCCCGACTGGTGAAACTATCTGTACAAAGGCTCATCTTTATCCTCAACTTCAAAAAAGATTAAGAAGTTCTCCAAACGGTCTCCTTCATATTCATCATACTTAGGTGGACTGAAACCTTCATTAGGACCATCAGCAACAGAAACTTCAGCAGACTGATTGTAATTTACATAAAATCAACCAGACTCACCTTCTCTCGGCATTTCACCTAGCTGATCACTTCTCTGCTGCTTATGGGGAAGATCTATATGTGATGTAGCTTTCCTTGTTCATGTCTCTCTTCGAATCTTATCTCTTCTTGGATCCTTTCATCGTTATCTTGGTTTGATAACTTCCCAGACATCCTAAGATTTTCTTCAACCTCTAATGCATCAATGAGCATATGCTGCAAATTGGAAGACCTTCTCTGCAACAGATGAAAAGATAACTCAGGAGAAAAAATAGATGCATAGTGTAATATTTTAGCAGCATTCTCTATGGGTCGAATCTCCTTTGGAATGTCATAATAGAAGCTTGCAAACCTCCTGTTAAAGCTATGCATGGTTTCATTTTCTTTCCTTCTCATGGAGTAAAAATCTGAAAGAACCAGGTCCCATGGCCTTCTTTTGCCCCAAAACCCCAAAAAGGCTTCAGACAACTCTCCTCAGGTATCAATAGACTCAGGCTGCAAATGCTTAAACCATCCCTTCACATCTCCTTGGAAGGATTTTGCAAAATCCCTCATACAGACATCATCATGTTCTATTTCAAAGAGATCTAGAAAATGCTCAAAACCTTGAAGATGTTTCTCTGCAGTAAGAATCTCAGACTGTCCATCAAAAATAGGGAAGTGTTTATGGTAGTCCTGAGGAAAATCATGAAGGACAGGGGGCAGCCTTAAAGGGCTCTATCTTAGCTGAGCTCTGGAAGGAAAAGGAGTAGGAGTAGGTAGGGTATCATTGGACTTACTCTCGAGGAATTCATAAGGTCGGTTATGGTTTATACATGGTTCAAAGGAAAGGACAAGATCAACTCTAGGGGTGAAAGGAGAATGTACATTGTTGAATTCAAGTGAAGGATATACAAAGGAGGGTCTCTCCTGACCTAGAGCTCTCCAGTGAGACAATTGTTTTTTGATATATATATACATAACGGTAAAAGGATGCCAACACAGAAGAATAGGGCCTCTTTGAAGAGATTGATACTTTGATACTTGGAACTTAATTCTTCCATGTCTGAGGCAGCTGGGCTCGTTCTCTAGTGGAGTCTGCAGATTGAACTTGAATAATGAGTGGAGTCGCCAGGTGGATGATATGCAACCCTTCTGATGTCTGAATGCTGTCGATCATCAACAATCAGATCTAAAACTTTGTCGTTCTCCTAGGGATGATGAAAAAGTCATTCCCCGACAACAACGCTAGTTTGTTAACACCCAAAACGTACCTCCAGGGTTGTGGAAAGGCATAATCTAGGTAACCACTAACCACTTTGGACTTATGCTACTAGCCCAGCACTGTCTGAGAGGGATCTCTCTTAACTTTATGAAAAACTGGAAATACTCAAAGTTGTCAGCAATGAACAAACACACCAGCCTTCATTACTCAAAAATATTCAATTAAAACATACACAGAAGGTCATATTTATGATGGGACAAATCGTGTGAAACTTTTGGAGGTATAATCATGAGGGAAAACCAATTGGTCGACGAGGTCAAGGCATTACATATAAATCATATAATAGTGCCATAGTGTGGACTATTCGAACAGAGGCAAGGTAGCCACCCGCTTGCCATCGTACTGCTATTTTCTGGTGGTAAAAGAAGAAAATAAGAATAGACCATTGATATGAGCATCTAGCAAAGATGAATTCAATATCAACTTTAGTAGCAATATTGAGTGAATACCTGATATAATAACCAGAGCTTGTTTCCAAGAATTCTAAGTTATTATACACTAATCTCATACATGAAATGAAAAACATAATGTAAAGGCATAACAAGAAGTACATGCACATAGAGAAGAAGGAAAAAACTGACTACAAGTTAAAGCAACACAGGAATCTCTGCAAAACAATCTACCATAGGCATTGCACATTGTATTGATATGAAAATCTCAAAACTGGGCTCACCCCTCAGGCCTTAGCCAAATGATTTTGCAACCCTTAGTTCTTCTATTACAATGCTTTTATAGGCTCTCAACCTTGAATTGGTCCTTAGGAAACAACCAAAATTATGCCGCCACCTTAACTGCCCAAAATTGGGAATATTACATATGTGTCAAGTTCAAAACAGACTGATTAAGATAGGAAACAAAAATACCATGAGCAGGGTGCCACCTTACTCCTGAGTCTTCAGTTGGCCTTGCGAATTAAAGAAGTCCTCTACCTTCAAAGAGATGTCAGCCTGTGACTCGTCTACTTAAGTGGGAGGTGTCGCTTCCTTAGTGGAGATCACGAAATCCTTGAGAATCTCTGTGTCCTGTTGGATGCTTTGATCCCCTTCAGGAGGTTCCTTCCCCTTCCCTTAACGTCGAATTCTTTGGGACCTCTGTTGCCCTTCGGGCTCCTCATATTCACTAGCGGAGATGGATTCTACATGGTCGAATATCATAGGAGATGAAGGAGCATGCTATTCCTCCACATCGGACCACACCTTCTCTGGCATGAAAATCACTCCGGATTCCTGCTCCTTTTCCATGATCCAATTCCAACTGAAAGATACCCGAAATTCCAGGTGCACCACCTTCTCCATATACTGATTTCGAATATGGGACGTAAGGACCATATCCATAACCGCCGTGATGATGACAGCAACTACGTGTGGTCACATTTTCCATGATAACCTATTCGAACCTCTTAATCAAGTAACAATGATGCCCAAGGTTCGAACTGACGTGAAACACGCTTGGCAACGATCTCCAGATAGACAGCAGGGCATATGACGATGCTGAGGTGGCCTCCATCGTGTTTGCAATCATTTTGGTGGAAGTATAGATGCCTTTAAGCCGCCTATCCACCTGGGCTTGTCTATGTCATAAAATTTCACCTCATTTCCCTTTCATCCGTGGAATGACGTGGGTCACATCATCCTACCTCTATCACCTGCTGCTCTGGCCCCTTTACCTCCGTCGTCGGCCAAATTATAACCTCCCATGTCTACTAGTACCATATGAGCGCTCGTAGCGCAACCATCTTTGCCATTCTATTGCCTCCACCAATTTTGGCGGTCTACCTCTTTAACCTTCTGTTTCAAGTTTAATACAGGTAGCCGGAAGGGTTTGGTGGTTCCCATGGAGAAAACCCATCTCTGTGGAGTGATGATGGACCTCCTCAAAAAAACCCCCGGACCCGAGAAAAATATAAATTGACAGATGTTACAAAGGGAAAAAAGCAAATGAAACCCCTATACATGTCTTAACCCTTATTTTTCTCCTAATTTCAGGTATATACCGCTGAAACCCTATACCAGGTGCATTCAAACCCTATCCCCCAGAACAATTTTAGCCTTAACCTTCCCTGAAACTGGTTCTCAATCTTCCTTCTTGCCGCAAATGGACTTAGATTTGTTAATAATGGAGGCTGTAAATCTCTACCTGTCACGAAGAGGCCCTGAGTATGACTCCTTCTATCACTCTCTTCATCTTCCACATGCTTGGAGGCTTCCGACCTCGACAGGATCCAAGGCACAAATGTCAACCCCCGTGTGTGTCTTCATATATATAACGTTTCTCCTTTAAGCTTCGGTCTTCTTTTCCTTCCATCCTCCTCTCTCCTTCGTTGATCTCTTGAGTGAAGGTCTGTACCATTCAGTGGTATCCCCCTTTATTGATTTGACCTATTTCCCTTTCCTGCCGTTAGATCATTTCCCATGTCCCAATCTCCACCATCCATCCCTTAGCGTCGTACATCAATGGAGTGGTGTCGCATTCCCCTAAAGAGGTCTTGTTTACCACTTATCGTCCTCACAATGGGCCCGGGTACCGACACCTAGCCAATGGTTTTTCCCATTTCAGCCACCATTCTATCTATCTGGCGGGCATCTCTCCGATGCGATGATCGACGAGGACGGTCGATCTTCTCGAGCTAATCTAAACCATTTATTTTGTCACATTGCGCTTATACCTTTCGAACCCCGAGCTCCCGAGCTCTGACCACGGGATATTCCTCGGTTTCCTTGGGCTGTCCACATGGCCAACCACTTTCGCTTCCACCTAGGTGGTATCGCATGCCCCCGAGGAGGTTTTGCTTACCGCCTACCCTATCATGCGACGCTTCCTCCAGCTGCCACTTGTCTACCAGTATTTCCCATCGCAACCACCCTTCAAGCCTATTCCCCACGTGCTTTGGCCATGCGACAATCAATGAGAGTCGTTGATCTCCCTTTCGCACCCATCCAACAACAAAAACCTGTGTGATGGTTAACCCTTGGAATATTTGCGTTTGGACTATAGACTTTGGCTCCTTTTTGGCCATTTTGGTCGCGTTTTTTGCTATGTATTTGCTCTTCCTTATATTTAACACCCCTGACATCAATTTTCTCTTATGCCTTAGCACCTAGCCATGAAAAATAAAGGGAAATTAGGTCTCCTCCAGGGAATTTTCTAGGCGCCCCTCTATCTCACCCCCATTCTTATGCTGCAAAAAACTAGGTGCTAACACTAGCACATGCATGTACTGGGACATTATTATTCTCAAGGAGTGAGGCCATGAGATCTATGGTCTTCTTCATGCATGAACTTTTAGGATGGTATCCTCGATTACAGTATGTGCACTTGTATTTTCCCTTCTGAATGTTCTTGGCCTTCTTAGGATTCGAGGTTCCATCCGAATGTATGTGAGCCTCCTTCTTCTTTTGATCATTCGACTTTCTACATAATTTTTTTGTTTTCCTTTTACATTCTCTCTCCTTGACTCAGTAGCTGCAAGAGCTGAATCCAACTTGGATTTTATAACTCCCATGTGCACTAGCTTCTCCTCCTCAAGATTGAGACATTGGATGAAGTCTGCAAGCGAAGGGAACTTTCATTTTGGAATGGACATATTGGCTGACTGGAAGGTCAAAACAAACACTAAATAATCAGGGCCTAGCTTCGACATGATGGAAAGGATGAGTTGTTTGTCCTTCTTCTCAATCCCATACCTCTTCAACTGTGAGATCAAGTTCTTGAATTTGTTGAGAAACTCAGTGATAGTTTCGAAACTGATTGCGCTCATGGAGATGAGCTCATTTTCCAACTTAGGACCCTTCAAATCATTAGTCTGACCAAGAAGAGATTCGAGCTTGTCCCAAACCTCCTTTGGAGTCTTCAAATCAATAACATGAAAGTGTAGGTCCTAAGAAATGGAGAGCAGCAGCAATCCTACTGCTTCATCAAGCTTGTCTAAGTACTTGGATTTCTCTACTCCACCAGTGGAATCAATTGTAGAGCCATTCACTACTCTGGAAAGACTCTTCGACTTCAAGAAGATGTCCATTTCCCCCTTCCATTCGAAGTAGTTTAATGAATTCAACTTGAGATCCATGATACTACAGAATTTGAAGTTGAAAGAGGGGAGATTCCTGCAAAACAATGAGAATTATGAAAAGAAGATCTTCTCCAATTCGATTTGAACATTTCCTTAGGACAATGAGAACATATGACTAAGTCATTCACACCTAGCTAGACCTCATTGGATTTCTCCAGTGAATTCAAGGTAATAGCACCATGATTTGCTGTGGAAACTCAGAGGCTTCTGGTGCTCAATGGAAGACAGTTGCTCAAGGAATTGTTGCAACTGTTGCTGCTGCAATTCGAATAGATGTTGTCAGCTCTGATACCACGTGATATTTTTTGAATATGATCACTCAACAGTATCAGACCTCACTAGAATTCACCCATGAAGTGCAGAAAGAAGAAGAAGAAAATGTTGAATCAATAATCACTCATTACACAGAAAATGGAGAAAAACTGTTGTATCATACATCAGCAATAAGCTGGCACTCTGTAATGTGAATAATAACTGAATACAATGAATGAGATTCGAATTCCTCTAAGGCCATTCGAATTCTCCTCAAAGTGTGTCTTGGATAGCATAGGATACATCATCCAAACAAGTGGCAATGGTCATAAATGTCAGATAGTCAGTCAAATGAGTCTAACTGAGTCTAGTTGAGCACATGGGAATGGATGTATGGAAGGAGATTCCAATGTGGGTGCATGAGTAGATGTCAGTAGTCATAATAGCTCAAACTAGTCTCATTAGGTTCCTATCTAAGTTCTTCAGTTAGTTAACTGATCAATCATCCCCTGAATCAAGGAACCGAGTCATCAACCAACCAACTAACTGAAGTAACTCCTAAATAGGTGGAATAAGGCGCACTTGTTCTCCAATGATGAAAACAAGGGCGCATCCGTGGCTAGGAGGGATAGAACTGAGCATAAACGGGCTCATATGGGCTGTAAAATAAGGACTAGGTGCTGGGAGACTACCATACTGATGACTGGATACATGCAATTGCATGCATGCATGCAAAATAGAAAAATGATGGTGAGAATATTCCAACAATAGCAAAGTACAACGAAACTTCAGTACATTGCTACTGATGAGCAGATTGGAGATGTGTTAACTGTAAAGTTAGTCACAGCAGATCTAATGAACAAAATAACTCAGTCACAATAGATGAATAAGAAGATATGGTGCAAAACTGTGCAAAACATGCAGCAGTGCTCTCTATCCCAGAAAGGGTGAATGAATTACAATAGATTACAATACAATCCAATTACTGTCAATGGCAATTCGAATTGACTAAGTAGGCCATTCGAATCACTGAATGGAGTAGCTTGACTCAATCTAGGAGTCCTCATCAATCATCGGTGTTGCTCATCAATCACAACAAACAGTCATCCAGGTGTCAAGCTGAGTCTAACTGATCATAATAAATGTAACTGAAGTGTGTAGCACTGATATAGGATCTGGAGGCTCAGTGGGGGCGCATGGGAGGCTAACTGGAGTCAGAGCAAGTCACCTAATCGAACTGGAGGTCAATCGGAGGTGAAACAGTCAGTCAGGAGTGAAATCGGAGTGAAATCAATCAGAATCGGAGCTAACTGAATGTAACTGGAGTGAATCTGCAGTGGTAGGTGAACAAGTGCGCCCTTCTCAGTCAGTAGGTGAGAAGAGGGCGCCTTTCAGCTTAGGAGGGCTAAAACTCTGTGGAAAGTGGCTCCCGGGTGCTAGAAGAAGGTGGATAAGGTGCTGGAGGCATCAAACTGGTGACTGGACTGCATATCCTGAAATAGATCATGCAAGATCCTGAAGTAGATATGTATCCCGAAATAGATGATCCTGAAATAGATATGTATCCCGAAATAGATGATGGATATCCGAACACCCCCCCTCAAGCTAGACTATGATGTGCCAACTAAAATAATGTGGGGCCCTGGTAACTAAGACCAAAGGTCACCCCAATACAATAATCCAAAAAATGCTGAAAAATAAACTAAGTGAGGAAAGAGGGAAAACCCAGTGGGAAGAAAGCCCCCCCTCAAGTCTAAAGC
The DNA here is from genome assembly GCA_027924585.1 of Larix kaempferi. Lineage (NCBI taxonomy): Eukaryota > Viridiplantae > Streptophyta > Pinopsida > Pinales > Pinaceae > Larix > Larix kaempferi. Next base: position 6,550,686 of record BSBM01000043.1, on the reverse strand, counting down.
ATAATAATGAATCAATCTGTCTCCACCATGATGGAACTCACCCCCAATAGTGAACGGAGGTAAGAGAACTTCTTCTCAGTGAAGCTCTTGGTGAAGATGTCTGCAATTTGCTCATCGGTAGGGCAATATTGCAGAATGATGGTGCGGTCATGCACCAACTGTCGAATGTAATGCATATGAATCTCAATGTGCTTGGTCCTCTGCCGCTGAACTGGATCTGTGGAGATCTTGATAGCACTTTGATTGTCACAAAATAGGACAGTCGAAGTAGTGCCACCAAAACCGAACTCGGAAAGAATACCCTGCAACCAAACTGCCTGAATGCAGGCATTGACTGCCCCTCGATACTCTGCCTCTGCTGAAGAAAGTGCAATGGCTGCTTGCTTTTTGCTGGACCAGCAAATAGCACCATGACCAATCATGAAAACATAACCGGAAGTGGACTTCCGATCAATGCTATCACCTGCCCAATCTGAATCAGTAAAACCAATGAAATCTAGCTCAGAATCTGCAGCATAATGTATGCCAAACTGTCTCGTACCTTGCACATACTGCAAGATCCGCTTGGCTGCTCGCCAATGAAGCTCATGTGGCTGCTGCATATATCTTGACACGGCACTCACGGCATATGAGATGTCAGGCCTAGAGTGTGTCAAATAAAGTAGTGAACCAATCAACTGTCGATACATACTGCAATCTGCAAGCGGTGTGGAATCTCCCTCCTCAAGACTGATTCCTGAGAGGAATGGGAACGGGGCTGCCTTACATTCAGCCATATTAAACTTCAATAACAGGTCGGAAGCATATTTTTGCTGAGATATAGTGATCCCATCAAAATTTTGAGCTATCTCCAAGCCCAAAAAGTGACTCAGCAAGCCCAAATCGCTCATGTCAAAGGCTAGATTTAAGGCAGATTTTAGCTTGTTCATTGAAGTAAGTGTGCTACCAGTAATAAGCAGATCATCAACATAAAGTATAATAACCAACAAATTACCTTTAACTCGCTGAAGATAGACATTCGGATCAGATTTGCATCTTTGGAAATTCTGAGAAAGAAGGAAGGAGTCCATCTTTGCGTACCAAGCTCTTGGGGCCTGTTTTAACCCGTACAAAGACTTCTTCAATCTACAAACCAATGATGGATCTGATGTATAACCCTCTGGCTGCTGCATATAGACCTCTTCAGCAAGGTCTCCATGTAAAAATGCACTCTTCACATCCATGTGATGCACCTCCCAGTGCTTGGATGCGGCAATAGCTAAAACAAGGCGGATGGAATCCATCTTTGCAACCGGTGCAAAGGTCTCTGTGTAGTCCACTCCTTGGACTTGGGAAAAACCTTTTGCCACCAACCTTGCTTTATATTTGCTGATAGTGCCATCAGCAGCAAATTTAGTACGGTAGACCCATTTACACTTCACTAATTTTCTTCCAGGTGGAAGAGAAACTAGCTCCCATGTATTGTTCTTTTGAAGAGAACTGTACTCTTCATCCATGGCATCTTTCCATCTCGGATCTCGATGGGCTGAATAATATGATTGGGGATCTGAACCAGCCATCAAATAACAAACCTCAGGAAGAAATGGATCAGCAATAGAAAGAGCCATACCTGCCCTTTGAAAGTCTCCTCTTGTTCGTCTCGGATCAGCAGGATTTCCAAGACTAGAACCAGCAGATTGTAGAGTATTTTGGGCCCACTTTGGTAACTGAGGGAGATCTGAATGGTCGGATTCCGAACCTGATATGTCATGATCATCATATGCTGCTACAATATCAGAAATATCAGAACTCATACCTTCATTATCGCTGCTCGAATCTTCTTCTGGTGAAGGCGGTGAATCGGCAGTTTTCTCCTCAACTAGTTGCAATTCTTGAAGCGGTTCTTCAAACTGCACACTGCGCTCTATGAATATCTTTTTAGATCTGATATTCATGAGTTTATATGCTTTTGATTCTTCCCCATATCCTATCAATATGCACTCGATACTTTGTGGATCCAAAGCTCGTCTCTTCTCAGAAGGAATTCTAGCCCATGCAGTAGAGCCAAAAACTCTCAAATTGGACACATCCGGTTTGTGACCAAAGAATGCTTCGAAAGGAGTCATACCTTTCACGGATGAATGTGGAACTCGGTTCTGTATATATGCAGCAACATTGATTGCTTCAGCCCAAAGATTTGCAGCCAAACCTTTTGATTCAATCATGCATGTAGCCATCTCTTTCAGTGACCGGTTTTTCCTTTCCGCTACACCGTTCTGCTGGGGTGTGTAGGGAACTGTATGTTGGATCTTGATTCCGCTTTGGGCACAAAGTTGCAGCAACTCGGACTTGATATATTCCCCACCATTATCAGATCTAAGAGCTTTGATCTTGCTCTCAGTGGTGGTCTCAACAGAAGCCTTAAAATCCTTGAATTTTCCAAGCACTTCTGACTTGTTTTTGAGAAAGAATACCCATGTAAAGCGAGAATAATCATCAATAAATGTCAAAACATACCTTGAACCATTTAATGACATATGGGGCAGCGGACCGCTGATATCAGAATGGATCAATCCCAAAATAGTAGAGGCTCTGCTAGCCTTGCCGCGGTCGAATCTGTGCTCGGGGTGCTTCCCAATAATGCAACCGGTGCATATTCCCTTCGAGGAACGGAGTTGTGGCAGCCCATCAACCATGGATTTATTTGATAGCAGCAGCAAATACTTATAATTTAGATGTCCAAATCTTTCATGCCAAAGCCTACTAACCTCATTACCATGTGTGCGAAGAGCAGTGGGCTTTGCAAGCGGAATAAAGTGTGAAAACTCATAACATTTTGCAGTGTGGTTTGCCTTTCCAACCGCAACTAGTCTTCCACTTTTGATATCAGAAATTTCAACTGTATTAGGGCTGAATGTGACTTTCTTTGGATCACCAGTATGTGTCATTTGATAAACAGAAAGGAGATTCGAAGCTAAGGAAGGCACATAGAGAACATTCTGAAAGCATCCATGATCTACATGAATCGTACCTTTGCCCTTTGAAGAAATTTTTGAGTCATCTCCCAAATGGATGGGGATGGAGCTGTTTGGATCGAATGAGGAAAAAGAATCAATATTTGCAGCCATATGATTTGATGCACCCGAATCTATCAAGAGAGTGGGCTTCGAAACCGTTGCCATGAGTGCTTGTCCTCTTTCATGATCGTCATTCCGATCCTTCTTCCTTGCACCGTCAGGAAGGGTTATGTTGTTCTTTTCCAAAAGGAGGGCCATTTGATCTATAGTCTTCTTCATACATGAACTTTCGGGATGAAAGCCACGGTTACAATAAGTACATTTAGATTTTTGGTTACCTTCTTTGCCCTTTTGCTTGGATTTCGAACTGGATGGTGCATCCATTTGCTTGCCTTTGTCTTTTTGCTTGTGAGGCTCGAATTTGGGCTTCTCCTTCTTTAGCTTTCCTTTACCATTCGAGATCTTGGGTCCTTGAACAAATAGGGCTGAATCTTTGGAGCTTATGGACCCCATTTGAATCAACTTGTCATGCTCTTTCGTAACGGACTCAATGAAGGCATTCAAGGTAGGCATCTTCCAATTTGGGGTAGTTAGCCGACCGGAATTGAAAGTGGAGACAAATACCGAATAATCTTTCCCAAGCTTGCTTAGAATGGAGAGGATCAACTGCTTATCCTCTTTGATAACACCACTGTTCTTCAATTGCAAGTTCAAGTTCTTGAATTTTGTGAAGAATTCATTGATGGTCTCGAAATTTTCAGGATTAAGGCCAATTAATTCATTCTCTAATTGAAAAGCCCTAAGCTCATCCTGCTTGCCGAATAGTGTCTCAAGTTGCTCCCATATGGCCTTTGGAGTCTTCAATCCGCTGAGATGGAAGTGAAGATCTTTGGAGATGGAGAGACAAAGAAGACCGTAAGCTTCATCAAGCTTATTGTAGTGTTTGGTTCTTTCTGCCACATTGTTTGGCTCCAATTCAAGACCAAGAGTGACTCGGTAGTATCCTTTTGAACGTAATATGATCTCCATATCATCTTTCCAATCAAAATAATTGAATGGGGTGAGGATAGGCTTTGAAGAAGAGTATTCCATTGCTAGGAGCGAGTCAAATGATGAAGAAGAAGCTTGCTTGCAAACTATAGCGAATGGAAATGCTGTAGGGAAGCTTGCATGCAGAATGTAGCGAGTGCACTTGGAGGAGATAATTAACCTGCAAATCACATAAGAACAATCACAATAAGGTCGAACAATCCACCCTTTGAGAGTTGCATCACACCTGGGATTGGATTTCAAGCAATGTTGAATGGGTCCAATGTATCAAATCCAGGAATTATGTGGTAACTCAAGCTTCTGGAGTGGTATTGGAATAATTTTCAAGCTTTGCATGCACATGAGCGAATGCCCTTGAGATATCTCATGCCAAACTTTTTGCAATTTTTAGCAATTCAGTCAAATCTTCTTGTATAAACACCTGTAGAAAAGAGATCTTGTCCCTGCAATGGCTCTGATACCATGTAAAGTTAGTCACAGCAGATCTAATGAACAAAATAACTCAGTCACAACAGATGAATAAGAAGATATGGTGCAAAACTGTGCAAAACATGCAGCAGTGCTCTCTATCCCAGAAAGGGTGAATGAATTACAATAGATTACAATACAATCCAATTACTGTCAATGGCAATTCGAATTGACTAAGTAGGCCATTCGAATCACTGAATGGAGTAGCTTGACTCAATCTAGGAGTCCTCATCAATCATCGGTGTTGCTCATCAATCACAACAAACAGTCATCCAGGTGTCAAGCTGAGTCTAACTGATCATAATAAATGTAACTGAAGTGTGTAGCACTGATATAGGATCTGGAGGCTCAGTGGGGGCGCATGGGAGGCTAACTGGAGTCAGAGCAAGTCACCTAATCGAACTGGAGGTCAATCGGAGGTGAAACAGTCAGTCAGGAGTGAAATCGGAGTGAAATCAATCAGAATCGGAGCTAACTGAATGTAACTGGAGTGAATCTGCAGTGGTAGGTGAACAAGTGCGCCCTTCTCAGTCAGTAGGTGAGAAGAGGGCGCCTTTCAGCTTAGGAGGGCTAAAACTCTGTGGAAAGTGGCTCCCGGGTGCTAGAAGAAGGTGGATAAGGTGCTGGAGGCATCAAACTGGTGACTGGACTGCATATCCTGAAATAGATCATGCAAGATCCTGAAGTAGATATGTATCCCGAAATAGATGATCCTGAAATAGATATGTATCCCGAAATAGATGATGGATATCCGAACATTAACAAAGCCTCTGTTAGTGATGAAGTTTAGGTACTTCCGAGACAATATTGGTATGGCATAGAATGCCTCCCTCGCTGAGAGGGAGTGTTAAATATACAACATCGAGAGACTTTCTCCAAACCAATCTTGTATAACTAAGATTGATCCTCCCATAAAAAGGTGATCACTTTGAGTTCCTTCCATGTAAAGGTTTTCCCCCCATATAGATGTAACTGATAAAAGTAATGATGTTGTTAAGTCTTGTTGGGAAAAGATCTGGATTTGTGTGTGTCAAGTCATGATTCTCATGTGAACCTTCTGTATAAAGGTATCCATGGGATGGACCTCCCTTATAGAGGTGGAGCTTTCGTCTAAAGTTCATGCTTTACTTATTAAAAGAATTTAATGTTCCGTGATGTATTATTAACCATGATCACCAATTGGCATTAAGTATCCTTTAGACATTGATCACCTCTAAAGGGAATTACTTTATAATATGATCATGTGGTCTGGAATAATATAATATGATCACAGGATCTGTTAATTCTTCTTAGTATAATTTAATGCTATGTATAACTAAAGTTAGCACATATTGAACATGTAGTAAGAGATAAAGAAATAAAAGATAAATCATATAGATCAAGAGAATTCAAAATTTCCCATGCAGACACTTCCGCTAATTAAAGAGAACTCGAATGGTTAAAGCTTCAGTTATAAAGCTTCAGTTAAGTAACAATGTATGCCTCAGTCAATGCTTCAGTTAAAGCATCAGTTGAAGATATGCCACAGTTAACTAAAGAACTCACAATGGTCACTTCAAGTAAATCAATCAACATGATTGCAGTTAACTAAGTGTTAAATAAGAAGGACTAGTTAACTAAAGTGTTTTCACTTTAGTTCAACTAAAAGATGACACTTTAGTAAATCAAGGAGAACTCAAATTGATCACTACAGTGATGTTATCAAGAATCAATTAAAGAGATTTAACTAAGTGGCGACAATTAAGTAAACCACCTAACTAAGTGCGAAAGATTTCAGTTAATAGGCAAGTTCATCCTAAGTGATAGCTCAGTTAGATAAAGCAATGCATGAGAAGTGGGACACACTTCTACATGCAATATTGATACATTAAGTTTGAGCGAAAGTTCATCATGAAGTTAGAAGATAAAAAAAGAAGAGAAGAATGTATAAATGTGTTATACAGGATTGATGAATTCAGTGTGAAGCGAATTCTCTTTTCCTTTGAAGGAAAGGTGCTTCTCTTTGTGTGCAAGATATTATTATAGAAGGCAAGGCACTTCTCTTTGTGTGCAATATATTATTATAGAAGGAAAGGTGTTTCTCCGATTGATCTCTCTTTTCTATTGCTTCTGTATATTCACCAAGAGTATTTGGTCATCTCTCATCTTCCGAAAGCAATCTGCTATGTTGTAAAAGAAAGCATTCTCTGCTATCCATTATATTATACTAAGAAGAATTGCTAAGGGTTTTATTCTTATAGTTTTGAGGATTTTACCCAAGGTATATCTTGTGTTATGGTTGTATCAATTTCATGTGATTGGATTGTCTCATTGCTTCAAGTTTATGCATCTGAAAGAATTAAAGATCAAAGCTCAACCAAATATTAACAGTCTTGTCACTACTTTTGTTGTCATTAATGCTCATGGTTTGTCGTAGTCCCCTTTTGCACACTACCTTCTTTCTGCAACTAGTCATGTTTTACTCTTGTATCAAAATATAGGAAGTACAGAGAGTTTCATCTCCCAAATCCTTCATCATAATTTTCTATTTCAATGCAGAAGAATCAATCTGATTTTCAATTGTCCTTTCATTTTCTACACATAGAATCAGTCCATTGATTTCCCATTTTTGATCTATTGAATTCCTTTTCCAAACCTTTCTACATTTTTCCCATTCTTAATTTCCAAAAAAAAATATTCTATGAGTAGCATATAGAATTGGCTTAGATTCTTATTCAATGTTCTTTTCTTGTTTTTTCTTCCAAAATTTGTTCGATTTCTGTGAATTCCTATAGTTCTGAGCTTTGTGACCTAAGATGTTACATTTGTAACATACCACATTGTTGCAGAACTTTGCAATATGTCTAGAATATTTCATTTCCAACATATAGCAATTCCATTAATTGTTTTGACTTGGTTGTTCATAAAATCACAATCCACTACTTTATGCCCAAATATATTGCACGAGAAATAGCAATCAAGAAAAGGTTTTTTGTACCTGAGTTAATGTTGTCTTCTTGGTTGTACACTCATTTTGTATTTTATTTTTTCAATCTTTGGTGGAATTTCCTTTCCTCCCATGCTGATGTCTTCCTTAATATTTTCTTCATATGATTTGAGGCCTTCCTCAAAATTACCTTAATTTTTGTCAAACCCAAGACCAATCTTGTCATGTGATGATCTTTGATAGCTAAGGATGTGTTCTAAGATCATGGTGCCCTTTTCAAATTTTGAATCTGTTTCCAATCGAGCGACTGTCTTATTCATTTCTTCCGTTAGCGAAAGAATCTCAAGAATTTTCTTTTTGTAGGTTTCATTCTTCTCACAAAGTTGTTTTGTTAAATCTTCTTGACCCTTCTTGGACTCATCTAATTGTTATTTGAAGCCATTAATTGATCTAGATTTATGTGAGAATGAAATGAAAGAGCGTATATATATTCACATACACACACACACACATATATATATATATATATATATATATATGGAAAGAAACAAAATGATACAGTAAACACATATTCTATTAAATAGCGGAAATATAACAGACTATAAAATAAAACAACTAGAATGGTAGTAGCTATCTCTGAGAAGAGATGTGGCCTCTATGCTCATCCGTGCCAAGATGAATACAAAAAGAGGCTGAAAGGGCCTATTTATCATAAGCATGAGGGAAATAATCCCAAACATCCAAAAACCTAACCCTAGAATATGAACCGTCATAAATTTTGCGGCCCCAAGGTGGTCAATTGAACAGTCAACTTCCCGGGGTTGTAACGTTTGCATACGATCTTCATTTGGGGTTCCTGATAGCCCGTTGGAAAGGTCTATCCAAGATTTAAAACTTTTGAATGGGCCTCAAAATAGCCCCAAAATTTTAGGACCCGAAAAAATGTAGAACAATTACTAGAAAATTGCCAAAATGGGAAAATGTTTTGAGCGAGTGGAATAGGTGTGTGGCCACCGATATCCATCTGGATCATTAATTGTCCCTTCAACACCAAGTAGTTGATCCTTTTTTTCATTTATGATCTATGTCACTTTCATGTTAACACTCGTACCTTCCTCTTGGGACTCTTGCAACCTTATTTTAAGAGATAGATTTTATTTTCTCATTGAAGCAACGCCATCTTCTTTTTCTTCACATGTTTTCTCTTTCTTACTTAATTGATTTACTAGGAAATCATTAGTAGTCTTTGCCTCCTCCATTTGATCCTTTTATTCATGTTGTAGAAACTGTTCCATTAACCCTTCATTTTCTTTTCTTATTTTTCTAAACTCATTTAAGGCACTTATTAGCTCACTCTTTGATTCACCTTCTCTAGTTTCCTCATCTTCAAACTCACGGGGTCTTTCCTTGATGGATGTGTTGTTCTAATCCTCTTCTTCTGATTCTTTACTTTCTAAAATTGCTTCCTCAGTCTTGTGGAGAATTTTTAGAATTTCCCAAATCTAATTGGCTGAAACACATTTTCCAACTTTATATTTCATAGAATCAACCAAACCTTCCATAATGGAATCCATTGCCAACTTGTTATTCATTTTCAACTTCATTTTGGAAGCATATTTTGATGACCCTTTTAAAGGAATGCATTCTGCAACAACTATCTGCCAAATATCAAGTCCACATGCTTGCAAATAAGTTTCCATTCTTATGCTCCAAAGTAGATAGTTTGTTCCAGTGAACAGGGGGGTATTATCCTTGTTCAAACCAAATTTCTCACAAGCCATATCTACGTAGTAATATGCCTTCCAGTGGTTAGATTGTTTTTGAAGGACCCTCTCTTTTATCAATTGTTGAAATTCTTAATGATACTGAGAGGGGGGTGAATTAGTATCATGTGCAGATTAAGAAATTTTTAAATTTTAGAACATGCCCCAATTTCTATTTAGAAAACACATCAATAAAAAACAATGGTGCGCAGAATGTTTGAAGAAAATTTTATATAAATATATGAAAATTAAATTACATAGAAATATGGGAGACACCAATCTTGAATTATGTGAGCACCAACTCGAATATGGGAGACACCAATATCCATTGATGTGAGCACCAACTGACTCATAAAGTCAGTATGATTGGGACACCAATCCCACATGCAAACACCAACTTGCAGACTACAGGCTCCAAGTTGTGAGGACACAAATTCTCCATGAAAGTACCAAGTTGTTGATGCAGGCTCCAACTTGTGAGGACACCAATCCTCCGTGCAAGCACCAACTTAGAGTGTTCTGGCTCCAACCTGAGCGAAGACTACAATCTCTTTTCCTTTCCCCATCCAACCACCCTGAGATATAGATTTTGTTGTAATTATGTCACACTAACTTCAGATCTTTGCACACTATGTTTTGTTCTTTGGTTTACTTCCTCTACACGTACTTTGACGTGCTCTGCTTCAATTTTGCTTACAACTTCTCTTACTATGTATTATGCTATTGTTCTAGTCCTGCGCACTTCTTAGGTTTGCACATTTCTACAGTTTTGCAGTGTGCTCTAATCGTTCTCTACACAATCAGATCTATGCATTTACAACGCACTCATATTTGCACACTCAACACGAACCATCATTACTTGCTAAACCCCATAAATTCATTTTCTACTTGAAATCAACGCATTTACTCAGAACTCCATACTTACTTGGATGGATACTTCAATAGATTGATCAGTTACTTTATTTATATGGGCGTTGAGTCACTTCTTAGGCCAACAAAATATTGTGTAGTAAGTCCAACTCATCATGTTAACTATACTCCTCCTTGTTTAATGGTGTAGCGGCCTTAACATGATAGCAATATTACCACTTGATTTGACATAGCCGACTTGACCGACTTATCATAATGGAGGAAGTCCCACTTATTTTGACATCAATGACAATTTTTCAACAATAAAGTCTCATAGCAAGAGGATTTTTCCTTCATTTCTTAGTCTAACAACACATATAATCTCAAACCCAGATCTATCAAGCACCAAGAGGGATCCAATTTTTTGAGCTGTAATTTTTTTTTAATTTAAAGTCAAGAAATTTGACCTTTCTTGGTTGATAGATCCAAGTTTAAGTTTTAAATTTTTCTTTTATAGACGGACATCGATTTTTTTAATTACTTTTTCATAATTTTTTATTTTATGAGCCGACATGGATTTTTTAGTTAGTTTTCATGATTTTTTATTTATGATCTAACATGAATTTTTTTAATTATTTTTTGTGTTATGTTACGTTACCTTACCTTACATGACAACATATCCCCCATACTGGGCTATAGAGAACCTCGCTCCTCTTGGTGCAATAAATATCATGTTTTAAAGCATTGTAAAGACAATTTTCATCTAAACTCTGCTTCTTATAAATGTAAAATTAATAGACTCTAAATAACATATTTCTATATAAATCTTAGCATCGATATGTGAAATCTCCATCCCCATATATTAGTTGAAGCTATCTTTCTTGTAAAATTATATATATATAGTAAATATATAAATTTCATTCATATGATAATGTAATATTATAAAAATTATTGACATATATTAATATAAATTTTATATAATAATTATATTATTTTTATTATTATTTATATTTATCTTTTCATAATAAAATATTATATACTTTAAAAAATATAATATAAAACATGACATCACTAAGTCATTCATATGATAATGTAATATTATAAAAATTATTGACATATATTAATATAAATTTTATATAATAATTATATTATTTTTATTATTATTTATATTTATTTTTTCATAATAAAATATTATATACTTTAAAAAATATAATATAAAACATGACATCACTAAGTTGTCAACCTTATTGAAATAAAATGAAAAGAAAAACCATTGACCTAACCCTTATGGTGCCCAACCAAGCCTTATGTAAGTGATCACACAAATCTCACAATGGAGCGGCTTAGATCTACAAAGTGGTAGAGAACGTAGCTCTAAGTTCTAACACCTTCTGCAACTTCCTCAATAGATATTTTTTTTAGGGTTGCTCTTCACTTTTGTGCTTGAACAAAGAAAACCCACATCGAGTCATATGCACTGTATATATGTCTATATTTACTTTGTAATAACAAAATATTATATTAATTGTATCATTTTATTTTATTCTTTATTAAATGTTATTTTATTGTCTATATTTACTTTGTAATAACAAAATATTATATTAATTGTATCATTTTATTTTATTTTTTATTAAATGTTATTTTATTCTTTATTTTTTAGTCCTTGCCGTAGGCAGAGACTATATGTTCCACTCTTTTCAATTAAATTACACATTTAGATCGAATATATTTATAATTTATAATGTTGAATAAAATGTTTTATTTAACTATAATTATTTAATAAAATATATAAATACATGTTGAATTTTTATTTGACCAAAGTATTTGATTAGACTAATATTATAATTGCCAAGCATTAAGAAAATAAAAAATAAAATAAAATTACAAACATACTTTAGATATGGAAATATCGTTTCCTTAGTGGACTGACATGGTGCGCAAGGCTGACAATGTTTTACAGGTTGACCAGTGAGACTAGTGTTGTATAGGTTGATGAGTGTTGCAAGTTTGGGTAGCTGCCAGAGGGCTAACTTTCGCTTCCATTAATTGCATTGCATTGACACACATTTCTTCTTCACAACTTTCCACTGCATTAGTACTAAAAAACATCATTTTTCAGAATCCAGATTTCTTGGTTCAAGTCACAACAGGAACTTTAAGTCGCACTCAATGCAGTACCCTGGTTGCTTCATCCTCATATGGATGGACAATAACACACAGGATTGTGAATCTCACTCTCAAGTTCTAATTTTTTGTATAACATGGAGTCTAGTCATTAGTGAGTCATTCAAAATTTAAAGGTCCATTAGTAGGGAAATCCTATATTTTTATTATAATGGGTGTTTGGATTGGCCAAATGGGGGAAGAACTCCCATTCTCTCCTTTAGAGCAGCCATTCTTGGATGGATATGAACTTGGGTGATTTTACCTTGGTTGTTGGTGCCCGAACATTGCAAGCCTCATTCTACTCTAAGACGGGTAACAAAAGGAGAGTCCTGCTGCTGTTTAACCTATGTTTTCATTGGAAGGAAGGCTATGTTGTTTTCTTGAAGCCGACTTACTATCTCCTTCATTCAATATTTGTTTAGAGATAGATTTGAATAAAATAAGCTCAGCTTTTGGAGAGTCAATTTGTTGGAAGAACCATTGAAAAAAAATAATGGACAACTTGAACATCAATCCCACACAACCACCAACAAAGGATGAAATGGTGGGCTTCTGGCCAAGAATAAGTTAGTCTTAGTCTCCTCTTGCATTTTGTTTGCATTAAATTATGAGGTCATAGAAAAACTAGGTTATAGTGTTACATTGTTAAACATGAAACTTTATATCCTCTCATTTGAAACCCTTCATTATCTGCGATTCGATCTCATGCCTCAATTGTTAGCTTCATGAAATAACCTATCTTGCTAGCTATTTTTGATGAGTTATATATCCCTATTTTTTATTCCTAGCTGGAAATGTTTGGCTATATTGTAAAGCTTAATCCGTTGTTAACATAGACCAAATATTTGGCCTCAACGACCCTCTATACATCTGTTTGGTCATTGAAATGAAGTGCTTATGCTATGATTTTCATTGACATATTCTATAACTATCCTAATTATGTTTATTGTTAGAGGCCATTGGTCTATATCGGTCTTGCTTTTCCCATCGATGAAGAATGAATGGTTGAGTGGGTTGGTCTCCATGTAGATATAGTCTTGTGCTTTGAAGTGGACCCAACTCTTTGGGTATCTTGGAGCTGGAAGCTATTGTTATTTCAGTTTGATGGACCTGTGGAAATTTAAAAAATATATATTTATTTATTTCATTTTTATGGATTTGTGGAAATTTGAAAAGGTTTTATGTTTGTTGTATTGTAATCTTAACATATTAGTTTCTCTTATACTCATGAATCTTGACATATTAGTTTCTCTTATACTCTGTTCATCCACATAACATATTAACATCATTGTTACTGCCATGATCTAGGTTGATCTTCAACATATTTCCAAGAATACACATGGACATGTTGGGGGAGGCCTTGCAGCTCTTTTCACTAAGGATGCACTACACTGTATCAGATAAAAAATGAATGTAATTGATTTGCAAGATGAAACAAATGATGCTGAAATTATGAATTCTATGTCCGTTACAAATTAGCACTTTAGGACTGCTTTGGGAACTAGAAACCCCTCTTCCCTCCGCAAGACTGTGAGTAGTTATAAACTTATGTAGAGATTCCTGTGGCGTTGCAACAATCTGCTTTGTTTCTACTTATTTTCCTAGGATTACTTCCTCCACATGGTCACCATCAGTCAATTTCATTGTTTCTGTACAATTGTTAGAAACCTCTGTAACTTCCCCTTCTATCTATGCAAATGGTTCTATGATAAAAAAATATTTCATATTGTAGTGGAGTTTCATCCATTATCATTGATCCTTTATCGTGCTCACATTCATCCTTGATCTTGCTCACTTCCTATAGGTGTTTCCTTTATTCTCCCATTTTGGCCCATTTTTTTAGCACCTCGTAATATGGCCAAGTTACCACGCATATTTTGTTCTGACTCTTGCGCAATTAGTAGCTTTTGATCCACTTCCTTGATTTTTTCATCTTTAACCAACCGTCCCCATAGCTGTGCACTTTATTCATGTAAATTTTCACACTTCAGTTCCAAATTCCTAATATTTTTTATTGCAATATTCATTATTTCATATCTATGTTCCTTCTCAACTCTGACCTCTGGAGGTGTCCTTGGTTGTTTCTTTGTTGAGAGATCCTCAATTTTAATGTGAATAATTTGAATAAATTCGCTTAGCTTGGTTATCTTTTCTTCTGAGGGGCATCCTTTTCTATTTGTACATGTGGTAGCGTATCACATACCTGCTCAAATTCCTTCTGCAATTTGGAATTCTTCAGCTGTCTTTCCTCTACTTCCTTTTTCAACTTGTTTGTCTTTGCACAGTTTCTTCCTTCTTTGTTTCCAGGTTATGACATTCCTCCTGTAATGCTTCTTTTTAATCAAAACTTTTATACCATTCTGTCGAGACAGCTTCATGTTGTCCTTGAATTTTTTGCGCAACAGATGCATGTAATGCATGCATCTCATCCATAGGTAACCATGACAAGATTATTTCTACTAGACTTATTATAAATGTTGATTCTTGCATCTCTTTTGTGGGAAACACTAGTGCTATTGTCAGAATCTTGAAACCTTGCTGCAGTTATGTCACGTCCTTCATCTGTGTAGATGATTGTGCCTTTTTCGCTAATCATGTGTCTTTATGAGGGTGTATGCGCGTTCTTTTTTCCTTCTTCTTTCTGGGCCTTCATTAGTATCTCCTTTATTGTTGCGAATTTTTATTCAACCTTTAAGAAAATATCCTATTGTTTTGTTGCAAGATCTTCCATTTCCTCCTTCGTTGCCAACTTCTCCATAATATCCTTTGTAATATTATTGACCTCCATGCCAATTTGATCCATGTCATCTTCTGTTAGGATTCGAGTGCAACTAGGATTTGATGGTTTCCTCTTCTTTCTTGATGACTCCTCCACTTTCTCCTTCCCTATCCTTTTATTTGTTTGTGTAGTCTATTCTGTAGCTTCAGGAAATATTTCTACACTTCCCTTTTCTATAGATTTTTCTTGTGGTGAAGTGTTCTGCGGTATAGGATTCTCCTCTTGCATGACTTCTTCTTCTTCAGTCAAAGGGATTCTCCATGCTGGATCCCAATCACATGATCTGCACAATTTCCTCCTTGAAACACCAAAACATGGTGGTTAACCACTGTCTTTGGGGATCCCTTTTGGATTGTGCATAGATATGATGCATCCCCACTTTGAAACTTGCAATTTGTTTGTATATATCAATTATTCATGGGTTTATGCGTGACATCTCATTTATTATAACTTTAATTTATTCATTATATATAAATAAATTAATATTGTTTTCTAGTTGTATGCGACGGATTTTAGTAAACCACCAATTTGTGTACCTTGCAGCTAAGAAAATTTTCTTGTTTCTATCAAAGAATTGACTTTCATCTACTTCTTTTCGGCATACTAGTGCGAGACATATTAACATCCAGTTATAATGCAAATGTGTACTGTTTTCTTGTGTTTCTTGGAAGTCAGCTAAAAACTCATTTCGTAGAAACATTGACCAATTGAATTGAACTGCCTCCATGCATTGTGCTGCAGCTGTGATGATTTCTGCTGAGACTTGGTGCTGTTGACTCTTTCAGAACAACTTTTTATGCAACCAAGTCCCAGATATAGCATAAAAATAGCGGAAATAGACCAGAAGAAATTAATACATGCCTTAATAATGAAGAATTGAGGTGAATAACAAACCTCTTCGAGGGAGGAACCTCCTTACACAATGTATATTACAAGACAATATACAATGATGACTAAAATGAAAAGGTCTCTTTCCTATATATAGGAGACAAAGGGGTACAATAACAACTAATAGACCCAAGCTGACATCAATAATATGTAATGCGCCATAATAAAGGGGACAATGTGCCACTACATAGGGGGTAATGTGCCAATATTTAGGGCTTAACATGCCCGTCCCATTTATACAAGTGTTGTCCTCAACGCTTGATTAGTTTTGGATGCTTCTGTATGAAGAACTCATCTTCTTCCATTTGACGAGGTACTCAGTAATAGCCCGATTTCGTATATGGTTAGTCCTTGTTTTAGTGATTTGTTCAGGTTCCAATATGACTCTTCCTTCTTCATCAAGCTCGGGAAAGATTGTTTGAATTGTGATCTTGTCTCCTATTACCCTCTTTACGCAAGAAACATGAAAAACTACATGCACTCTTGAAGATGAAGGGAGATCCAATTTGTAAGCCATACTAACAATCTTTTGCAACACTTTATAATGACCATAATACTTGGGAGCTAATTTTTTTTCCTTATTTAGTTGCTTGAGGGACATCTGCTTGTAAGGTTGTAGCCTCATAAATACACAATCCCCTTCTTCGAAACTCCTTTCACTTCGATGTTGATCAACTTGTTGTTTCATACTGTTTTGTGACATAGGTAGGTTTTCCTTAAGTATCTGGAGAATTGCTGGTTGGTGCTCTATGTGATCTTCCACAGCTTGAAATTTAGATTTTCTCTTTAAGGGAGATGTGATAGATGGAGGTTGGTACCCATAAAGCGCCATAAATGGAGGCATTTTTTATGATGTATGGAAGGAAGTATTGTACCACTATTCTGCCAAAGATAACCATTTCACCTATTGTATTTATTTATCATATGCAAAGCAACGAAGATAGCCTTCCAAATATTTGTTCACTATCTTAGTTTTCCCATTAGATTGAGGATGATAATATGAACTGTGAGCCAATTGGGTACCCAAACAAGAAAATAATTCAGTCCAAAATTTTCTAGTGAAAATTCAACAACCACCATAATAACATTCTTTCCTATTGACTTGGGTAGACCTGCGATAAAATCCATTGAGAATTCTTCCCAATGCTAGCAAGGCATGTCTAATGGCTGTAGAAATCCTGGGGTCTTAAATTTTTCCACTTTATTCTATTGGAAAACCAAGCATTCAACCATGAACATTTGAACACCAGATGGAGCAACCAGATGACTAATTCACTGTACATTGTGGAGAAATGGAAGACATGATTGCGACTAAATAAACGATCGACAGATAGACTCATAAGGAAGGAGGATGTGGGCAAGTGCACAAGAATGGTTATGGAAAGCGAACTGGGTGTTCAGTTTAGGGAGAACGCTTTAAGGTGGAATAAATTATCAAGGGAGGCAATGAGAGATTGTCAGATCTTCGGATGAAAATATTCAAGAATTTGTTGAGGAAATTGTTGAAAGAGCAACATAATTTCCATTGTCAGCTTAGTGTTATCATGGAATCTAGGATATACAGTTTATGTGGCCTCCCATATTTGGTGTGGACTATCTCTTACTTGGAAGGGAAATTGGTGTTTCTTGGAAAATTGGTAATTACATTGATAGGTGTTTATATCTTATAATTTGGGGTGAACTACCATATATAATTTTCCTAGATTGAAGGAGGATGAGAGAAGTGTATTGTCCAGATTGATTGATTTTATGGGTGTCATTCAAAATTCAAAATAAGAAATTATAAAAAAAAGAATATAAAAAATAAATGGTGGTTGATGCATGGATAACTTGTAGCTCATGCATGGATAACTAGTAGCTCATGCCTGGGTAACTTGTTCATGGCACTTAACATGCAACCTATCAATGTTCCCCAGCCAAAGTTAAATGGTTGTGCTAGTGGTACTAAGGTGTTGGAAAATTGGTAATGGTATGAAGGTGGTGTTGGGGATTGATCCCTTCATTGAGGATGATAATTTTTGGGTTCTTTCGTTGGAATGGTCCTCTTATATTGCAAGACTTTTTCATCTATGCATCTGGATAAAAGATGAAGATTTAAAGGTATGGTTATGGAACAAAAAATCAAGTAACATTACTGAAGCATATGATGCCATCTTTGTTTCTTCCATTTAAGTTGAGATTAAATGGTGGATGCACAAAATCTTGTGGAAATGGGTTTTTCCTTTAAATATTAAGTGTTTCTCTTGGCTATGCCTAGAGAACTGCATCCTGAGCTAGGAAAATTTAAAAAATAGGGGTATTGTTGGACTAAATGTATCTGTATTATGCAAAAACGTTGAAGATCACACTGATTATTTGTTTGTAGAATGTCTTCTACAAAGAAGTTTGGTCAAATGTTCTGAAAGGGATACAGATGTATTGCAGTTGGACTCTTCCTTCATTGGATAAGAATATGGTTTAGTGGATAAAAAAAATCCACAATACAAAAATTTTCCATTTTTTGTAATGTGGGGTATATGGAAAGCTAGAAATGTCATGGTATTTGACAACAATCCTCAAAATGTTGTTGTGACGGGTCTAAAAATTATGAGATTCTTCAAGGAATTTATCAAATATCCGGTGTTGAAGCAACCATGTATCTTACAAGAACCAGGTTTGATGGAAGGAATTCCTTGTGGTTACTTTGATGGCGCACCAAACAATGATTTTGTGGTGGAGGAATGCTTTTTAAATTTGTTGAAGACTATTATTTCTTGCTTTGGATGGGGTGTGGAACATGATCTAACTCCAGAGATGAGTTATTAGCTCTTTGGGAACTTTTAATGTTTGTTGTTCTAGGGGGATATATGTATTTACAAGTTTATGGAGATTCAAGGATGATTGTGGATTGGGTTGCAAGGGTATCTTCATTGCAGGTTTTTCTTTTGGACCAATGGTGCACTAGAACCATACAACTTTTGAAATCCTTCAACGAGATATCTTTTAAACACATATTCCGTGAACTTAACTCTTTGGGTGACAACTTGCCTCAAAAGGTTGTTGTGTTAACTAAAGGGCTATGTTGAGGAGTTCAAAGATTCTCTTTGATTTTGTCAGGCTCTTTCACTATTTCCTAGGAGAAGCCTGTCTTTTTTTATGGTGATTAGTCTTTCAATATTTTATTAAGATCAACAGGTCATAAACAAATTTGTAATTCACTTTATGTAACAAAATATCAGTTATTGAGGATTTGCAACATTAGCTTGTTCCTCTCTTTCTTCCCTCATTCTTCATTGTATTAGACCGTTGAAAATATGTACTTTTGAAAATAGATGGTAAGCACCAGGGCTGTAGTGATGAACTAATCCCCTCTGATTGTACACTATCATAAAATGAAATGAAAATTCCTAAGTATTTTGGGACTAGGATCGAGGCAATGTTGCCATTAGGTGTTTGAATATGTAGCAATTTCATTTGTTATGCAATGATCTTTAAAATGCAGTAGATAAGTCTCCATTTGTATACATAGTTCGCATGGATCAGAACTTTATTTTTTACATGTGTGATGTTCTAACAGTTCTCTTGAATGCATTTTAATGGATAGTTGAAATTGCTTTCTCATTGGAATGCTTTTCATGGTTGATGTGTTTCTTTTCAAGGATTAAGCTATGATTTCAAGGTGCCTAGGCGAGCCTTGCTTTGAGTTTAATTTGCTTTGGAACACTTTATGCTTCCTCTTAAAAATTATAACACTCATTTCTATTTGTTTTCATGGCTGATATTGCCCCCCGAACACCTTAGGTTTTAGCTTAAATCCAGTCAAGTTTTCATGCATATATGAAAGGTACCTCCTTGTTTTCTAGGGTACCCTCCCTTGGTTAGAGGACTGGCTTGCTAACCTAAAGTGGCACAGAGATGGTGCTATGAGGTGAACAATGTTCTCTTCACAATGTTGATTTTTTATCAAATTTGTTAATATCTATCATTGAAGAATAATGCATAACCAACAAAGTGCATGAACATAAAAATAACTGAATAAACGAAGTGAATGGGAAATGAGAAAGAGCATGAACATAAGAATAACGAAATGAATGAAGTGAATGGAAAATGAGAAAGTTCAAAGAAATGATTGTTAAAATTACTTCTCATAACATAAATATATAAGAATTTTTATATACATGTATTTAATAATTGATTTAAGAGTCAATCATGTTTGTTAGCCTCATATAAAAGACCTTTTCCCATTAGTGGAACCAAGCCCATGTTCTTCATAGTCATTTTGGACATATAGTAATATTAATATTTATATAAATCAAATCATTATTAACAAAACTACCATAAAATAAAAATATAATATTTATATCATTTATTTATTTTCCATGGTTGGGCCTGCTAGTTCTGTTCGAACGCATACATGTGATGTTTCTTCCATGGTGGTTGGACTTTCTAAAAATCTTAGATTTCATCCCCGATTACAATGGCAATTATGTTGCTCTTCCAACAGTTTCCTCGACAAATTCTTGAATATTTTCATCCGAAGATCCGCCATCTTCCATTGCCTCCCTTGATAATTTCTTCCACCGTAAAGCGTTCTCCCTCATCTCAACACCCAGTTCGCTTTCCGTAACCAATCTTATACTTTTCTCGACATCCTCCTTCCCTACGAGTCTGTCTGCGGATCGTTTCTTTAGTTGCAATCCTGTCTTCCATTTCTCCACAATGTACAGTGAATTAGTCGGCTGGTCGCTCCATTGAGGAAAAGCCAACAAGGGTACCCCCAAACTGAGACTTTCCAGCGTCGAGTTCCACCCAAGTGCGTCATAAATGCACCAACAGACGCATGAGAAAGCACCTGGAGCTGTGGATACCATGGAGCAACTAGCCCTTGCTCGGAGCATTCGGTCAGGAAACCTTCCGGCAAGTTTTCTTCACCTTTCATCCGCCCTTTGGAAGAAGGTGGACGTATGACCCATATGAAGCAATATCCACTGGCCTTCAGCCCAAGAGCTATCTCTCGAGTTTGTTCTTCAGAAAGAACGATAAGGCTTCCGAAGGAAACGTATACAACGCTTCCCAGATCCTTCGTATTCAGCCAATCCATGCAGTTTGCTGTTTTCCAAAAATGCGCGCCCGTGTCTGTGTCTTTTGGATCCCGTGACATTCTCGTCCATCCAAGAGAGCCGACGGTATGAGAGGGCGGACAGTGCGCATCGGAGCTATCGATTTCATTGAGTTTATTTCCTCTGACTCGAGTTCCACAAACGAATTTCCTAGTATCCACGTCGCGTCGGAAAAAGTCTTAAACCAATCGCAAGAAAGCCTCGTTGGAATGAGTAAGCTGTCAATTCTGAGGAATATGGTTAAACACCACCGATGCCAAATGACCATCAAAATTGCTTGTCGACTTGCTATTTAACCAAGTGGTGCTTTGACAGTTAGTCTCTCGACTTAAACAGTTACGCCAAATAAAGGGATAGGAGGCCGATCCCTATTTTTTTCCACCATATATACTGTGATCATCAAGTTTGAAGTTGTCGACAAAGTGGATCGTGACAAATTACCTTTTTATATATACATTTTGTAATCGATGTAAGTGTCCTAATATATGTTACTAGTTGATATAAGTATCATGGTCGGACTAAAAACTTGACATCAAGTATCAATGACAATTTATGGTCGATGACTAATTTCACTTGATATCATTTATATGGTCGATGTGGGTTGTCTCACTATGCTTTTCTATATTTGTGGGCCAAGTGTGTTTGTAAAGGTCTAGTCGATGTTGTAATTGGTCGAGTCACTAAAAGTAGTGAATTTTTGGTCAAATAAAAGTATTGGTCGGGGTTCGACTAGTCGAAGCATTATAAGTAATTTTCACAAACAACAATTCAGATCACATCCACAACGACTAAGGACTGGACGAGTAAAGCTGATAAGAGAAAGGATCAGCAGGAAAGAAGACCAGTGCACGTATGGCGACATGATAGACTCCATGAGTATAGAGACAATCGAAGAAGAATAGATGACCATATTCCTCAGAATTGACAGCTTACCCATAGCCAACATGATTAGACAAAAGATACAAAGAGATAAGTTCTTGACATAAATGGAAAAAGTAGTCGGCAAAACCGACCATTAGTTGAGAGGAACTGGCATGCACTTGATGAGGCACGGATATGTTGTCAATCAAAATTAACTGCGTCGTCAAATCAGTCTTTATTACAGCCATCTACTTCGTAGTCACACGTGCCGAGCTAGTATACTTTAAATCCCGACCTCGAGGATTCCTAGATAATCTTTTGTCAAGAACTGGAAAACCATACTTCAGAAATACCAGAAAAACTTTACGATCGTGATAATTACATACAAGCCATGGCACCCAAGAGGGTTCAGACAAGGACTCATTCAGTCGCAGCTAAAGTCTGTGAGTTAGAGAAATCCCAAACACCATTGGAAATCCACTTGGAGCAGGTTAGAAATGCTAAGGTACATGAGTCACATTGGCGAAGAACTTGGAAAGACATTCTAATTTGGGGAAAAGATTCAGAAGGCCGATGGAGAGAAGAAGCTCAAAAATTGCAGGCTGCTACAGTTCTGCAGTACATGCAAGAACCTCTACTTGAATCATTTGGCGGACATAAGGATATTATTGCTCAGTTCATAGTTAGCAGATTTCATAATGGAAAATTTTATTTTGATATCCCGGTTGAAATAAATGGTGCACTTATTTACAAGATTACAGGGTTGTCAAATAAATGCGAAGAGGTACCCGTTCGACATAAGCCAGAGTTGATTAAAGAATTTACAAAGCACCCAGTTGGAAAAAATTCTAGAGTGTTAGTAGTCAGTTAGATGAAATATGAAAATTTTAAGATAGTTGCCCGAATCGTTTCGACCGCTTTATCAACTTCCGGTCGCGGTTCGGATTTAAAAATTTAAATGCTAGAGGCAGTACTAAACATGGCACTGAGTGGAAAAACATATAATTCGACGGACTACTTAGCCGACATTATCTGGATGATATGCTTCAAATGTCAACATGATGGAGCGTTCAATCGTTACCCATCTCTAATTATCTGGATTTCCATGACGCATCTGATACCATCAAATAATAAAGACTTTGCTCTGCAAAGACCCATGTTAATGCAAAACTTCCGGTGTTTTACATTTGGAGCAAGTCGGCTAGGCCCCACAACAGTGAAAATCTGGCTAGAAGTCTAGTTTCAAAACCTAAAAAACTGTGTCGACCAGATGGAGGGTACCTCAAAATGTTCGATGAAGTCTGCCTCCACCGGCCCATATCCAACTTGAGTTCGATCACACATCGTTCTGGCACATGTAGGGCATAGCTGGCGCCGCGGAACCTCTCGACTTTTACCCTTCAGTCGACGAAATCTTCAATGAGCTCACTAGGCAATCCAATACAAAACTAACAATTCTTGCTATGGCTCGAGAGGTAGGCGTCCCCACAGTTGAACCTCTAACAGATGCAGAAAAAGAGGAAGAGTATGTAGGCCGCATATATATGAACACCTTTTCATTTGAAGCTAAACCTACGGGCACGCCCCAACCTCTAGCACTTACTTTTACACCACATAAATACTCTCCGGATATAGCCGAAAATTCAGATAAAGAAACCCACTCCGACAACCCAGAATATGCTTTAGCAACCAACAACGTTGAACAGGTGGCCAACGAGTTAGCAGAAGCTCGACAAGCACGGAATGTACAATTGCATGGGAAGGGAAAAAGAAAAATTATCATAGAGGAGCCAACTAAGAAAGACCAGATAGAACTGTTCAACAGTGCAACAAAAATACTCGAGGATGCAGCTAAAAATAAAGTACCAGTCGACGAGCAGTTTAAGAGATTTTTCGAAGCTGAGCAAGCTCGTAACCGATCAGAACCCAGAAATAAAGTTCAGCTTATGATTGAGGATTCTATTGACTTGACTGTAAGTGTTACTTTTTTAGCATTAATTCAATATACTCTAGGATCTTTACTGAGAGAATAACATGTACAACATATCAAGTATAACAATGCATATCAATCACACCAAGCAATCACATGAGACAATAGACACACAGAGTTTCACTGGGGAAAACCATAAAGGTGAAAAACCCCACAACTTCCTCAGAGATAGAAAGAGCAATGATACAACCCAAGTACAAGAGATAGTCTTCTACTAGTAGCTACTCCTCCTCCTCAACTAGTGCGCCACTTTCCGAGTGATGTAGAAGTGAATAATGAGATGATCAAATAGAGTGCCTCCCGCACTCTATTTATACATGAACTGACCTTCCTAATAAACTAGCAGGGCCGACTTGTCTAACTCAGTCTAATAACCCATGGTAATACTAATCAGGGCTGGCCCCACACTTGGTGGTCTAATAACCCATCACATGGAAGTTGCGACACTTGCGACACTTGTCAATACAAATGACGACACTTCTGTATAGAGGAATAATAACATCTCTATAGGAGTACAATATACATAGGTGAAATACATTCCGAAGTTACAATTACATCAACAGTAAGTTCACCCCCAATGTCTCCGACTATTGTGATGGAAGAAACTGTTTTCTCTACACATGTAAGTACTCCACTTGCACCTTTAGCATTACCTCAATTTTCAAATCTTGTACAATCCCTTCCTCTCCCTCTTCACCAAATGTTTCGAATGGAACAAGATGTGACGCAGTTCATAACCAATCTTCCCACTATGTTCCCAGACTGGCGAAATTTAGTGACCAAGAAACCTGTCTTCATTGACAATAACCCATCGACTGATTCTGCCCCTCTTGGCGTTGAGCCAACTAAACTATTGAACCCTCTGAATACTTCAGAACCACAAGCAATTGGTATGCATCATACTCATCTTCAACGTAATATGGACCCCACCAGTCTGATTTTTTCTGAAGAAACTTCACAGTTTATCCCTTTTCTAGTCAACTCACCGGTGGAAGCCCATTCACCTCCCCGACCTGTCATCAATCAACCAGAACAGCCCCCAGACCTTGAAGTTTTGGATTCGGTCGAACCATTCATACCACAAGTCTTGTCTCCTGTCGGAAGTAAGGAACCGTCTGGAATCTCCCTTTCCATCCCTCCTCCTCTAGTGGAAGACATGCAAACTATTAATGTGTCGTTACCTACCCCTGCCGATAGAAGCAATACTCCATTTGAAGTAATTCATGAACAAGAAACACCAGCTCAAGAAATCTTGCAAGCAGTAGCTGAACCAGTAGCACAAATCACTGAAGCACCCATCGAAGAAACAGAACAAGACAATCAAGTAGTCATCGTAGAAGCACTCCCGACAAATATAGCAGTCATACCAAGTAGCTCAATACAAGCAGAACAAAACATTGCCAAAGGACAACTAGAAGCACAACACTCAGCCGAAGCAGCCAAGACACACAAAGACTCAGAACATCAAGTAGAGCCTCCAAAATCTCAAGGGAAGTCCAAGAAAACGCAGCATAAAGACAAACGGTGCCAGGATATACATCTCGAGCAATTCAGGCCTATCTCGACATACAAGCCACAAGATGCAACACAAGCAGTGCTCGACTTACTGGCTGATGTAATTAATCGAGAGCAATGACATCGACGACTACAAGCCGAAGATTGCATTCACCGGTTATAGGAGGACCAAAATGTATTTTTGGCTAAGTGTCAGTACTTAGCGCAACAAGTCGTCCCTCTTCCAGCCAGCTCAAACACGACTACCACACTTGATAAATCTCTTTAGTTATTCCAAACAGTCGTGTCGACATTGTGTGAGGAACTCATCAGAGACCGATAAGAACAAGCCACAGT
>BSBM01000043.1:5625000-5920000 GCA_027924585.1 Larix kaempferi | reverse complement strand
GCTAACTATGGTTAATGTTGGTTAACCAAGGTTGACTTTAGTGAATAATGGTTGAACTTGGTTAGTTATGGAAGACCAGGTTAGACCATCATTGACATCAATAGGAGAACCATGGCCAACCATTGTTACACCATGGGTTATAGTGTTTGGTCACGGTTAGACCATTGTTGATTATGGTTGATGAAGGGTGTCACATGATGGTTGACTAAGGTTGACCATATTACACTATGGTTGACCATTGTTTGGGAAAGATTTAGTTTACTACATCATAGTTAAGTATAGTTGACTTTGGTTAACTGTGGTTGATAATGGTTTATGTTGGTTAACCACGGTTGAATTTGGTGAACCGTGGTTGACTTTTATTAGTAATGGAAGACCATGTTAGAACATAGCTCCATGGTTGAAATAACCATGAGAACCATGGATAACCATTGTTAGTCCATGTTTTATAGTGTTTGACTTTGGTTAACCATCGTTGGCCATGGTTGAATTTGGTCAATCGTGGTTGATTTTGGCTTACAATGGTGAGTGTATGAAGAAAATTTTTATTTGTATTACAAAAAATACACTTGAATATTGTTCAAGCCCATACGCAGAGCCATGGTTGAATTTGGTTAACCATGGTTAAAATATGGTTGACCATTATTTGGGTATGGTTGAATTCAATCCATAGTTGAATTTCAACCAAGATCTACGTTGAACCACGTTCTATATTGTTTAGCCATTATTGAATTTACAATATGTTCGACTTTAATGCTCCAAGGTCGACTAATGATTAGGTATGGTTGACTATTGTTTAGGTATGGTTCAATTTAGTGCATCATCGTCGACTATTGTTTAGGTATGGTTGAATTTAGTGCATCATGGTTGTTTGTTTGACTTTAGTGCATCATGGTTGATTATGATTGCATCACAATTAACTATGGTTGACTATATCCAACCATGGTTGATGACATCTCATCATTGAACACAATTGACTTTGGTTAACCATGGTTGATGACATCTCATCATTGATCATGGTTGACTATGATTAACTATGATTAATTTTAGTTAACCATGGTGGACTAAGGTTACTTCATGGTTGACTTGAGTAGACTATGGTTGAGTGTGGTTTCATCATGGTTGACTTCAGTCAAATGTGGTTGACTAAATTTATCCTTGGTTAAACACATCTCATGGTTGGCCATAGTTCACTATGATTAACTATGGTTTCATCATCGTTAACCATGGTTGCATCATCGTTGACCATGGTTGAGTATTAGGTATGGTTGACATTAGTGCATCATGGTTATATTTGGTTGAATTTAGTGCATCAGGGTTGACTATGTTTGCATCATAGTTAACTATGATTAACTTTGGTTAACAATGGTAGACTACGTCTAACCATGGTTGATAACATCTCATCATTGAACACAATTGACTTTGGTTGACCGTAATTGACTATGATAAACTATGATTGACTTTAGTTAACCATAGTGGAGTAAGGTTGACTCATTGTTGATTTGGGTGGACTATGGTTGAATATAGTTGCATCATTTTGACTATGGTTGACTTTAGTAAAACATGGTTGACTGTGTTTAACGTTGGTTCAATACATCTCATGGTTGGCTATAGTTGACATTGGCTAATCATAATCGACTTAAGTTAATTGTGGTTTACTTTGGTTAGCTATACTTGGTTGTGGCTTGCCAAGGTTGGATTTGGTTAGCTTTGCTTAAAATTTGTTTAATCAATATTTAGACATAATTAACTTCAATCCATAATTGATTTTAAACTAAGAGTAACCTTAAACGATGGTTGAACATCTTATCATCCATTTATAAAAGAATTGATAAATATGAAAGCCCTACTTTATATTGATATATATACACCTATCCTATCCACGTAATAATGTTCTTTGCGACAAGCAAACATGCCACATGTGTTTTTTTTTTATAAAAATAGATTCAAAAGTAGGCCTTAAGTAACAAGTGCTTCACGTTAAAATAGAGGGTGTTTCTAAAACTAAAAAAGTGCTTCATGTCATTCATGTTCCTCACATGTGCCCAATCTTATTTTACCTTCGTTATCATCATTAGTTTTTTTATTATTTTCAAAAAAGTTTGGCGGGTCTTTTTACACTTTAAAAATGGTGTATCATGCAATGAATTGCCTATAGATAGATATGATCAGACGTTCCAAATAGATGTTGCCACTCTATGATATAAGTGTACAAGAAAGAGCAATAGCAGATTGCTTCTTGCAAGACCATGAAACCAGACTACAATCTACCCTATGTAGAAAGAGCAATGGTAGATTGCATCTTTTCTGACCATCAAACTGGACTAGAATCCAACAAACAAATATAAATAGATTCCTTGTCATTTGAATCTCTAGTTTAATCTGAATGACTATAAACAAATGAAATATCCGACTTTCCAGGTGTTAAGTAAATAAGAGTTCTAGATTGCAATCTTCCATGAAAAACACAATTAAATTAGTTGCATGACTAGGTTGAGGAAATAATGTACCATTTTCCACTCGCTAAAACTTGAAGACCAGGAAAACAGTGCAACTCGTCCAGGTCCACCATCTTAAATACTGGTTGAACCTCATGTTTCACCTTGCAAATACAGTTAGCCATTCACAATGAGATAATCCATATAAAAACTAGAAGAACATATTGCCAACAGGTTGAATGCCTATTAAAATGACTTCGAATACACTCATTATGCATAAGATGTTTATCTATTTTCATGGAGCTTGTTTTAGTTAATAAAGAGGCTATTTAATGTCCAAACAAGATGGGAATCTATGTTAGTCTCCAGTGTTTATTGCATGTAATTATCTTCATGTAAGTCACCACTGTAATATTAAAAAACTGAGTGTTCGAATATTAGCTAGCCCTCGATGTTGTGGATCATAATTTCTCAGGAATGGGAAGATCAAAAAACAACATAATTTATGCATCTGATATCTAGCGCATTCATGATGCAATTCAACACCCAAGAATTTAGATAAATCTATCATAACAATTTATACCATACAACCTTCCACATATTTCCAAAGGTGAATGTATGAGCACTAGGAAATCCAAAAGCCCACCAAGCATCCCTTGAGTCCTAACCTTACTCTGAACTCCATCTTGACATTCCAAATGATATCTAGTACAAAATATAGATAGAACTTCAATAGTTTCAATGATGTAATCAACCTGCTCATCCACTATGCCTAGCTTTTGCAAAATCCTAAATATTTATGTTTTCTCTTCCATCCTTTCCTTCTCCGTTAATTTCAACTTACCCTTCCCTAATTCTTATTGATTGTTGACCAACTAACATCTCTAGGGGTGAGGGACTTTCCCTTCCTACCCTTATTTTCATGGGGTTGGGACTTTCCTTTCATGGGGGTTGGGACCAAGGGTAAGTGACCTTCCCTCTCAGGTCATTGGTCTAGGAATGGCTCCCCTTTCATATGGTGTCAAGCTCATCTTTCCCTAGCTAGATTGTCTAGGGTCAGACTCAACTTCTGCAAAACCCTAAATCTTTGTGCTTGCTCCTCCATCCTTTCATTTCCCATCAATGTCAACTTAATGAGGAGAGATCTGACATAATTGTTCTAATTTATGTAAGTGTGGGAAGCCCTCCCACAAGGAACGGGAGAATTCTGGCATCATAACACAACAACAACTGTTTGGAAGCACAATTCATTGCACGATACGTCATTTTTAAAATGTAAGAAGTCCTCCAAACTTTTGAGAAAATATTTGGAAAACTAACGAGGACAACATTTTAAAAGCACTCGTCATTGGATCCCACCTTTTGAATATATTTTCATTTAAATAAAAGGGCACATGGCTTGTCTTGTGGGGGTTGTAAACGAGCGCCATTAAGTGGCAACAAGACAAGATCACGTGAAGCACTCGTCACTGAATGCCACCTTTTTCAATATATTTTCATTTAAAAAATATGGAAGTGGCTTGTCATGTAAGGTGTTGTAAACGAGATCCCTTGAAATTGGAAACATGGTGTTTTGATATGGAGTTATAGTTTTGATATTACTAGCCTACTTTCAAAAAGGGGAAATGAAACTCAGAAATGAAATTAGATAAAGTTATAAGTTTATGTTTTGAAAGCAAGTCTCGTGAATTTATGGTAAGCATAGGAGTAGATCAAATTTAAAGGAAAACTGTAGTGCAAGTACTAATAAACAATAAATATAAACCATGTAATCTATTCTAGGTAAAATGAAATGTACATTAATTTGTCATACAAGAAAATATACATATGTGAGTAAAACAATAAAGGGCTTAGCAGTTATCAAGTTTGACTTTAATTATATTGGAAATCAACATTGATATTTTAATTTGGTAGGAGGAGTGCAGGGATTGAGGGTTGCAATTTTAAGTGTGAAATGGATAGAGAATGAAGGCACACCTCATCCGTTTTTCAAAGTGTGGCATATGAAGTGTCTTTCATCTTTGCATAACAGTCAAAGGAGAATGATGGCGCAATTCACATTCCTTCTAGTTTTGTAATGTGTGACATCGTCGTCAAGGTCAATACTTAACGTTTAGTGTTACCAATGTAAACAGTTGACTTTGTTAATGTTAATCCTTGGCATTTGTGGATAACCAATTCCCAAGCCATCTTGAGGGGGATTTGTTTCTTGTTACTTCAATTTATGGGTGCAATTAGTATGTGCTTTGGTTGAGACTGGTCCCATGGAGGTCCAATTTATTTATCAAATTCCACGAGAACATAGGATAGAAACTTAGGGAGGCTAGAATTAGGTGTGTATACCCGGGAAGGCTCTAGAAGACCATACCAAGTGGCAATGTTAAAATCATCTGAAAGACTAGACCAAGTTGTATGGCCATTTTTAACGTGAAAACTAGTCTAGCTCTGGTGTAGTTATAGACATTTCCTTCCATGTAATATTCAAAGTATGTGGTTTTTTCCTTTTTATTGTTTTTATTCAATTATTATTTTGTCTATCATATTTCTTTGCTAGTCAAAATTACAACCTATTTTTCCTTTGACATTGAAAAACTTTACAAGAAAAGTTTAAATATTTAAGCGACATACAAACAAGTTCTTGTTGTTCTTTTGGTGTCGTAGGTATATGAACAATGGGAAAGATTTCAACATTCTTTGGCTTGATTATCCTTCTGGCATTAGTTGGTCTTGCTAATGGTCATGCTAGGTGTGACATTTTGGTTACGGGCAATTCTTATTCCTTACATATTTGACATAAGGATTAAGTTAACCGATATCTTCTCTTATGGTTGAACTTAATGTTGGAATATTCCTCCCATCATTTTTAAGTTTTGCATGTCTGCATGCATTTTTCATGCATCCAGTTATCTGCATGCAATTGCATGCATCCAGTCATCACCTTGATGGTCCTACCGGCATGTAGAGCTTGTTCCTAGCTCTTGAGAGCCTGTCTACAGCCCCCAGTTGGCCTCCCACCTACCTAATGCGCCTTCTTTGAGTTTCTTCTTGCCAAGTGCGCCTTTGCTCAAGTACCACCAGTTATCACTCAATTAGGGCACCTTATCTCACCTACCTGGAGTTATCACTCAGTTAGTGCATGGATTGAGTAGATGTTCATTGATTGCTCATCCTAACTACATGTAGCTTCTAGTTAGCTAGTTTTAGAGTGCCACTTGACCCTATGTCATCCTCATGCGCTCCCATTGGAGTCTCCATTCCCTGATTTATGCCTAGATGGTTCTGTTAGACCCAGTTGGACACACTTGACTGACTCTTACAATTTATGAATGATACTACTGACTAGATGATGTCTCCATTGTTGTCCAAGCTAGACTTTGAGATTAGATTCGAATTCCCTAGTTGGCTAATTTGAATCCTATATGATGCTACATCATAGTTATTGTAACTACATTCTTTACATTCATTATTCATTGTATGATACTGATATTGTTCATTATTCTATGTTTATGAGTGATTATTGAGTGCCTCCTTCTCTTCTTCTTTGCAACATTCTCGAGAGTTTGATTGTGAGTTTGTTACAGTTTCTAGATCCCTTGCAGATTATCACATGGTATCAGAGCAAGAAGAAGCTATTCAAATTGCAACAGTTGCAACATTTCTTTGAGAAGCTATCTTTCACTTGAGCACCAAAAGCCTCTGAGTTTCCACAGCAAATGCTGGTGCTATTAATTGAATTCATTGGAGAAATCCAGTGATGTCTAGCCAGGTGTGAAGGACTTAGTCTATGTGCTCAATGTTCAAAAGGTAGTGTTTAGTCGAAGTGTAGCATTCTCCATCAACAAAAACTCTTCTTGTTTTGCAGGTTTATTCACCCATTCGAATTCTTCTTCAACAATTCAACCTTCTCTGTTCAGATGGAGATCTAAATCTCACATCTTCCAACTATGTTGAGTGGAAATCCAAGATGGCTCTCTTCATGAGATCCAAGAGCTTTACCAGAATACTCAATGGAATGAAGGTAGAACCTCTCAGTGCAGTTGAAAATTCCAAGTACTTGGATAGGCTCGATGAAGCAGTTGGCCTACTCCTCTTAATTTCTGAAGATCTTCACTTCCATGTCATCGATCTTACATCTCCTAAAGAGGTTTGGGACAAGCTCGACTCCCTTTTTGGACAGAAAGATGATATGAAAGGACACAAATTGGAGAATGAACTCATCTCTTTGAGTCCTGACAGATTCGAATCTATCAATTCCTTCCTCACCAAGTTCAAAAGCTTGATATCACAGTTGAAAAGATATGAGATGGTGAAAGAAGACAAGCAGTTTATTCTTTCAATTCTCTCAAAGTTGGGGCCAAACTTCTCAGTTTTTGTCTCTACTTTCTAGTCAGCTAAGATGTCCATTCCAAAATGGAATTTTCCCTCACTTGATGACTTCATCCAATCTCTTACTCAAGAGTAATAGAAGTTAATCTCCATGGGAATGATCAAACCCAAGATGGATTCGGCCCTTACAGTTGTTGAGGCCAAAAGGGCGAATGGTAAAGGAAAGCAAAAGATTTCTGATAAGTGATCATATGATACAAAGCCTAGCGATAGTCCATATCAGTCAGATGGGACTTCGAACTCAAGGAAGACCAAGCATTCTCAAAAGAAAAGATCCAAGTGCACATATTTTCTTAGAGGTTTCCATCCTGGGAGTACTTGCATGAAGAAGACTATAGATTTGATGGCTCAGTTACTTAAGAAGAAAATATTCTTGTACCTTCATGTGCAAAGAAGAAAGATATTGATATTAAACCTTCTAGATCTGTATACAAAGAAATATGTCATGCCCTCATGGCAAGTGCATCAACAGATTCTTCTTTCATCATAGATTTAGGAGCTTCAAGACACATGTCTTCCTCCAAAGATCTCTTCTCCAACATTCAAAGCTCAGTTGGCCCTTCCATCATGTTGGGAAATGATTAAGAAGTCTCCTCTCAGGGGATTGGAAGAATAAATCTTGACTATGGTTACTTTTCTTATGTGCTTTATGTTCATTTTCTTACAACAAACTTACTTTTAGTGTATCAAATGACTCATATTGGAGAACCCAAAAGAGTGATCTTTTCTCCAAATGAATTCGATATAAAATACATGGTTTTAGGTGAAATCATTGCTAAGGGAGTTGCAAATCACAACTCCAAACTATATTATTTCTCACACTTCTTACCTCTCTCGAAGCAATTAGCTCTCCATACTCATTCCAATGAAGAAAGCAGATTGTGGCATGAAAGGTTTGGGCATCTTAACTACAAGTACTTGCATGACATGCATGCAAAGGAGATGGTTGATGGGATGCCTAAGATCAAGTTTTCCAAAGGCATCTGTCATGGTTGTTTGATGGGGAAGCATCCTGAGAAGAATTTTGAGAAGGCAAAGGCTAGGAGAGCCTCTCACCCTCTTGATCTCATCCATAGTGATGTGGCTAGTCCATTTCCAGATCTGTCTCTAAACAAATCAAGGTATGTTCTCACTTTTATTGATTATTATTCTAAATTCACTTGGGTATATTTCCTTAGATTGAAATCAAAAGTATTTGGGTTCTTCAAGTTTTTCAAGTCTTCTATATAGAAATTTTTAGATAGGAATATAAAATCCATTCGCATTGACAATGGTGGTGAGTACATTAAGGGTGAGTTTCAATATTTTTGTACTGAAGAGGGAATTGAGATGCAACATACTGTTCCCTATACACCACAACAGAATGGTGTAACTGAAAGAAAGAACAGAACATTGAAATAAATGGCCACCTGCATGCTAAAGTCGAAAGGGTTGCACCCTAGTCTTTGGGTAGAAGCCATTAACTATGCCACCTATCTTCAGAACAGAGTTCCTCACAAGGGACTCAATGACAATACTCGTTTTGAATCATGGATGGGATACAAACATGATGTATCTCATCTTAAAGTGTTTGGATCTAGAGCTTGGACAAGGATTCTAGATGACAAAAGGAGAGCTCTTGATTCACAAAGCAGAGAGTGCATTATGGTGGGATATGCATTGGATGCAAAGGCCTACAAGTTACTTGATCCTACTTCCATGACCACATTCCTTGAAAGGAGTGTACAGTTTGAGTAGTGGCCTCTCCATGATACTCCTTATGTTGATCAGGATTGCTCACCTACTCCTCCTCCTTTGATTGATGAGAGTGATGCATCTTCACATGATACTTCAGATCCGGAATCTGAAGATGGAGATGATGATGATGGAATGCTAGATCTAGATCCACAAGAACCTGAAGGTCTAGCAACTAATGATGAAGATGAGTGAATGGGAGATCCAGATCCACAAGAACCTGAAGATCCCTCAATTGATGATCCTCCTCTTCCTCGATGGGTAGCCATTACACTCTGATATGCCGATGATTTGTTGGTGATCCACATGATCATAGAAGAACTAGATCAGATTTTCAGAATAGAAGGTTTCATCCTTCTCACATTGCTGATCCATTTCAGATCGATCGATCCTTCTTCGGAAAAGAAGGACATTTACCTCCTTCAGGGGTGAGAGATGATATGCTACATTAGCATCCTTTAGTCTATTTTGAGGGAGGGCTTTCTTCCCACTGGGTTTTCCCTCTTTCCTCACTTAGTTTATTTAGATTGATTGTACAGGGTGACCTTTGGTCTTAGTCACCAGGGCCCTATTTTACTGTTTCAAGTTATTCCTCATACTATAGCTTGAGAGGGTGTGTTGGAATATTCCTCCCATCATTTTTCAGTTTTGCATGTCTGCATGCATTTTTCATGCATCCAGTCATCTGCATGCAATTGCATGCACCCATTCGTCACCTTGATGGTCCTCCCAACACCTAGAGCTTGTTCTTAGCTCTCCAGAGCTTGTCTACAACCCCCTGTTGGCCTCCCACCTACCTAATGCACCTTATTTGAGTTTCTTCATGCCAAGTGCGCCTTTTCTCACCTACCACAGTTAGTTAGGGTGCCTTTGCTCACCTACCACCAGTTATCACTCAGTTAGGGAGCCTTATCTCACCTACCTGGAGTTATCACTCAGTTAGTGCACGGATTGAGTAGTTGTTCCACTGATTGTTCATCCTAACTACCTGTAGATCCTAGTTAGCTAGTTTTGGAGTGCCACTTGACCCTATGACAGCCTCATGCGCCCCCCTTGGAGTCTCCATTCCCTGATTTATGCCTAGATGGTTCTGTTAGAATCAATTGGACACAATTGACTGACTCTTACCATTTATGACTGATACTACTGACTGGATTATGTCTCTATTGTTATCCAAGCCAGGGAAATTTTTAGGGGCGAAATTTAGCCAATTGGCTATTTTTTGGACTTTTTTTCAAAAAATAAATTCGTTATTTGGTCATTTTTAGCCTCTAATATCGCCTATATTTATATAAAATATGTTTTTTTAGCCTAATATTCGCCAAAATTTACAAGTTTCACTTGTAAATTGTATGTTTCATTTTTAATATTCGCCTACCAATCTATATATATGTTTTTTTCAATCCAAAATAATCGCCTAGAATTCTATACTTAGGTATACTTTTATAATCCTTAAAAAATACCCTGATCCAAGCTAGACTTTGAGCTCAAATTCGAATGCCCTACTTGGCTAATTCAAATCCTATATGATGCTACATCATAGTTATTGTAACTACATTCTTTACATTCATTATTCATTGTATGATATTGATATTGTTCATTATTTTGTGTTTATGAGTGATTATTGAGTGCCTCCTTCTCTTCTTCTTTGTAACATTCTTGAGAGTTTGATTGTGAGTTTGTTAGAGTTGCTAGATCCCTTGCAGATTATCACACTTAAAAGGGTCACATCGAATTTCAACCTGGTCGGACATGTGCTAACCTTCTTAGAGCCTCTTATGAGTATCCTCAATTCCCTATCATGACTCATTAGTGATAGGTCATGTATTAAAAATATTGATACTTATAAAACTAATATTCCTAACTAATGATATTTGTTGATGAAGAAAAATGATCTCACGTGCTCCATGGAATCATATTTCTCTTGAATCAGTTAATGTGTATGGAGAATCAAGATTAGAGGGACACTATTACTAAAAATATGGGATGAAACTTCCAATGCTAAATGCTATACTTGGAACCATATGATTCAAGGGTGAGTTAATGGAACCACCAATGTCCTCTAGAGAGGGAAACAAACAATTGTTGTTATAAGAAAGAAGTAGAAAATTTACTAGAAAAGGTAAGAGTCCAAATGGGTAGAAAGGGAGTGAAAAAATCATCACATACATGAGGAGTTCCATCTCGTATAAAAGAATAGGAGGATTATATACAAAAGATAAATAGATTTAGAACTTCTTTATCCCATATATCTCAAAGAAAACATAAACATATATTATTAGTTTTGAGCCTTCCACATATATTTCTTAATAAAGGATTCACCATTACAACTATGAGTTTATCATTACTCTATTTTAAACCTTGAATCTCTACATTTCACCTTATATTCCTCTCCATTCATGTTATGTGTGACCATGGATCTTACCACAATTTTGGGCTATTGATGAGATTGTGTGCCTATAACCCCTATTGATCGAAATCTATGAGTTGTTTAGTATGGACAAATGAAAATATTTCATGGATTAACCCTTATTTTATAATTGTATTTATTTTATTAAAAAATGTATTTATAGTGAAATCGTACTTATTTTATCAAAAAATGTATTTATAGTGAAATCGTTTGTGTTCAAGATTATAGTGCATTTCCCCAATAACAATAAAATGGACCTACTGTATAATATTATGGGTTGGAATATTGATTACTTTTGTTATGTTAATTGCATGAAGTATTAAAGTGTCCTTAATGGCCTCAATATGTTCTTTGTTGTGTTGTTTATGGATATGTAAGACTGTAACCCTCTTTAGATTCATAGACCTATGTTCTTACTCAAATAATCTCTTGTATCTACCAAAAATATTAACCAAGATGTCTCATTTCTAAAGAGAAATATGTCCAATGGTTAACTGGTTTATGTTATATATCTGGATCTAATAATGCTCCCATTAATAATTATCATATTTCAAAGTTCTAGTGGTAGTGGGATTTACATAGAAATGACATACAATAAAGATATATTTGTTATGAAATCTAGAATGGGGAGGTTATACACCTTCTATGGAATTTGGATGCCCTAAAACTATTCTCTAAAATGGAATTTGGATGCCCTAAAAATATTCTCTAAAATGGGAACATATTGAGCGATAACAAATAGAACAAAAGAATATAAATTTTGTATTATTATTTTAAACCTTCACCTCTTAAATCTACATTAACTTAGGTTTCCATGAATATATAATCAATAATTCCTCTAACATGGTGTGGTTTGGAATACATGCACTTCTTATTTATATTATTTTCCTTACTATTCCCATTTTATATCTTAAATCCTACAATATATTTTCTATCTCCCATCCTTCCTTAGCAATATTATGGGTGTAATTGCATAGAGGCTCACAGTTCCTCTTATCTTAAATGTTTCTATAACAACTTTGATACCTATATATTAAACTTTGTGATATTAAGTGGGCTCACCCTATGTGCAACTTGATTCAAAACACTCACATCAAAAAATCAAGTCTATTTCTTAGCAATCTCTCTCTTGTGTAGTATCCCACACCTAGATCATCTTTCTACACAACATCTATAAACTCTTCCAAAGACATACTTTAATTGATCAAGGACCTCACCCTTTGCTTGAAAATTTTTATTCATCCTCACATTATTGCATTGTGTGCTTTTCCTTACTTTCATAACATTCCTTTATATCATTTACTATAATGAAAATTTATCTCATCATCACCAAAAATAATTTGTGATTTTTACCATTCTTTAATGACAATAATTGTATGTGTTTTCCATCCTCTCAGGTAATATATGTATTCTTCCTACCATCATGTACTATGCACCTACCAAACTTCCACCCTCTTCCCAATAACAAATATGTATTCTTCCTACCATCATATAATATGCACCTACCAAACTTCCACCCTCTTCCCAATAACAAAATGATTAGAATCCATGAGAATGACATCCAACACACTTTCACCTATGTATTCACCTATGTTAAAAAGAATTTAAATTGATATTTCACCATCTCCTCTTAGCCTTTCATTTCTAATAACAATGGGAGGACTTCAATATGTTATTAGAAGAAGTGGTGGTGTCTACATATGTTAGGTAAAGATGACACGGTATAAGTGGTGGTAATATTTTACCTTCCTTATGTAATGCTCAGAAAAACGATGGTGATGTCTACATAGAATGATGAAGAACCCTGAAACCACTACCATCATGTTATATATTTTCATTGTCTTGTTCACCATGGAGCTAAATTCTACATACCTAATAACCACCCCTCTCATTTTCATAAAAAAAAAAAAAAAAAATCTCACTTTCTAAAAAAACAGAATTATCCCTTTTTTTTTTCTGTCCAAATCAAACCATTTTTAACTAAATTTTGATATAAATGATTTTGAATGAAAATGAAGCAGAATAGTCCTTTTTACATCCAAACCAACCATTTTAATTCATCATATTTCGAGATTGCATATCCATGTTAAAGTAATTACAATTCATTTGATAATGAATTTTAGTAAAAACTGGAGGTCAAATTTCCTCACTAGTTATCTTATTCTTAATAAATTTCCTCCATAAGTATTAGCCTTCTCTGGTTACATAATGGTACATGTATGCCAGACGTTACTCTTTCAGGCCATGCAAGAATATGAGTTAAATTTACGGACCAATGCATTGAGCCAAGTCTATCTACTAATAAGTATAGATCCATTTTGTTTTTTGGAATCCTAAGTATAGATAAATAAGTTATATGGAAGCACACTAATGCTTGTTAAAATTGCAACTCATGTTCTTTAAATTGCTATAATTTGGGTGTATGGAAAGATACCATATTACTCTAAAATCATATTTTTTGAAAGTTGGGATTGTAAATTCCTATTGTTTACAACGAAATTCAAATCCAATTTATGTATGAAAAAACACAAATATGATATATAGATTTCAGAATTCCATTGTTCAAATTTTTAGAGTCAATTTGAAATCCATTTTCTGTATAAAATTCTAGAATTAAAGAAATTCTTACTACAACTTCCCTGCATCAATAATCTTCCTTTCTATGTTATATAATTCCATCTATTCTTGCCAATCTCTACAATTTAGATGGTGGTTTTCAGGTGCAATGTGGTGATCCATGAGAGTTAAGGCTCTGGATATCCCTCCAGAGCAAGACTTGATATTAGTCTTTTCTTTGAAATCTCGTTCTCGATTCCAACCCCCTCTTCCAACCGGTTACTATGGAAATGTAATAAGTTTTGCTTGAACTGAGACAAAATGAAGGGATCTAACTGGAAGATCATTGTCCGTCGCTGTAAATTTAATGGATTCGGGATCGACGAAGGATACATGCAGTGATATGTGATCAATTTTATGGAAATGAAAGGGCATCCACATGTCCCATATGGCGGCTCTTATTTTACCAGTGACACCAACAAAATTGATTCTGGAGGAGTGGATTTTGGGTGAGGAAAGGTGATTTACGAAAATAATATTTTACCTTCCATGTAATCTTTACATATTTTTTGATACATCTGTTGACTGAATAAATAGTATTATCAGTTAGAATCATGCGCCACTCTGTCTTTTGTCGCCGTTGTGCGAGTTGCAGAAGAAAGCTCTTATGTTGTTTCCTCGATTGCCTTGTGGGTTTTTGTTTGTTCTTCGCTAAAATTCTGAGTAGAATCGTAACTAAATTAAAAGCTCACCGAAATAGCTTGACAATGGATGGCTTATGAGAGAAAGCGGCCAGAGGTATCGCTCCCTTGAAGAATTCTTTCATCTTAATTGAGCCAACATTGAAAGAAAAAAAGATAATAAATTAATAATGACATGGTAAATGTAATTTAAATAATAATATATGGAAAAGTATTATTAAAATTCAAATGTTAATTTGTGAGGTATTTAAAAACTTATTTTTAAATAATATAATTAAAAAAGGTATCATAAATAAAATAATTTTAACAATAAAATTAAAAAATGTAATTATATTAAATTAATATAACTAGTAATTACATCCATATGTGTTTATATTTTAGAATTTGGTATGGACTAGAGCCTATGCTTTTTCTAAATTGCACGAGGATGCAGCTAGGGTATTGTCCATATTGATTTTATGGTAGTCGTTCCAATATTGAAATAAACAATTATATATATATATACATATATTGGTAGCTATGCATGAATAACTAACAGTGATTGATGGATAAATAACTTGTAACTAATCTATCGGTGTTTACTGGCCACAAGTTAAGTGGTTGTGCTAGTTTATAAATTTAAAAAACAAATAAATCTCCATAGGTTATCCAAATAAAATGTGGTTAGTCTTAAATGGAGGCTCTATGTTATGCAACCAAGTCCCACATATAGCATACAAATAGAAGAAACAAACCAACAAAAAGTAATCAATGCCTTAATAATGAATAAATGGGATGAATAACAATCATCTTCCAGGGAGGAACCTCCTTACACAATGTACATAAGACAAGACACGATACAATGATGACTAAAATGAAAATTTCTCCTTCCTATATATAGAAGACAATGGAGCACAATAACAACTAATAGAACCACTAATAGACCCAAGCCAACATCAATAATATGTAATGCACCATAATAAAGTGGGTAATGTGCCAATACAAAGGGGGTAATGTGCCAATATTTAGGGCTTAACATGCCCCTCCTCTTGAGACAAGTTTTTATCCGGATTTTATGAAAAGAACGAAATGAATACAGATTATTAAAGATGCTTAACACAAAATAACAGAGATACAGTAAAACAGGTTTTCTATTCAATAAGAAAATAAGCTGAAACTGTAAAATGCAGCGAAAAACAAGCTTGCTGGAATGGTGGCGGCTTATCTCTGAGAAGAGATGTGACGGCTGCGCTCATTCGCAAAAATTTCATTACAATGAGGCTCCGAAGGCCTTTTTACAATACCCAAAATCCAAAACCCTAACCCCGGAAGATGAAAAGCCAACAGTTTTGTGGACCCTGTTTTGGGTAGTTTGGTGTGTCAACTTCCTAGGGGCGTAACTTTGGCATACAATCTCTGTTTGGGGCTCACGATAGCTCATTAGAAAGATCTATCCGATAACTACAGTTATTAAGACAGATTTGATAATCAAATATGTTAGTAGAAGATACCCCAAAAAACGTCGTTTAGGGCCTCAAAATGGCTCCCGAAGTTCATGACCCAAAAAACTGCTAAAAATAGTAAATTACCAAAATTGCTAGAAAGCTGTTTTGAGCCAGTTGGAAAAGGTGGGTCGCTACCGATATCCACCTTGATCAATACTCCCTCCTTAGGAATAAATGGTCTCCATTGCGTTGAGTTCTCCCATCAGATGAGGAAATTTCTACTGAATTTGGCCCCGGGTGAGCCACTTGCCTTGGTGCAGGAGCTGCCCTGCTTTGACAACTCGATAAAGCTGGATCCTTTGATGTCGAGTGCCCTTAATCTGTGTGTCCACAATCTGATCACTGGATGCCTGTTGCATGTAGTCAAGGTTGAGCTCTGTTGGTTTCAACTGCTCTGCTATCTCTGAGGTGTCTAATAATGGTGGGAAATATGGCCAAAGGAGAGCCACATTGAAGATTGGATGCAGACCAAGGAAGGGGGGAATGTTGAGCTCAAAAGCATTATCACCCACCACCTTGGTGATGGTGTACAGCCCATAACGAAGTGGGCGAAGCTTCCAATGGGGCCCTGTAGGCGTTCTTTTTGCAAATGCAACCAAACTTTGTCGCCCACCTGAAACTTATGTGGCACCCGATGTTGATCATGGCGGTGCTTGTACTTGGCATTAGACTTATGTAGAATATCCTGAACCTATTGGCGGATGTGCTGGATCCGCTCAATAAACCGGGTGGCTTTGTCAGCTTCTGGTGGAGCAGGGGACGAGGTGGTCACCAAGGTTAGTGCAACATCCATGGGGCCCAATGGTTGGAATCCCAACCCTACCTGAAAGGGGTTGTGGCCAGTTGAGCTATGTAGGGCTCAGTTGTAGCTATGCTAGACATAGGGGAGACTCTCATACCATGTGTGGGGGTGTTTTGAATTGTACATGCGCAGGATATGTACGACCATCCAGTTGACGACCTCAGTTTGACCATCTGTCTGGGGGTGGAAGGAAGTGCATTTGGTGAGCTTGGTATCCAGCAATGACTAGAGGCTCGACCATAATGAGATGAGGAACCGACTATCACAATCTGAGATAATGGTTTGTGGGATCCCAAAATGTACCCATACTCATTCAAAGAAGAGCTTGGCAGTGGCTTCTGCTGTGGTGTTCTTCTTGTAGGTGGCTAGAATTGCCATCTTGGAAAAGCGATCAACAACCACAAAAACAAAGTCATTTCCCCTCTTGGTGGATGGGAGGCTCGACATGTAGTCCATTGATATGGATTCCCATGACCTGTTAGGAGTAGGCAGAGGGGTGTACAGGCCCTGTTTCTTAGTGGTCAGTTTGGAAATAGCGCAAGCGGTGCAGGACCTGATATACTTGCCGACATCTTGTCGAAGTTTCGGCTAGTAGAAATGTTTCTGCAACACTGCCATTGTCTCTTTGATGCCAAATTGTCCTGCCACTCGACTGTAGTGAGCTTCCCAAATCAGCTTCGTGTGCTCGCTTGATGGAACGCAGAGATGGCCCAGATGGCACAACAACCCGTACTGAAGATGGAAATTAGCGACCATTGAGTTGGTTCTGAACATTTGGTAGGTGGTGGAGAAGTCAAGGTTGTAATGTACCCACCCGCAAACCCAATTTCGGGAAGGGAACAGGATGCCAATCTGTGGGGCTTTGACATAAACTCATCCCATTCATTAGATTCATACCATTAAAACAAGAGTGTGTAGATGCAAATCAAGCAATATGCACAACGGAATTGAAACTCATCCACAAACATATCATATGCATACAACATATCAAGACAGTCATCAATTTAAACATTGGAGAAGTAAATACATAGACATAAAAACACTTATCTTCATTGTGCAATTGTCCCAGACAACTAGCTATGTCGCTGCAACGTTCCACCCAACCTTAGGCCAGTTGTGTTCATCAATCTCTCAACAAAAATACCACCCCCGAGCTGGGCATGATTCTTACAAGGAAAGGGGACATTCAGCTCATACATAGACAATTAAGCATTTCATCTGAGCCAAGCCAGTCCATAGCTGGGTTTATCACACTACATTTGAACCCTGGATGCTTGCACTCAAACTCAAGCCAAAACAATGGATATCCATATCCATACCCCAACATACTCTTTACACACACAACAAAACACAGTCTTTGGGCATGGA
Source organism: Larix kaempferi (assembly GCA_027924585.1). Classification (NCBI taxonomy): domain Eukaryota; kingdom Viridiplantae; phylum Streptophyta; class Pinopsida; order Pinales; family Pinaceae; genus Larix; species Larix kaempferi. Next base: position 5,902,121 of record BSBM01000043.1, on the reverse strand, counting down.
TACACATGTTTAACAATGGTATTTACAAACAGGATGGCCATGGGCTTTCCCCAAATCGTTTCCAACCAAAAACGAGTTGTGGGATGGAGAAAAACATTCACAGGGAAGAAAATGAATTCTCTCTCAACTCATTAGTCATTCAACAACCAAAACTGTCTCTATGGAACCCCAATTCCATTCCCTTTCTTCCCCACTGGTATACAACACAAAAACGCCCTTCTCCCAGCTGAGAATGAAGGAAAACACAGACAAGCATGGCTGGAAAACACCTAGGTAGCTCCAAACTCGTGAGGGAGAGCAATTGGTTGATGGATAATGGCTTGGGAAGCAATTCATGGCTCTTTTCTTTCCCAAGAAGCAAAACACGATTTCCCATGTAGGGTGGCTTACCCATACCCGAATTTGGACAACCATACTTCCCATTCCCCAAGGCATTAACTACCTCAACCAACTCTTAGGAAAAATCATTGATTGGGTACAAAAGTCAACATGGGTAGTTGAGGGTTTGATTGGTTCTCTCATTGACACTTGGCTTGACTTGATTGGATCCAAGGGTTTGAATGTTTTCCCTCCCAATTCCTTGTAAAATCATGCCCCCATCTCTTGTTGCATTGCATAGCTAGTTGTGGGTATTTTATTAAAATTCATATTTACATGATGTTTGAATTCAAATGTGCCTAGATAGCACGCAAACCATATGCATCAATAAATCGATGGCGGGGCCTTGGCCTTGAGCTCCTCACCATGATTTTATAACAATATTACATCATTTATGATTTAATACCATGGGGTCAAACTAGGGACATTACAGGTCTGTCTTGTAGAGGTGGGGCCATCCGGAGGTCTCGTGGCCGCAAGAGTCTAGCACCGTGGTGAGTGCCACGACTAAAGGTCGACTTCCTATTTTATACTTGATGTTGAGGTGCAATTGTTGTAAGTATGTGGACCACTTCTGATGATGGTCATTCTGCAATTTTCCTTGGGTCTAAATGAATTGTAGGGGCTTGTGATCAGTGTGGATGACTGTCTCCTTCCCAATAATATAATGTATCCACTCGCGGCAGGCTTTCACAATGGAGTGCATTTCTTTGTCGTAAGTAGGGTACTTACAGACAACATCTGATAGTGTCTCACTATGATATGCCACGAGGTGGCCGTGTTGAGTGAGAACAACGCCCACAGCATAGTCTGAAGCATCTGTTTTGATCTAAAATGGATGTTGCAGGTCCAGTAATGAGAGTATAGGGGATGAGCACAAACACTTCTTCAAGTCATCGAAGGCTTGTTGTTGGGACAGGCCCCACACAAATTTTACCTTACCTCCACCCCTGGTTACTTGGCTGAGGGCCCATGCAATATGAGAGAATCCCAGCATGAACCTACGATAGAAATTGGCAAGGCCCAAGAAGCTATGAAGTTTAGTGAGTGTCGTTTGGGTTGGCCAGTCACGGATGACCTGGATCTTGGATGGATCCACATGCACACCATTCTGATAAACTATGTAGCCTAAGTAATGGACCCTGTCCATGTCGAAGGAGCATTTTTCCAAGTTCGCATATAGTTTGTGATGCCGCGGGGTGTGGAGAACCTACTAAATATGCTGCAAGTGTTCCGCCCAAGTCTTGTTGTAGATGAGGATGTCATCCAGATACACCACTACAAAAATATTGGTGAAATGTCATAGGATATCGTCCATCCTCCTCATAAAGGTTGCTAGAGCATTTGTCAAACCAAAGGGCATGACCAGCCATTTAAAAAGACCTTCTTTTGACTTGAAGGCAGTCTTCCATACATCTGTCTGTTCTATTGGGACCTGGTGGTAGCCAGACTTCATATCAATCTTACTGAATTATTTAGCCCCCGTGAGCTGATCAAGGAGGTTGTCAATTCGCGGAATCGGGTATCGGTTCCGGACTGTGATTTTATTCAGGGCTCGGTAATCAATGCAGAGTTGCCAAGTCCCATGTTTCTTCTGCACCAACAGGATTGGGCTCCCACAAGGCGATGAGTTGGGATGGATGTGCCCCTTGTGGAGCAATTCTTGAATCTTCATCTTGATCTCCTCATTTTTTAATAGTGAACGGCGATAGACTGGCCCATTGGGTAAAGGTGTGCCTGGGGTCAAATCGATGGGATGCTTGACTTGGCAGTGCAGAGGTACCCCGGTAGGAGAGGAGAAGATATCTGAGTATTCTTCCATGACCTTATCCACTTGATTCTATTGTGTGGATAGATTGACCACAGAGGCCATGGATGGGGTTGCGATCTTTCTCTCACTTCGAGAGCGAATCATGAAGAAAACAAATTTCCCGGTCTGAGAGATGACCTTCCTGCATTGCTTGGCAGAAATCAAGGAAATAGCACTAGGAGGGACTGCCTTGGGTATCCTGTACAATTTCCTATTCAAAGTAATAATAACACTACGAGGCCTAGACTTATATACAACATGATTTTTCTATAAAAAGGTTGGTCCAAAAGAATATGGAAAACTTCGAGAGGAGCAATATCACACAATACCTTGTCCTTGAAGGGCTTGATGTCGTATGACATTCATTACTGTTGGCTGATGCAGAGATCGCTCCTTTGGAGGAGCCATCCAATGGCGTAGGGTTGTGGGTGCGGCGTTGTTGGTACGGCGAGCCTCTTGATGACCTCTGCTGAGATGAGGTTCTTCTGGCTACCGCTATCAACGATGAAGTGCAGCGGGGTGCCTTTTACCCACATTTGCAAATGGAAGAGGCACTCTCCTTCTTTTGGCTCATCTGGTTCATCAGGATGGATCTTGGTGGTAGCCATGTTGGCATTGGGTTCTACGTCAATGATCCGTCTTCCCCTTTCTGGTTCTGACTCAGAGTCAAAACCCGCATCTGATTCAGAGTCAAAACCCGCATATGATTCAGACGCTTTCACTTCGACCACCAACGACTGCTTTGAACGACATTCAGCAGTGTTATGTTAAGGGCTCTTATGGAATTCACACCAATTCTCAGTATCTTTCTTTGTCTTTCTGGTGTCCTTCTTTGCTTGCAGCTTGGACTGGTTGTTCTGATACTGTCCATCTTTGCTTTGTCCTTTATTCTGTGGGTTGGGGCCTCCCTTTCCTGTCTTTTGCTGTGATGGGTTCCCAAGCCCAAATTGTTTCATCTTTTGTTTGAGCTTTTGCTCGATTTTAACGGCATATCGGTAGGCCGTTCCCAAGGAGGAGATGTCCAGAAATTCCATTTCAGTCTGGATGTATCTATGCAGAGCACCACGATACTTGAGCACCAGATGTCGCTCTGAATATTTGATACCTATCTTGGTGCACAAGGTATGGAAGTTATTTGTGAACTCTGGCACTGCTTGGTCTCTTTCTTGTTGCAGTGTGGTCCATTTGGTATACAAGTCGTCATAACTTCCAATAGGGTAGTATTGTTCCTTAATAGCATCCTGAAAGGATTCCCAAGTGGCCGAGTGAAATCGTGAATCTGGGAAACATTTCTGTGACAAACAGAGTGAAAAAAATGGAGTGCGAGCGGATGATCACGCGAAAATAAGTCAATCTCAAACTCTAGGCCAAGAGTTTAAAAAAACTCTAGGCCGAGAGTTTGAACCAATCGCCGCGATATATTTAAAAAAAAACTATCGGATGAGAGTTTGAACTAAACTTTCGGTTGAGAGTTTGGAAGATATTTTTTTGACCGAGAGTTTATGGTCAACAAAACCTGCGAAAATATCAGGCATCTTTCTGGAACTTGCAACTTTAGCAAGCCTGAACCCCTGCAAATTTTAAGTATTATTTGTTAAACTTGGTAGCAATGGATTCATCTCTGAATCTAGTTTCCAATGATATAACAATTGTTTCATTTCGATTTGAATTACTATTTATTAATAATTTTTTTCTAAACCTTATCCCTTAAGAATTTTATTACTTTGAAAATCACCCGAAATGAAAATTCAATATCATAACAAAGACAACACCAAAAAAATTGAAATTTCACAGAGATCATAATTGGCTCGTCCTCTTTAAAAGGGTACTTTTAGTTTCTCCAATAAGAGTCACATTTGAAAGAAAATGTGAAGACAAAAACATGTGTAGATAATGCACCATTTTTTGAACATACGTTGTTTCGATAAATAATAAAAAATAGTTCCCAAGTCTTATAAAACTCAAGATATAGTCTAGGATCTAGTGTAGTGTGTGTAGATTATGAGCCTACAATTTTTTTCCCTAAAATGAATAACCATCTATCAAAAAACCGTCGTCAACATAGGTCACTCATTATCCATACCGAAAATTTTCAAGTATATGCCGTATGTTGACAACAAATTTGTCCCACGATATGTTATAATTTTTTTTTTTTAAAATATGATTATAAAGCTAATTCAATTCTCTAAAACCTTTGTGTTTACTTCAAGTTGAAATTCCTAAGGGAGATATGGGTTTGAAGAGGTCGAAATTGAAAAACATAAAATTTACTAGTTTTGTTTGTAAAAAACAAGCCAAAATTGTTTCCCAGCTTCATGTTTTCACCCGGCCGTGACTGTAAATAATGAGGGTTCCTCTGTTTCCTTTTTTTCTCACAGAAAGTTTCTCACCAATATTTGACATGGGGAGCGGCTTTGAGGAGCACAAAACTAATCTTTTCTCTGTTCGAAAAGTTATGGACAGAAAAATGCCCTTCTAGTAGATTCAACCACTTGTCTAGAACATCTGCATCTATCTGACCTTCAAATATAGGAATATCAAAGTTGATTTGTACTTTGAAGGGGGCGGCTCTTCCGCTCAAGGAAGACGTGTCACCTATTGGTAGTCGCTGAAGGATTTGTGCGAAACTATCCATCATCTCGTTCCTCCATTGCATGAGGGCTTCTTCAAGCAACATTTTGAAAGTATCTTCTGTCCTGTCATCTTTCTTTTCTCCTACCATGAGAGGTCGCTTGGGCTTGCGAGAGATTTTGTCCTCAAGAGAAACAAGCTCAAGACCCAATTCTTTGTACCTTAACCTCGTTGGGGACATGCATTAAGATGACAAGGAGTAGACCGCTCCGATACCACTGATCCGGATTTATGTGGGAACGAAATAAAAGAGGATATACAGAATCAAATACAGGGATATATTGCAAAGAACACAACGCTACAGTAAACACGTATTCTATTAAATAGCAGAAATAGAACAGACTGTAAAATACAACAGCTAGAATGGTAGTAGCTATCTCTGAGAAGAGATGTGGCCACTGTGCTCATTCGTAAGTAGATCATTACAATGAGGCTCTGAAGGCCTTTTTACAATACCCAAAATCCAAAACCCTAACCCCGGAAGATGAAAAACCAACAGTTTTGTGGACCCCGTTTCGGGTAGTTTGGTGTATCAACTTCTCAGGAGCATAACTTTGGCATACAATCTCCGTTTGGGGTGCACGATAGCTCATTGGAAAGATCTATCTGATAACTACAACTGTTGGAACAAATTTCATCAAATTTGTTGGCAGAAGACACCCCAAAAAATGTCGTTTAGGGCCTCAAAACGGCTCCCAAAGTTCAAGACCCAAAAAACTGCTAAAAATAGTAAATTACCAAAATTGCCAGAAAGTTGTTTTGAGCCAGTTGGAAAAGGTGGGTCACCACCGATATACACCTGGATTATTTTTTTACCTCAACGCTTGATTAACTGTGGATGCTTTTTTATGAAGGACTCATCTTCCCATGTTGAATCTTCCACTAGCAGGTTCTTCAATTTGATGAGGCATTCCGTAATAGCCTAATTTCATAGTTGTTTGGTCCTTGTTTGGGTGATTTTTTCAGGTTCCAATATAACTCTTCTTCGTCAATATTGGGAAATATTTTTTGAATTGGGATCTTGTCTCCTATTACCTTCTTTAAGCAAGAAACATGGAAAAATGCATGCACTCTTGAAGATGAAGGAAGCTCCAATTTGTAAGCCATACTACCAATCTTTTGCAACACCTTATAAGGACCATAATACATGGGTGGCTAATTTATTGCCCTTATTTAGTTGCTTGAGGGATATCTTCTTGTAAGGTTGTAACCTTAGAAATACCCAATCCCCTTCTTCGAAACTCCTTTCACTCCGATGTTGATCAGCTTGATGTTTCATCCTGTTTTGTGACATAGCTAGGCAATCCTTAAGTATCTGGAGAAATTCTTGTTGGTTCTCTATGTGATCTTCCACGGATTGAAATTTATATTTTCCCTTTAACATAGATGTGATAGATGGAGGCTGGTACCCATAAAGTGACATAAATTGAGACATTTTTGATGATGTATGGAAGGAAGTATTGTGCCACCATTCGCCAAAGATAACCATTTCACCCACTGTGTTTGTTTATCAGATGCAAAGCAATGAAGATAGCATTCAAAACATTTGTTCACTATCTCAGTTTTCCCATCAGATTGAGGACGATAAGATAAACTGTGAGCCAATTGGGTACTCAAATAAGAAAATAATTCAGTCCAAAATTTTCCACTGAAAATTGAATCTCTATCTCTTACAATAATCTTTAGATTTCCATGTACCTTCTAAACTATTTCCAGAAAACCTGTGGCTATTGTAATTGAAATAAAAGGGTGAGAGAGTGCAAAAAAATGTGCATACTTCATGATTCTATCAACAACCACCATAATAACATTCTTTCCTTCTGACTTGGGTAGACTTGCGATAAAATCCATTGAGACTTCTTCCCAATGCTGGCAAGGTATGTTTAATTGTTGTAGAAGTCTTGGGTCTTAATTGTTTCCACCTTATTCTGTTGGAAAACCAAGAATTTGTCCACGAACCTTTGAACATCATATTTAAGAAATTCCCCAAAAAATTCCTTTTTGAACCTGTGGTAACTTTTCAGGAATTTGGAGTGCCCACCTATAGGAGATGTGTGTAATTTTGAGAGGACCTTTTGTTTTAGGTGGGAGTCTTTGCATAAATATAAGTGATCCTTGTACCATAGTTAATCATTTTTCCACACAAAAGTATATGATACACTGGGATCGTCCTGTATCTTTTGAATGAGCATCCACACAGATAGGTCATTTTTCCATTCTTCCCTAGATGCTACTATCCAATCGGGTTGTAGAATGGAAATTACACAAAGTAATGCCCCAACATCTTCATATTTTCTGGAAATTGCATCTACCACCACATTATGTTTCCCTTTTTGATAGATGATTTCAAAGTCATATCCCAACATCTTGATTACCCATTTTTGTTTCTCTTCCGAAGATAATCTATGTTACAAGAAGTATTTAAGACTATCGTGATCTATTTTGACCTTGAAGTGTCTACCTATTAGGTAAGGATGCCATTTCTTAAGAGCATGCATAATTTCCAACATTTTCTTCTCATAAATGGGATTTTGTAAGTGATTTCCCTTGATTGGATGACTTGTGAAAGCAAGTGGGTGTCCTTCGTGCATTAGAACAATGCCAATGCCATTTCCTGAATCATCACATTGCACAATAAATGGTTTTTTGAAGTATGGTGTGGCCAAAACAGGAGCTTTGCACATAGCCTCCTTAAGTTGTTCAAAAGATTGAGTTGCCTCTGGATTCCAAGAAAATGCATCTTTCTTCAGTAATGATGTTATAGGTGATTCTATTCTTCCATAGTTATGAACAAACTTGTGGTAGTACCCTGTCATACCTAAGAACCCTTGAATATTCTTTAGGGTTTTGGGAATCGGCCAATCCATCATGGATTTAATTTTTTTGGGGTCTACCTTGACACCTTCCTGAGATACAATATGACCCAAATATTCTACCTCCTTTACCCCAAAGAAACATTTGGAAGGTTTTGCATATAGTTGTTTCTTCTTTAGTAGTTCTAGTACCCTATCAACATGTTGAACATGCTCTTCCCAAGAATTTCTATAGATTAGTATATCATCAAATAATACTAGAAAATTTTTTCTAAGGAAAGTATTGAAAATAGAATTCATACAACCTTGAAATGTGGAAGGTGCATTCATGAGACCAAATGGCATGACCAAAATTTCATAATGACCTTCATGAGTCCTAAATTTTGTTTTAGGAATGTCTTCCTCCTTCATTCTAATCTAATGATATCCAGAACGAAGATCCAACTTTGTGAATAAAACTGCTCCATGTAATTCATCTAACAATTCATCAATGAAAGGGATAGGAAATTTATCTTTAATGGTGATCTTGTTGAGCTCTCTATAATATGGACACATACTCCATTATCCATTCAGCGTGTGTACCATTACCACTGGTGCAGAGTAAGAACTTTGGCTAGGCCTAATTATGTCATCCTCTAACATTTCTTCAACCATATGCTCAATTTCACTCTTCTGTCCATAGGGGTATCTGTAGGGTCTGATGTTAGGAGAAACACTTCCTGGAATTAAGTGAATATCATGATCAAAATATCAAACAAGTGGAAGACCTTTTGAAATATCTTCAAATACTTTGGAATGCTTATTAATCACCTTCTGGAGATCTGGGGAAATAGGAGACTTAGATGTTTGAACATCTAATGAGCATAATTGTGCAATTACACCTTGATGTCCATTTTTTTTATCAATTTTGTGATACCATTAGAGCTTATCACCTTACTTGGTTTCCATGTGATACCATTTAACTCATATTCATTTCCTTCCCATAAAAATTTCATGAAAAGCTTCTGAAAATTAAAAGCCATTGTTCCCAATGATTGTAACCATTGAACTCCTAAGACAACATCAACACCCCCCATTGGAATAGAAATCATTGAACTATTCAATACATATTCTCCCATAGTGAGATTGATATTATGGAATTTTCCTGAGCAATTTATAGTTCCTCCATTTGCAATCATTACTTGAAACTCCAGTGCTGGATATATAATGCAATTGAGAACCTTGGCCAATTTACAGTGAATGAAATTATGAGTACTACCAGAATCAATCAACACCATTGCCTTTTTCTTTTTAATATATCCTTCAATATTGAGAGTTTGAGGATTGCTAATTCTAGCCAATGCATGATAGGGTATGATGGGATTAATCTCTTCAGAAGTAGTATCCTCTATTTCTTCATCTTGAGATGGTTCCTATTCTTTTGGTGATTCTTGTTCATTTTCTTCCTCTGCTTCTCAATCTATGTAAAATAGTTTCTTCTTAGTGCACTTGTGGCCATTATTGTATTTTCTATCACAACTATAACAAAGCCATTTTGCTCTTTTTTCCTCTAGTTGTTGTGGTGTCAACCTTATAGGTTGTGGATGACTCAAGACCACACCTCCTTCTTTATAGTTGTATGTGGTAGACTTCCTTGTTGCCATATTTTTTTCAACTTTTCTTGCCACCCTGAATGCATGTTCGAAGGATTTAGGTTCCCACATGCGAACCTCATGTTGGATTTTATCTCTTAAAGTTCCTATGAAGATGCCAGCTAGATGCTCTTCTCGAATATATGTGATCTTGATATTCAATCTTTGGAATTTCTCAATGTGCACCCCAACTGATCCCTTTTGTTTGAGATTTATTAGTTGGATAAAGAAGGTATTTCTCTTGGTGTCCTCATAATGTGCTATCAATTCATCCATAAAAATTGTCCAAGTGACAAGTGGTTTACGAGAGGAAAGTCATCTATACCACACAAATTGATTAGGTTCTAAATATAAAGATGCAATGTGTACCTTTTGTGTGGATTGCACCTCGTGTAGCTCAAAGAACTGCTCCATCTGTAGTATCCATGTGACTGTATCCGTGCCATCAAACTTCCTCATATCGATATTTGGGATATAGTTGGTTTTTGACCCCATGTTGGAGTCCCTAAATTCATGATGTATGTTCTTTTTGTTTTCATCATGAATTTCATGGGAGGTCTTCTCACTTATAGGAATCCCTTCTTGTAGCAACTTTGACAAACCTTATTTAAAAAATTCCATATCCCCATTCAAACCCTTCAAATCATCTATGTCTTTTTTCAAATCATGCATTTTCACTTCCATTTCATTCTTGGTTTGACCTAGGATTGATATTAGTGCATCTTTTGTCACTATTTTCTCTTGTAAATCAGATATGTCCTTGCGCATTTCTTCACCTTCATCACAAGTCCACGTAGAAATTTTTGGAGGATTATTTGGTGTGGATGTTCCCATTTCAGGAGGCATTTAGAAAAATATAGATAGGTATCATACCCTAGGGTTCACCAAAATTAGATCCTTCTACTCAAGTTAGTCAAATTTAAAACGACGTACCTTTTTCAACCCTGATTGGAAGACTGTTTTAGGGCCGACTTAAAACTGAGGTAAAATTCAAATTTAGACTCCTATAGTTTTGAAACTTCATCATGTTGTATCCTTATGTGTCCTCTTTCTGATGCCACAAGTCTGACCTAATTCGAATGTGCCAATAGAAAGTTATTGCGAATTTCCCAACACTTCTTATTTTTTGTCCTTTCATAAGATCGAACTTGTACGACCTGTCACGTGTCCAATATTTTGATCCAAGTAGGAAACTTCTACCACATATATTGTGGTCTGTACCCTTTCTGATGCAACTAGTATCACTCAATTTGGATCTCGCATGACCCTGTTATGACCTTTTTCCCTAGAACGCCTATTTTAGACTAGGTTTTGGACTAGTAAAAAATCCTAACTTCCGAGGCCAATATCTCTAAACCTGTGATGTCTCAGGACTTGAATTTTAGACCACAGGTAGCTCGGCCTATGTTTGAGGTTGTTTTTTAATCTCATTGTCTGAATCCTTGTAGAAAAAAATTATAGCAAAAATTCCAATATGACTCGTTTTGAAGAAGTCAGTCCTGGGGAAAGAGGCCTGATACCAAATGTTATGCAACCAAGTCCCATATATAACATAAAAATAACAGAAATACACCAAAAGAAAGTAATCAACGCCTTAATAATGAATAACGGAGATGAATAAAAATCCTCTTCGAGGGAGGAACCTCCTTACACGATGTACATAAGACAAGAGAAGATACAATGATGACTAAAATGAAAATGTCTCCTTCCTATATATATGAGACAAAGGGATATGTAATAACAACTAATAGACCCACTAATAGACCCAAGCCGACATCAATAATATGTAATGCACCATAATAAAGGGGGTAATGCACCACTACAAAGGGGTTAATGTGCCAATATTTAGGGCTTAACACTCTAAACTAGGTTACGTGAGAAGTACTCCACAACAATCGAGAAAAGATGTAATGTTCCTACCCAAATCTGAGTAGATTTTTTGTTAACTCCCTATGTCACTTGGTTTAGAACTGTTATCAAACACTTAAAGATTACTAAGATATCGTACCATTGTATTGTCCTTGGTGATATTTGAACTAACCCCTTTTGTAATAACAACTGGTATATTTTGGTTTAGGAATTTTAACAAACAACATGTTATACAACTTGACGAGAACTTTATACTCAAAATGAGAACTCTAGCCATAAAAATTCATATTTTTGCATAAAAAACACCAAAAAACAACCTCGAATAAAAAAGTGGTGCTACCAGTAGCACCACTTTTTTTATGGTTAAAAATATAGACATGGACCAAAACAATCCTTATTGTTGTTTACAAAAACCTTAAAATCAAGCCCTGGATTGAAAACTAATGCTACTGGTAGCACATCTGTTTTCCAAAAAATGACATTATTATATCATTGTATCATACTTAAATTTGTATTTATTAATTCTCCTAGTAACACTATATAAAACTAGCACCTATTTAAATACAAATTATTCAAGAAATTTTTTCACCTCTCTTTCTAAGTAAAATAAACGAATTTATGATATTATTCATAGTAAAATGATAAAGTAAATCATAAAACATATAAGTTATGATATTTGGGTGTACAAGGGAGAAAACACCTATAACAATTCATAATTTTGCATGAAAAACACTAAAAAACAACCCCAAAGACCTCCTAGAATTAAATAAAAAAGTTAAAATTATTTTAAAATTTTCAAAAAGTAAATTAAAAATAATTTCATAAATGATTTACAACCTTAAAAAAAATTTATAAACAAAAAGAAAAAAAAAATTCAAAAACTAAAATTAAAACAGAACTGAAATTTACAAATTCCAAAAAAAATACAAATTAAAAAAAAAAACACTTTGAGAAAATTTAAAAAATATATCAATTTTAAAAATAAATATATATTTTTGAAAAATACCGCAAAATACACAAAAAAATTAAATTGTTTAAAGAAAAATTAATAAAAAATTAGAAAAAAGGTTAAAATTTTAAAAACTAAATCCTCTTCCTCCCCTCCCTCCCTCCTCTTCCTCCCCTCCCCTCCCTCCTTCGCCTCCCGTCCCCGTTCCTCCATTGCCTCCCCTCCACCTTCCCCCATACCCCCATGTCACCCTCCCTCCCCTCCTTCCCTCCCCTCTCCTCCCTCTGCCCCCCCTCCCCGACCCACTATCCACCCCTCCCCTCCCGCTCCCCGCAACTTGCCCGCTGTGCATACCTCCACCAACTGGTCGACCAGGATTCTCATAATCATGCTGACACGAAGGGGAGATGCTTTGATCTGCTCCTTGCGCCTTCCCTTCGCGGCAACGCTTTGATCTGCTCCTTGCGCCACCCCTTCGCAGGGGCGCTTTGATCGGCTTTTTGCGTCGCCCCTTCACGGAGATGCGATTCTGAGAATTGTAGCCGACTGGTAGGTGGTAGTCTGGGTAGCGGACGGGGTGTAGGGAGGGGTGGATAGGGGGGAGGGGAGGGGGTATAGGGCAGTGGGGAGGGGGAGAGGGAGAAGAGGGGTGTGGGGGAGGTAGGGGGCCATGGGGGGATGGGAGAGGGTGGGGGGGAGGAAGGGGGAGGGGAGGGAGCTAGGGGGACGTAGGGGGATGGGAGAAGGTGGAGGGGCAGAGGGGAGGGGACGAGGGAGGTAGGTTAGTTTTTTTTTTAAATATTTTGTTAATGTTTTTTTAATTTTTTTTTTTGTTTAGTTTGTAATTCGTAATTTTTGTATTTTATTTGTTTTTTTTTTAATTGAAAATATTAACTTTAAATTATAATTTGTGAACAATTTGTTTTTTTTTAATTTTGTTATAATTTTTTTAATTTTCTTTTTAGATTTTATTAAAAATTCTTAATTTGTCTTAAATTTTGTTTTTAAGTTTTATTTTTTTGGTGTTTTTATCAATTTTTTTTTAATCTTTAAAGTCTTAAGTTAGATAATTAAAATAGTTGAAAATGAATAAAAAATGGTTAAAATTGTTTTTATTTTCTAATTTTTTTACAAATATGCCTTTCTAAATTACTTATTTAAGATAAAAGTTCAAAGAAAAAATTTCTAAAATATATATATTTTTCATTCTATCTACCTTCTAAAAGATTAAAAAATTTGAAAATTTATATATTTTTTCATTATGACTAGCTACTAAATGTATATTTTTTTTGTAAAAGTCGATACGATGGGAGATACTTGTAAAAGGTACCTCCTGGACATCTTTTTCCTCATACTGTCTACATTACTCTTCATACTGCTCATCATAGTCATATTGTTTGTAGTACTCTTCATACTGTTCATCATAGCCATACTGTCTGCAATACTCTTCATACTGCTCATCATAATCATCATCATAGTAAGACATGGCTTCCATTTTATTCTTCAATGGATGATCCAATGCACAGGTGCAAGGACCATGCTCTGATACCACTGTAATATACCCAAACTGGAATTCGAGCACACCAAATCAAAACTCATCCAAAGTAGCTAATCTCTCATACCACTGAGATGTACCCAAACTGGAATCCAGGCACACCCAATCAAAACTTAGCCTAAATAGATAAGCTCTGACATCACTGTGATGTACCAAAATATGGATTCAACACACTAACTCAAAACTTGGGAAACACAAGGGATACACTAGCTAAATAATCCTTTGCGCAACATACTGGGCCCATTTATGTTTTGAAATCAGCTACTACTAAAGTCTACTCCAAGGCTACCTGTGTACACCAACATATGAAAATTAGGTCCTTTAAACCAAGAATTGTAAGGGAACTAGGCTCACTAGCTCAATGAGACAAGAAAGACACAAAGATTTGACTTCCAGGCATGTAGGAGGCTCTGGAACTAAGGGGAGGGTTATGGAATAGGTCTCTAGTCTCTGTTATGTCAAGGTCCATAGTAGGAATGTATGCAGAAAATTGTAAAGGTCTATTTGGACAATTAGAGCTCCGAAAGAGAGATTCCCCGATTCGGGATTGCTTAGTTGCCATGTTTTCAACTCAACTCAAACACTAGTAAACGATCCCAAATTTTCAGTTTGAAGGTCAGGTACGAACCAATTTTATGTCTAGTTTCCAAATATGTCTTCATATTTTCAAATAGACAAGCAAAAGGAAGCTTTTAAACCAAATTATGAAAACTAGTTAGAATTGGCACACATTGAGAATAAGTAAATAAAATTGAAGACATAAAACCCAAACGTGTAGAACTAGAAATGAATATTTATTGAAGAGGTACTGCATAGAGTCCCATTACATAAGAAATGGATTGTTACAACCCAGGTGGCCCAATGGCTCTCACACAACACCAATTACTACATTATATTACCCAAAATTGATCAGAAACAAAATACTAGCAAAATGTGGCATATGCTTTGCCACCTTCATACAAATCTGAAATAAAATATAGTATATGTCTACATATAAGCTCTAGCAATGAATCTAGGTTATACACTCCTCAATCAAAGTACAGAGGGGCACATCTCCCTACTGTTTGCAAGGGGCACATCTCCCAAGCACCGAAATTTGCTCAAGCAAACTCTCAATACAAAACAATACAAATATTGAACAACCTCAAGAAGTATGCTTGATGTTGCTTATATAGATTCATAGAAACCCCCAAACCACTTGCAAATACCATGGGACCCAAAAAACCATGTATAAAAACCACGTGGAGTAACATAACCCTTGATTTCTTCCACATTGGTCACATTCAATGTACCATTTGACCACTTCCTCATGTAATTCTCCCTTCAATAATCTGTTGGATCATTTTCTAACTAACATTGACCATTTCCACAAGTCAAGGTTCCCTCCTAACCACTTTTGACCACTTCTCTCCCTTGAAATTTGAATTTGCTCCAACCTTCATTATTGATCTCCACAGTTTCCCCTATTTTAAGGAAATGCTTGCATTAAGTGATTGGCATCATTAATTTCCCACTTAAGCATCCCTTTGACTATATTAACATTGAACACACCTCCCTTATTCATAATTTGGACCCAATCCACCAAGTGGTGGTCATAAATTCTCTAGAAGTGTAATTTGCTTAATATCACATTTCCCCTTTTTAAGTAACCCAACCAATTTGCTAGTTGGAAATATTTAATATTTTATCACTTCTACAATTTTTCCAACCAATCTTATCCACATCTAACCAATGTGCCCATTTGATCCAATTTACTCATTAAATGCCCAATTACTTTCATAATTACCTCTTTGACTTAATTAAGTGGGAAACATTCTTCCATTAATCCCCCCATTGGCTATTTTTGCTTGCAAACTCGAATTAGGGGGTCTCATGTGGCCAAATTATCCCATAATAATTATTCTTGAGAACCTTAGGATAATTTTACTTAGGAAATTTAATTATTTTAGCCACCATATTAGTTTTTATGAATTTTGCCTAGGTGACCATGGCCAATTTTCCTTAGGCCAAAATTGGGGACATGACATTCTTGTACAACACGAAAAGGTGTATAATCTAACTGATAAGTGGAAGTTACTCTACGCCCTTCAATAGTACCCACAACCCCTCTCCCCTTCAATCCTTAGTTGGTAATGGTGTCAAAACTCCAATTAATCTCATCAAATTAGCATGCTACAACTTGTACTCTTCAATCAATCAAGTGCCATGAGAAATATAAGTGATTTCTCCTCCAGATAGCTAGGGTGGATTTGTCTCACCACTAAAACTATTTTGTTTCCTAAGGATTTTATCCCAAGGGCTAAGATCCACAAGAGCTCCCTGAAATCAATTTTAGAAAATAATTCAATAATGAGTGAGAAAAGGAGGCTCCATCCCCTTTTATTTCCACTTTGATCATTTTTTCAACCTTTTTACCCTTTCAATAAACGTGAATTTATGATCTCAAAGTCACTTAAAACACATTTTCCCTTAATTAATCAATGTCACTTTAGAGATATAACATTTTAGGCCAAAGTGACATCAAATAACCACCTTGACCCCCTTGTATTTGTTGTCTATAGCCTACATGAGTCTGTAAGGAGACTACATCATCCACATAGAGTGATCACCTGAAAAGGGACATCACAGTCCTCCCTTCCCAAGCGTGCTTTCCCTCAAGCAACCCTAAACCATGATGCTACAAAATCTGCTCACTCTCCCACGTGGAATCCTCTAGCAGCCAATCTCTCCACTTGATATGGTACTTCCTAATCAATATGTTCCTTAATATCCTCTTTAAGACATCTAGAACCTCCTCAGAAGTCAGTATCATTTGTCCCCTTTCATCTAGTGGTGGTAACTCTATGGAAGTGGTATCCCATGGCTCCAATGCCTTCTCGAGGCATGATATATAGTGAATACTACGAATTTGGCTACCCTCTAGCCACTCCAGCTCATAAGCTACCACTCCAACTCTCCATATCACCTTATAGGGGCCACAGAGACTCGGCCTCATCCTCTCAATGCCCCCAATCTAGAGAAAATCTTGTCCCCAATCTCAAAGTTGTGCTCCACCCTGTGTCTGTCTCCATACATCCTCTATTGATTTTGGGTGGTCTTCAAACTATCATGAGTGGTGCCGCAACAATGCTCACCTAAATGTAACCACTCTATCCATGACCTCAAATAGTCATGCAGATACCTCTCAACCTGTTGGTTCACTATCTCTGCTTGACCATTTGTACGGGGGTAGAAACTAGTAAGTACTCAAATGAATGAAGTTGTAAGTTAAGAATTATCCCAAAAAGAAATCATGAAGGATGGCCATGTATTTAACACCATTTTTATTTCTTCCATAAAAATCATTTTTATGGGTGCAAAATCCAAAGGAATATATGAACAAATGAATAAAAATGCATGACAAGTGATTCCATAAATCAAAATGAAGGGAACCAAAGCAATAAATTTTTATGTAGACAACCATTCTATCAATATATTATATATAGATTGGTAATTTAATCATCATTATGTGACCAATTACAATCTCTAACAATGGATCAGGGGAATTTATGTATTTATTTTATGTCAAAATGGAAAACAAACAACCATTACATCACTAGTACAAAATGAGAGATAAGTGATCGGGCGACCAAAACATTTGGTCACTACAGTTTTTTCAAGGGATAAATGACCAGAATTGAGAAATTTTAAGTGAGCTAACTAAAAATTACCAAGATAAATGACCAATTTTTTCATGGGATAAGAACTAAATTAAAAATGACCAATATAAATGGCCAATTTGGTTACGGTATAAGAACTAAACTAAAAATGGCCACATAACATTTGGTCATTTATTTGGTCATTTTTAGTTGTGTCATTCCAACAATGCAAAATTACAATTTTGACAATGAATTTGTACAGTGTACTAAATTTTAACATTGCAGATGGTTTCAAAGACCCTCTTTAACACAGCAGATGGATTCAGAGACCCCTTTAACACTGCAGATGGATTCAGAGACCCTTGCGCTCTATGCAGCCATCCTGGACCATTATATATATATTTATGCATAATTATTTACATAGATTTACAATCTCGCCACGCTAAACTAAAACATTCTCCATATGATTTACTTTTCCCCTTACAAGCCTAGCTATTCTCTAGTGGGGCCTTGGTCTTGAGCTCTACACTAGGAATTCATATTAGCATATTTACATGATCTACATAATATGATCCAAGACTTTCAAGAGGAAGAAACTAGGGGTATATAAATTTTGAGTGACTCACTGACACTAGAGACTATCGTTAGATACCAATCTCCATATGCCTTTTGCGGCAAGAACCTTTCCAAACATACAAATATTTTTTAGGCCCCATCAACCTAACTCCTTTGGCTTATTATTCCTTATTTTTTTTCATAGCAGGAAAATGTCTAAAATACTGAGTCCTTAGACTAGCCTATGTTGATACTATCGCTAATCACCTCAAATAATACACTCATAATTCGTAAAGAAGGATGCTTCCATTCCAACTAAATTCTTACCAATATGGGGGCATTAATCCTCACAATTTATATAAGATACCGACTTTTTAATATTGAAAATAAAATATTAAAACTCAAACGAGAACAATTTATATGGGAGAATGATGTTGCCATGTGTCCTCATGTGTTATGCAATGTCCACCGGTTTTTTTTGTTTCCTCGCAGTTTCTTCTCCCGTTGGACTCTCCGAGTCATCCTCATCAGCTCTAGATCATTGTCATGCTCACATTAAGGCCGCAATAAACAAATTGTAGATGTAAATAAACCCAATTCAGATTAGGGATTAAAAGCCAAACCCATGGTTTGTGTTGTTTGCGTGCAGATAACTGTGTGAAGCTGAAGAGAATCCAGCTTTTGGCCCAATGTACAGAGCTTTGGAAGCTAATTTTTAATGGGTGTTGTGAGTTTGAAGAGTTTCCAAGAATGGAAAATTTGGTATATTTGGAGGAGTTGGAGGAAGACAGATGTGTGAATCTAAAGAACATATGGGGATTGACAGTGTAAATATGTTCGGAAGCTATATGTTAATGGGTGCTATGATCTAGAAGATATGCCAAGCATGGAAACATTGGTATCTTTGGAGGGTTTGTGGGAAAATAGTTGTACTAAGTTGAAGATCAAGCTAAAGAGAATACCAGGGTTGGCATAGTGTACAAAGCTTCGGATGCTAACTTTTGGGGGGTGATATGAGTTAGAAGAGATACCAAGCATGGAAACATTGGTATATTTGTAGAAGTTGGACACGAACAATTTTGTGAAGATGAAGAGATTATAGGGGTTGGCATAGTGTACAAAGCTTCGGACCCTAACTGTTAGTGGGTGCTCTGAGCTGGCCCACTGAGTGCCATCTAGGGAGAAGCATCTGAGTTCCACCCTTCGGTGAGTAATTAGTACTACTATCTAGTTTATCTATCTTCTATCTTCAATAATATACTATCAATACCATCCCTTTGGTCATTTATTGTATTCCCTGGATAATGACTGGAATGTATGTTTATGAATTTTGTTATTCTTATATCAATGGCTTTCGGTGAGTGATTATTCTACTGATGAATGCTTTCTTCAGTATTGGCGGAGAATGTTTCTATTGTATGGAGGGTAGTCTCAAGAGTATGATGCCTTCGTTCATTTTTTATTTCTATGCTTGATCATTCCCCTGCCTTGAGCGCACTGAAGAAAATCCCCGTGCCTACCATTGTTCCCTGGTGAATGTTAAAGGAGCAATTAATCCTATAATAGCCCATTTATCCCTAGATAGGAATTGACTATGAGGAGCGTACCTGAAAGTTCCTTCTTTTCTTGTGCTTCAAGACAGGGTCGACAACATCATAGAGGTTGTCTCTAAAGTATTTAGAATTCACTTCGAGGATAATAGAGGTTGTTTGCTAAGAAGAAAGGGAAGAGGACAAAGAGGTCTAATAAGATTTTGATTTATTCCTAGAATCCTTGTATCCTCTACATGGATCTCCACAATAACCAACAACAACAAAAACAACAAAAGAAGACTTCATCTCCCCCCTTCTCTTTTGTCACCAAAAAACTTGGGAAACTCAATCCATTTGTTCGTAATTCTTCCAAAGACACCAGTATGCTCTCTGAGGTAGATGATGTTTCAATAAATTTACCTTCCATAAGAAGAATAAACTCCATATCCTAAACCATTACTGCATTCCTTGAGCTTTTTCAGACATTAGTTCCTGTGCATCAAGTATATAATTTTTCATGGCTTACTCATATATTCCATGTTTGTTTTGATTTGATAAAAAATGCTAATAAGTCAACATTAGGGACAAAATATTTTTTTTCTTAGCATAGATAGTGAAGTTGTTGGAGTTCAGTTGGGGCAAATTATTGTAAACTATATATACTAATCTTCATTTTCAATCAATTTTGGTTATGGTAAACTTCTTCCACGTATTATTTTTTTGTTATCCAATTTCTATGGCTACAACCTTAATTCACTTTAAGGTTTATGGGTTGTTTCCCAACAGACTGGAATGTGATAAATGGATGGATTTCCATCTATAAATGTTTCAGTGTGGGTCTCTAGCTTGGGTGATTTCTTGACTGCATTGTCTTTTGAAAGCACAAATTTATGTTTCAAAAGTGTTGTAACTTTTGAAATTCATTTGGACTCTGGCTTAGTGATAGACTAGTGGGAGTTTATTACAGCTAGGCTAGGTTTACTTCTCATTGAATTTGTGGTTGGGAGTCCCTGAAATTTCATACCAAAGAGTTTTGTAACTTTTGGAAGTTAGTTGGGATTTAGTTTAGTGATAGACTAGTGGGAGATTATTACAATTTACAACTCGACTAGGTTAACTTCTCATTGCATTTGTGGTTAGGAGTTCATGAAATGTCATACCCAAGAGTTTCATACCTTCCCTGGGGAAAAATTGGATGGTTCTTATGAAGAAATCAAATACTATTGTAAACTTCTCTCAGTTTGGGACCATTTTACCAATTTACAGTTGGGAAACTTGGGTCCTCCGTAGTTTTCCAAATTGTAATATTGTATGCATAACCAAGAGATTAGCATGTAAAATGTAGTGGTTGGAAGGCAACATTGGATGGTTGGTACTTATTGGCTTTAATATCGAGAAGCTATTATTTAAAGGACATACAAGTTTCTCTAAGGTTGGGGATGAGTGATCTCACATAACTGTAGATCGAAGGAGTGGAAACTTAGGAAACAACTTAGGCATGCCTGAAAGGAATTGGAAGAAACAAACTTGTTCTTGGGATGTTGATCATTAGTTTTTCATTTTGAGGAATGCAGGCGAATGCGGTTAAATATGAGATCACAGATCAATTGGGATAAGGAGGGATATGGCACCACAAAAATATACTTTCATTATTTGAAACAGAAGTAGGCCTTGAAAGGATTTTCATACTTAAAAAACCCCAAGTGGGAGTTTGAGTGATGCTTAGAATAAAATAAAGACATACTTCATGAACATTTTCGAAGTCATTTTTCTTTTGGTTGTTGTGAAGTTGATTGTCCTACT
The DNA here is from genome assembly GCA_027924585.1 of Larix kaempferi. Classification (NCBI taxonomy): domain Eukaryota; kingdom Viridiplantae; phylum Streptophyta; class Pinopsida; order Pinales; family Pinaceae; genus Larix; species Larix kaempferi. The sequence goes on along the minus strand of BSBM01000043.1, from coordinate 5,880,957 downwards.
CATAAAGAGTTAACTAGTGAAGCTAATTGTCTTACTGGTAAAGAGTTCATTAGTGAGACATGGCTGATGATAAATCACCAAACCAGAGGGATTTCGTTGTCAATTGTATTTGGCTATTTAGGTTATGATCAGTGATGATATTTTCCAGATATTTTGTTAAGATCCTGGTGGGAGGCCTTCACTAACATCTTGAGGTTTTGGTGTAACGGTTTGTATCATCTGGTATCAGAGCACTTTCTTGGGCTCGTTGGGTGGAATTTCTGCCAAATTTGTTTCGCATCTGTTGTAGCTTCGGATTTAGGAATAATCCATATCCACTTAAATGTGGGAAGTACTTGGGCATAAGCCCTAAAACTCATTGTGAGGAGTACCACAGGAACCCCAAAGTAGCTGGCCCATTGAGAGGACCTTCCAGCGAAAAGGGCAATGACCCTTACCTGATTGACTAGTTCCCACCCGTGAGGTAAACCAAGATCTGTCGTTTGTGACAAAGCGGTTATCAGTTTTACCTGAGCTGTGGAGTGAGGGGTACTGCCCCAATACACAAGCCGTCAGACAGCATTGGTGGCCGAGTGAAACACCTGAACTGTTAGGAACCCGTACACACCTGGGGTCCATATCTATTTTCAGTTGAACTGTTGCTGATCACTTTTGATCCAGATCCAGCCGTTTCATATCTATTTTGAAAGTCGTTCCAGATCCAATCGCTGTTTCAGAGCCAGCTGTTTTCGATCCCTTCTGTGCCGTTGCGCCACTGTTGCCGATCCATTTCTGAAAAAAATGAATAAATAAATAAATAAAAATAAAAATAAAAAAATTCTCCATATCTCCCTTGTTTTCATTCTGTTTCCATTGAAATTTTCGGGGAACCCCTGTCATCCCATTGTGCATCTTTCATTCCTGAGGACCCTATCCCCAATTCGCCTTCCTAAAGCCCGAAATCCCACATTTGTCTATTTTTAGGGTTTTCCATAACTTCCTTAGATTTCACCCAATCACCTTCAAATTTGACCACAGAGTTCCTTTTTGAATTCTGCTTCTTTGTCCCTCTCTGCCAAATTTTCTCATTCTATCACCTCGCTTCTAAAATCCCCCTTTTTGCTTTCTTGTCCTTTCGACAGTGTCCAAAATCTAGTCAAACCCCAATTACCCATCAGAATGTTTCCCCAATCCAAATTTCCCTTTACTAAATCAGCTTTTGTTTGTGTTTTTCTACCCATTCCACAAAAAAAAACCTGGTTATGGTTGTCACCCGTGCAGGAGCACACACCATGGAGGAAGCACTTGCAGCCATCCAAACCAAACTCCAAGATCTGGATGAAAAATTTCTCAGCCTCCATCTTCAGCATTCAACCATGAACAATACCAGATAGCCAGAATCTTTTGCAACCACTGGGTTCTCTTCTTCCAGCAATTTTTGTGGGCCGAAGCTTGATTTTCCTCGCTTTAATGGTACTAATTCGACTAGATGGATATATCGAGCATAACAATATTTCAGTCTGCATAATACTTCTGATTCCCAGAAAGTTCCACTTGCATCCTTTCATTTGGAACAAGAAGTCCTTCAATGGTACCGTTGGTACATCAAAGCTCATCTCGAGCCAAACTGGATAGATTTTTGCCAACTCATTTTTCCACGATTTGGTCTTAGTGCTTTTGATGATTTCACAGGAGCACTCACTAAACTTCACCAAATTGGCACAGTGAGAGAGTATTAGACAGAATTTGAGAAATTGGCCAATCACACAGAAGGATTGTCTGATGAATTCTGCAGGAGTTGTTTTATCAGTGGTCTCAAGGATGAAATCCGCTCCGAGGTCAAAATGTTTTGTCCCAACATAATGATGGAAGTCCTAGGGTTGGCTAAGCTAGCCGACGATAAGATCACAGCTCAACAACGCTCCAAACCCACTTTTGTTCCCTTCAAAAATATAGGTTCCCAACGACCTCCCATCACGCCTGCTCCTCAACCAACTCCTATGAAGCATTTGTCTAAAACAGAAATGCAGGTACGCCGATAAAAAGGGCTTTGCTATAATTGTGATGAGAAATTAACTCAGGGACATAGATGTGTTCAACAAAAGCTCTATCTCTTGGATGTGGATTCTCCGCCTGCCTTAGAACTTGGTGAAGAAGCTATAGATATAGTAGATGATCAGGTCGACATTCAACACCTGCTTGTTGACACCCCATCTTAGGACAACCCACCCGAGATCTCTCTCCATGCTGTAACCGGCGTCACCACCCCACAAACAATGCGGGTCAGGGGATACTTCAAGAAAGTCCCTCTTACCATACTCATTGATTCTGGTAGCACTCATAACTTCATTGACCCTCAGATTGCAAAACAGGCTGATTGTTTTGTCCATCCTTGCTCCAACTTTGAAGTTATGGTTGCCAATGGGGGCACCTTACCTTGCAAGGGGAAGTGTCACAATGTGCGTATCTCTATGGAAGATTATAACCTATGCTCTGACATGTTTGCCTTGTCCTTAGGCAGATGTGATGTGGTTTTGGGTGTTCAATGGTTACGCACCCTTGGCCCTATCTTATGGGATTTTGCTGAACTTTGGATGCAGTTTAAATTCAATGGGGCCCAACACAAATTTATGGGATTACAACCAGGGTCTCTCTGCATCATCAGTTCACATCGCCTGGAAAAAATCCTTAAGAATAATTCACATGGTGTCATCGCTCAGCTCAATTCCATTCAGATGCACCCATCAACAGTCTCCACTACTTCCTTGGATAGATATGCAGGTCTCTTTGTTGAACCAATGCGCTTGATGCCTTCAAGAGACCTTTCCGGTAAGAATTTAGCCACATCTACCTCTCAGCAAGAAACGATGGCTATTTTGCATGCAGTACAGAAGTGGCAGCCATACCTATTAGGGAATTATTTCTGCATCAAGACTGATCTCCAGAGTCTGGAAAATTTTCTGGAACAATGGGTCTCCTCCCTAACACACCTAAAATGGTTTATCCAACTCATGGGTTATCCCTATGTGATCACTTACAAGAAGAGTAAGGACAATATGGTGGAAGATGCTCCTTCTTGCATAATTGATGACCCAGTTTCTCTTACAGCTCTTTCTCTGCTTGTTCCAAATTGGTTGCAATATGTTCAATAGGGCTATCTCTTCTATGAACTCCATGCTTCTTCATCAACAAGGCACTCTGGGTTTTGCAAAATGTATGATCGGGAACAATGTAACTTCTTTTGGCAGGGACTAAAAATGACAATTCAACAGATGGTGGCTGATGATGATACTTTCCAAGTCAACAAGGGTGAAATGACACTCCTTTCGGGATTGCTCAAACCCCTTCCCATCCCTACACAGCTTTGGCCAACTATTTCTATGGATTTCCTAGCAGCGCTCTGGTGGTACAATACCACATCTCCAAGAACACCATATGAAGCAGTCTATGGAAAAAAACCACCAGTTCTTCTTCCATACACCCTTAGCAGCTCCCCAGTTCAGGAAATTGACTCAGTTCTTCGAAACCGCGATCAAATTCTTCTCATTCTGTAGGACAATCTTCACATGGCCAGAATTCGCTTGAAACAACAAGCCGATCAGCACCATTCTGAGCGCATTTTCCATGCAGCTGATAGGGTTCTTCTTCATCTACAACCTTCCAAGAAATCCTCCTTGACACTCCAAAGGTGTTAGTGGCCCGAAATGCAACCTGAAGATGCTATCAGGGAACCACTCCTTCAGATTCTGCAGCAATTTCTCCAACCAAAGATTTGAGGACAAAGCTTTTTCTAAGGGAGAGGGGATGTTAGGAACCTATGTCAACCCTTCTATTTACTATGTTAGTATATTGTTGTCGTACGCATATGCTTTGTAAGTCGTCCCCTAGTATTTGTTGATCCGTAGTTTATATTAGCCCATAGTACTGACCCATAGTATTGGACGCATATGCTTTGTAAGTCATCCTGTAGTATTATATGTCCCATGGTTTTGACTCATAGTATTGGGCATAGACTTAGTATATAAGTGTGTGTTGAGGTCATTGAAGGCACCGTGAAGTTAATTGTATTGAGATTGCTCAAAGGAGGTTGCCCAGACTCTGGGCTGGATGTGCACCTGTACGGTGGTGTCCCCCTTACGCCGTACGAGCCCCGGGCGAACACTGCAATGCCGACGTTTCCACCCACTCTGTGACTTGAACCTTGGTGGAGGCTCTGATACCAGATGTGAAGAACCTGCAATAATTAATTAATGCAAATACACAAGATATTAGAAATAACAAAACTCAGAATCACTTTTATATTGATCACGGGCCACTTCGAGGAGGCAACCTCCTTTGAGCAAGCTCAATACAATTAACTTCACGGTGCCTTCAATGACCTCAACACACACTTATATACTAAGTCTATGCCCAATACTATGAGTCAAAACCATGGGACATAGTATTGACCCATAGTATTGGACGCATATGCTTTGTAAGTCATCCTGTAGTATTTGTTGATCCGTAGTTTATATTAGCCCATGGTTTTGACTCATAGTATTGGGCATAGACTTAGTATATAAGTGTGTGTTGAGGTCATTGAAGGCACCATGAAGTTAATTGTATTGAGCTTGCTCAAAGGAGGTTGCCCCCTCAAAGTGGCCCGTGATCAATATAAAAGTGATTATGAGTTCTGTTATTTCTGATATCGTGTGTATTTGCATTAATTAATTATTGCAGGTTCTTCACATCTGGTATCAGAGCACTTTCTTGGGCTCGTTGGGTGGAATTTCTGCCAATTTTTTTTTCGCATTTGTTGCAGCTTCAGATTTGGGAATAATCCCTATCTGCTTAACTGTGGGAAGTACTTGGGCATAATCCCTAAAACTCATTGTGAGGAGTACCACAGGAACCCCAAAGTAGCTAGCCCATTGAGAGGACCTGCCAGCGAAAAGGGCAACGACCCCTACCTGATTGACTAGTTCCCACCCGTGAGGCAAACCAAGAGCTGTCGTTTGTGGCAAAGTGGTTATTAGTTTTACCTGAGCCGTGGAATGAGGGGTACTGCCCCAATACACAAGCCGTCAGACAGCATTGGTGGCCGAGTGAAACACCTGAACTGTTAGGAAGCCGTACATACCTGGTGTCCATATCTATTTTCAGTTGAACTATTGCCGATCACTTCTGCTCCAGATCCAGCTGTTTCAGATCTATTCTGAAATTCGTTCCATATCTAGTCGCCATTTTAGATCTAGCTGTTTTCGATCCCTTCTGCACCGTTGCGCCACTGTTGGCGATCCATTTAAAAAAAAAAAAAAAAATCAGTTTTTTCTCCATATCTCCCTTGTTTTCACTCTGTTTCCCTTGAAATTTTCGGGGAGCCCCTATCATCCCATTCTGCATCTTTCATTCCTGAGGACCCTATCCCCAATTCCCCTTCCCAAAGCCCGAAATCCCACATTTGTCTATTTTTAAGGTTTGCCATAACTTCCTCAGATTTCACCCAATCACCTTCAAATTTGACCACAGAGTTCATTTTTGAATTCTGCTTCGTTGTCCCTTTCTGCCAAATTTTCTCATTCTATCACCCTGCTTCTGAAATCTCCCTTTTTGCTTTCTTGTCCTTTCGACAGTGTCCAAAATCTAGTCAAACATCAATTACCCATCAGAATGTTTCCCCAATCCAAATTTCCCTTTACTAAATCAACTTCTGTTTGTGTTTTTCTATCCATTCCACCAAAAAAAAACAAAAAAAACCTGGTTATGGTTGTCACCCGTGCAGGAGCACACACCATGGAGGAAGCACTTGCAGCCATCCAAACCAAACTCCAAGATCTGAATGAAAAATTTCTCAGCCTCCATCTTCAGCATTCAGCCATGAACAATACCAGACAGCCAGAATCTTTTGCAGCCACCGAGTTCTCTTCTTCCGGCAATTTTTGTGGGCCGAAGCTTGATTTTCCTCGCTTCAATGGTACTGATTTTGGTGTAACAGTTCGTATCATCTGGTATCAGAGCCTCCACCAGGTTCAAGTCACAGAGCGGGTGGCAACTCCAGCATTGCAGTGTTCGCCCGGGGCTCGTACGGCGCAAAGGGGACACCACCGTACGGGTGCACATCCAGCCCAGAATCTGGACTGCGGAGCATGGTGGGATGTTAAGATCCTGGTGGGTAGCCTCCACTAACATCTCGAGGTTTTGGTGTAATGGTTTGTATCATATTTCAATAGGCTCTAGACACATGATAGATGGGGAGCAAACCGATGTAGACCTTATTAAGTTGATTACCAAAAGGTAGAAAGTACAATCAGTGGTTGGAAGCCTTAATTTTTTTAATATGTTTGATGAAGTGCTTCTAGCAATACGAAAATATTTCAGTACTTGTCGCTCCGTTAGTCTGTAATGAAAACACAATTTATTTTTCTCTTCTAGCCAAATACGATATTGAGATATTTTCCTGGAAGAATACCGGTTCATAGAATCATTTCTATATTTGGGTCTTTTACTAGTGAGCCCTGGTAATGTTTTCAGACAGCTTATTAATTTTAAATGAGGTCCCCGATAACGGGACATAAAAACTCCTTATTCAATTAACAATTAGTGCTGGAAAGAAGAAGGATATTATAACATGTATGAGTACTATAATTATTTTATATAGAGAGCGAATATCTTTCTCCAAAGATCCTAATAGTTCCAATCATTCATCCTATTCCTAGTTGGGAGAAAGTGATCACGGCATAACAGACCCGAAGAACAATTGGAAAAGTATTATCCATTCCATCGTGATCCTCCCAAAACTTTGTGGATTATGGGAATGAGAGGAACGAAAAAGAGCCATCTATCGGGATCGAACCAATGACCATCACATTACAATTGAGATGCTCTATCCTCTGATCTAAAAAGTCTCAATGGAATATAAGTCCTGATTTCATTGGCGTGAGATCTATAGATTATTTTGGAATCCAAAAATTATAGCGCAAATCATATTCAATGACGCAATCCATATTAAATTTACAATGGAACATCGTTTGAATGTAGATTCCTTCAAGGGAAATAAAAGGGAAGTAAGGGTCAATTGATATCGATCATTTTACTCACTATTCCAAATTGACTAGGGGAGGATAATAACATTGCATTGAAAATGAAGAAACAATATAACATGATTCCCAGTCATATTCGATTTGGGTAGAGATAGAGATGGCGAGAGAAGAGGAGTAGGGGAGGATATTTATCTCATCCAATATTGAGCAAATATCCAATGAATATGCTGATGAAGATTACATAATAGGATTAGATCAAGGTATGATATCATTCTCGGAGAAGGGGATATGGAGGAATTGGTAGATGCTACGGACTTGATTGAATTGAGCCTTGGCTAAATCTCTTTATACTTAGATAAAAAAAATAATCTGCTTGAATTGTTTGGCATTGGAAAATGTGGCTTATCAAAAGACATGGGAGAGGGAGAACCAAACGAAAAAAAATTTATTCCCTCGATGTTGTCGTTGATAAGGCGTAATAAGTATTATACATTGGATAAGAATTGAGAACTCATAATATTGATGAAGTGGATGTAAATATCGTATTTTATAATTTTTAGTTTTGCAGGTAGTTTACTTTCATTTATCTTTTTATCTCAATTTATCCTTATAAATAAAATAGATCTTCTCAAGAATAAGCATTATTTAAAATTTGTACTTTATACTTTATTATATTTACACATGATACAATAGAGAGTGTTTGAAATATATTTTTCTGCTTGTGATTATGTGAGTTTGCTTATTTGCTTTCTTATGTTTATTGTTTCCCATGTTTTATCCATCACACATCACTTGGAACCCAGAATTGGTTAATACTTCATTTTCTTAAATGCACAACTCTTTTTTGAAAAAATATTAAATTGAAGTGATACTTATTTCTTTCAAAAGCTTTGTAACAATGTATAGTATGCCACACTACATTTGCATATATTTAAGTCTATTAGAACTTGGAGTATGCCACACTAAGTCCACCCTTGATCTTTCACCAAGATTGACTCACACAAGCTCTCTAAGAAAATCACTCCAAGTCTCCTCTAAGGTTTCTTTTTCACAAACCCTAGGTTCTTCCCACAAAGGGACTCAAATCCTAGTGCCTCAAGACTCCTCTAGGTTTTTCCTATCACAAATCCTAGTGCCTTTCTACCTTGCACAAATACAAGTATAAAGATTCAATAAAAGTTCATCTTTAAAATACAAATGATCCCACATGCTTCCATGTGATTTATACAACTAAAGACTCTACTCCATTTATTTAGAATAGGAAAGAGAGATCACCATTAGTAATGTGTACTAGGTCCACAAGCAAACTAATATAATACTCAATATGAGGTATCCAAGTGAAGCTCTCTCTCTTGAATGTGTAAACAAGCCAAGAAAAGGCTCCTCAAGTGGTGTGCTCTCCAAGAATGGGCTCCAAGTGTCAACTACAACTCATCATGAGGCTCCTCGCTCTCCCATCCTCCAAATTTCCAATGCTCCTCCTTAACATGTGGCATAGGTCCACATACAAGTCCAAGCAATGCAACCTCAACCCAAGTATTTTCAAGTCAAGTGCTCATCCTCCTAAGGTATGCTAAGTAGTATCTACACCATGCAAGCAACCATCCACTCCAATACACATGTCATGTAAAAGATATCAATGTCACATAAGATAACCACTTCATCAAGGATGCCACATCTGGAACCAAGTCCAAGCTCAAGAAACCACCTATAGAAATATTTGCAAATGTCATCAACCAAAAGGTCTATGATATAACCAAGGTGGTAGGGTTTCACCATGCACCCCACATCACATGAAGGTAACCATAGCATGGTGTAAAGTTGTAAACACTTCGGAGCAACCAAAAAGCTAACATCCAATAGATTCTATCTTACAACAATAATGGTATAATAGAAAAGGTGAATACCTGAGTTATCTACATGCTTTCATGATTCCAACGCAAAATAGTTATATGAGCTAGATATCTACAGACATAAAAAAAATGATATCAATCCAAACCTTAATTGAATAAAAAATTTAGCTTCTTGTTTTTTAGTCCAAGAATTTTACCTCATCATGCACATCTTCTTCTATTTATTTCACATTAGCATAGATCAGTATTATATTAGATGAATAAGGCCTTGTTTAAGAAGGTCACCTGAAAAAATCGGCACGATTTAAATTTCAATGCATCCTGGCAACGCTATTTGGTTTAGTTTTTTCAAGATGTATCATGCACAATATCTAGGGGGAGTTTTGTATATCATCATGTAGATAAAGCTTCAAGAAATATTTCCTATAACCTTCAAATATGCCTTACATACAAACTCAAAAGTTCTATGTTTGTTGTTGGCCCTGTTATAACTTTTCTTTTGATCATGACCTTCCTATATCACGTTTGCATTCTCTCAATTCTTTCTGCAAGTTTTGAAAAATTTGCAAACAAGATTTTCTTTTTTCTTTGAATATCATAAGATCCAATTGATTGGGATTTAATGGATTGAAACCATACATTACCTTGTAAGGTGAGATGTTTATTGTGAAGTTGTAAATACTGTTATGATATGAGAATTACACACATAGTGATTTTTCTTCCCACATTTTTTTCTTGGATGCTACACATCCTTTTCACATATCTTCGATGATCTGATTTATTTGGTTAGTTTGAAAATATGTCTTGAGGTGATTTCCACATTTGAGCCTTATTTGTCTTGAAGAGGTCTTCCCATAAATTTCTTGTAACTTATGGACTAACAATTACTTTTCCAGAAAATCAAATTTGGCGAAAAGTAGTTTGACAATGTCATATGATTTGTGAACCATTCTATAAGTAATACATCTTGTCATTTAAGTAAGACTACTTAATAACATGAGAATTTGATTATTTAGCTTTGTAGTTTTTATTAATTGTTGTGAAAGTCAAATAAAATTTTGTGTTCCAAGGAATAGGGATTATTACCATGTTGTTGTGCCATAAGATGTTATCCTTTATTTTGTGCATGGGAATATCATTTCCTTGTTTATGAATGTCATTATTTATTAGCATTATGTGTTCTTGTGGACCATTCTTTCTCTTTTCCAATAAGTTTCCCTACACAAAGTATATTGTATAGACTATAAATAGTGTATCGACCACTGCATTTTATTTTCTTATTTCATAAGATAAATTTGGCATATATTCTAGTAATTTCACCTTCCAAGATGAAAATGAAGTACAGCTTCAATTTCTTATTTAGTAGAAACAATGTTCCTTAGTGTGGAAAATTCATGCACTCAGCCAATTAATTCAAAACTAAAATCCCACCTTCTTCCTAGAAGTCTCTCATATATTTCCTATGGGCCAACTTTGAGGGACAAAATTTCATAGAATCAAATAGTGCCTATGTTGTAATCCAATGCATTAAGAAGGTATATATATTCTAAATGCTTATATCCAGGACTGGGTCTTGTGTGTTAAATCTATTCTTAGCGCCCCTGAGGGATATGTCATGTCCCAAATTTTCCATTGGGTCAAAATAGCCTAAGCCCATTGGCCATATTCATGAGAGTTTATCAAACTGATGCTAAAGGTCAAATAATTGCCAAGGAGGAAAATTACTAGTTTCCTAGTTTTGGGGTGGAAGCTTTGGTATTTGGAATAAGGGGGATAATAAATGATATTTGAACATTAGAATGGCATAAATATTTAATAAAGTAGCTAAATAAATATATACAAGTGAAAATCAAAGTGGCATTTGATCATGAAGACACATGGAGGAAGTGGGACCCACATATGGCTAGGTTTCCCCTCTACACTTGGCATCATTTTCTCACCAATTCAAATTCAAGGTGAATGGTAACATACTTGGGGGAGTTAAAAAGTTATTATTCATGGCATGACTCATCTAAGGTCGAAATATAGAGGAAGAGTAACTCCCATGGAAGAGGAAGATGCAATTTGGAGCTAGTGGGACACTTGGGCTAGATTCCCTAGCTCTATGAAAACAATGATGAAGATGATTTGACTTGAAGGCTGACATATGACATATATGACATGTCAGGTATAAAAATAGCCTCCAAGAGGGTTCTGAAGGAAATTAGGGCAGCTAAGATGCTTCCACGTGTGATTTGGTTGGAAGTGGAAGACTAGCAATTGTTGTACAAGTGGCATTCTTTGGAATCTCTTTCCAACTTGAGTTGGCATGAGTCTCTTGGAAGGAATTCGACCCATGGAAGACATTAGAAGTTTATAAAAGTCATGAACAAAGAATAATAGCATCTTTTGATCATTTGAGAAATTTGCAATTGCATTTGTGAAGAGGGAGAGTTAGTGGATGACTAGTTTCTTGCCTTAGCCAATTTCAAGGGTGAAAGATTCCCATCCAAGTTGGTAATTGGAAATGTGTGACATCCCGATAATTTCATAAAAATTTAAAATTTTTAAAACAACATTAAATGTTATCATTTCTATTGCGGAAGTAATAAATGCTTAAGAAGGTAGCAATGATTAGTTAAACCATTAAGCAAAGACAAATTAATTAATGAATCTTTTTAGCTAAAGACATTTAAAGATTGCGACACGTCATAATTCTTTTAACATACTTACGACACTAAAAAGTTTTGTGTTAACTATAATTCCTAAGTAATGAGATCAGTAGTTCTAAATGTGATTATAAGCTGTGCACTATTTGTACTAAAGTGAAATTTTGAAGGAGTGCTGACAGTTTGCTTCTTTGATGTCAAAGGGGTCCTACGAGGTACCCTGGGGTTTACTTAGCTATGTTTATCTAAGGCATTTGAATTCTATTTTCCCATGTGTAGAAAAATAGGTAAGAATTCCTATGACAGCAAGAATTTAGAGTACAAGATTCTTTCAAGAGTAATGTCATTGTATTGTGATAATTTCTAAGTATTTCTACGCAAAACAAGTTTACTGGAGGTATGGATATTTTGGCTCCTATTCTTATTTTCAAGATGGCTTACAACATTCCAAATTACTGAAATCACGTGGTCAAATGTGTTTATATTGCTATTATTGTAAATATCAAAACAGTGTTACAATTGTCCATATATAATTATATTTGAAATCTCAAGGAAATAATATTTATACTAAATCAAATGAAACTATCAAAATATATTTTTTGTGTCAACAGGACTTTAGAATATTCCTAAGTCTCATATTTATCAATGATTTAAAAATGCATAGGTAAAGCATGAAACCAAATAGACTTTTCCCTAAGGTCTAAACACCTACTATAGAGATGATATAATGCCGCATATGGTAATTATGCCAATATATATTCAAACATGATGTATATTAACTATTATTATGTTACTATTGGATTTCAATACAATATCACGATGTATCACTAAAATGGAAATGCAATGTGACATAAAAACTATGCATTCATACATAATATGAAACAAGTATTCAATCCTTTGGAACTATATTGACTGAGCATTGATGTGATGATATAGACACATACTACTAATGTTACGATGCCTATACAAACTTTGATAACACAAATATGAAATGTAAACTATAGTCTAACATTGTAATGATTTGATCGTGACAGGGTATTTAAATTTGGTACTTAGCAAGGCTTCCAACTGTCGATATCAACCTAAGCATTAACGTCTTTTTATTGCAGGGTGAGGTGGAGGCTCAGTTGGATGGTTTCCATGTGATGGAAAATACAATGTGTACCAAACCATGTTGAGTTGTGTTATGTAATAGCCATTGGTCTGTCGAGTTGGCAACATGTTAGATGAATCAAATTAATGCAGTATTGATTGCAATAGTAGGATCGGATATCATTGTGCGTTGTTGGAAAATAGTCTATCGTTGATCTCTGAAAGATCTAGGGCTTTGGAGAAACCCTAGTATTTTGTTGGTAAGTAGCAAGAAAGTGCTTCTCTGCATTCATTTCGAGTTTTCATTGTAAGGCTTGGAGAGCCGACCGTATTGCAGTAACGTAGGGTTTTGGGGTTTACTGTTACGAGGTCTCCTCCCTTGGTCTCGAACCTATGGTCTGTGAGACAATGTTTAAAAATCTCAGGCTTTCAGTCTTTGTGAGAAAAGAGTTACGGCATAGTCAATGTGACTGTGGAAATGTTCTGTTGATAGTTTGGTTAAGTGAATTCATTTGAAGCTCATTTTTCTAAGCATTTACAGTGGTTCCAAGAATTGAATCTTATAGATACTGCAACTATGAACAGTCTCTGTTATTTTGTTGGTGTGGAAAGACTCAAGCCAGGAACACTCAAGTGAGGTAACTTTTCGTTGACAATAAAAGTAACACTGTAATGATGAAGTTCTTGCTACGTTTCTCAAGTTTTAACCTATCAAAATGTAACTGGCAGGTTAAGTTCGCTAGAGGGTTGTTGTACTCAAACCTGGGCTAAGGATGCTGCAACACCCTCCTGGTAAGCCTCGGTGGTTCATAAAACCCTAGTAGGTACCTTCGGCATGGTGAAAACAAAATGAAGAGAGTTGAAAAGCAATCCTTAACTGGAGTGATGGCAGTATTTAAGTTTTTGTTTGAACAAGTTGTAAAGAGGATAAGTCCTTAGTTTTGATGTTGATAACAACTCAGTGATGAGTTAGGTTAAGTTGCAGGCAAAGTTAATGTATAGGTTAGGTTTTGCTTTGTTTTAACGAGGCTTCAAGTCTGCATTGTGAAATGTATTTCTTTTGTCATGGCACTCTGGCCATAGTACAGCTTTGCAATCTTCGAAAGAATGGTTGTCAGTTATAAGACTTGAGATGAGTCATGGTTTTCATTATTCACAAAAGTTGTGTTGTTTGTACAAGGTATCAGTACTGTTATGTCTCTAATACAATGGTTTGATTTTTGTAATGGGTAAAAGAAACATTTGTAACTATGTTAGGAATGTTGGGCGAGTGCGACTTGAACCTGCAACTATAGAGTGATGTTTTGCTTTTTGTAATGTTTCGTTTATGTTGAAAATTTGTATCTTTGGCAGGGTTTCTAGAACCCTAGCCACACCTTCATTATGAGTTTGAAGCTCAAAAAACAAAAGACTGTGTGATTTCTAACAGTAAGTTTTAATAAAGTTGTACTAAAAAGGTTGGGAGTCAATCGTAGGGTTTTGAAATGAACTTGGAAATGAATACTGGAAACCTTAGATTTTATGAAATAAACAGTGAATACTAAAGTTTGTATAGTATTGTTCTAAAATGTTCTTGCATGTAAATACTATGACTCAGCTTCTATTGCTAGAATGCTTGTAAAGATTTTTTGAAATGAATATGTTTATTTTTACAGTTGTTAAAAGAAAATCTAAAGAGAAAGAAAATACGATGTTTTTAAAAAAAAAGGGTTAGGGTCTGTAATGTATTTGTTAAATTTTCAGAATTTACTTCAATCTGATATAGGATCTTAACTGAGAGAACAGCATGTACAACATATCAATCATGGAGACAATAATGCAAGCACACAAGAGACACAAGATTTACTTGGGGAAAACCATAAAGGTGAAAAAACCCCAATAACTTCCTCAGAGATAGATAGAGCAATGATACAACCAAGAGATAGACATATCCTAGCAGCAGATCCTCCTCCTCCATAAGTGCGCCACTCCTCCTTGGGTGCATGAGTGAGAAGTGAGTGATCAAATAGAGTGCCTCCCACACTCTATTTATACTTGACTTGACTTTCCTTTTACATAAATCATGTAGGCTCGAACTTAACCACATAACATAATGCTGACTGGGCCAACCTCCAATAGGGTGGTCTAATAACCCTTCGACCCACATGGCCGACCCCCAATAGGGTGGTCTAATAACCCTTTGACCCACATGACTTATACATGGCCGACCCCAACAAGGTGGTCTAATAACCCATCAAGTGTAAGTTACGACATTTACAATATAAATGACGACACTTTTGTATGGAGGAATAATACCATCTCTATAGGAGTACATACAACATACATATATGAAATACATTTCGAAGTTACATATACATCAACACTCCCTCGTAACTAGGAAGGTATTTCTCAGCATAGGTCTTCTAGCACAAGTCTTCTTCTCTGGATCATCGTCACTGGATAATCGTCATCGAGTCATCATCATCGTCACTACTACTGCTATCTCAATCAATCTTTGAATCTACTCGTCATAGGAAGTTCTACAGAGCCAGTCCTTTTTCATACTGGATGTAGGCCCACCACCTGCAGGTCTTCATCATCACTGGCCATACTATGGAATCCTCAGGACTTATTACGTGTGTCACAAAACCTCGAAAGAGCATCCCAGGATGTTACGAGCACACTGCTCTACCTATAGGATCTCCCAGGGCCATATTATATGTGACCTCACCACAAAACCTCGCAAGAGCATCCCAGGCTGTTACGAGCATGCAACTCTACCTATAGGATCTCCCAGGGACAGATTATATGTGGTCACCACAAAACCTCGCAAGAGAATCCCAGGTTGTTACGAGCACACAAATCTACCTATAGGATCTCCCAGGGCACGAATTACATGTGGTCATGGAAAAACCTCGCAAGAACATCCCAAGAATGATTACGGGCACACAACCCAACCTATCAGATCTCCCAGGGACAGATTATATGCCATAGGACAAAACCTCAGAAGAGCATCTTCTAGATATCCCAGGGCAACGAATTACATGCCATAGGAAAAACCTCGAAAGACTATCTGCAGATCTCCCAAGGCCAAATTATATGTCCTCCCAGAGAAAAACCTCGAAAGAGCATTTGCCAGATATCCCAGGGCAACGAATTACATGCCATAGGCAAAACCTCGAAAGACTATCTGCAAATCTCCCAAGGCCAAATTATATGCTCATCTGCACAACTTGATCCACAGACATAGAGTATCAACCTGATACTCACCATACATCATCCTGATGTACACATGATCATCCTGATCATCATCACTGCAACATCCTGCTGCATGTCATCTGGAGCAACATCCTGAAGCTCGTCATCCATGATCATCCTAATCATACAATGTATCTACCTGATGCATACCAAGTATCTACCCGATACATATCATCATACATGATCCACCTGATCATACAATGTATCCACCTGATACAAATACAAATACATGATACATATCACCATACATGATCCACTTTATCATACAATGTATCCACCCGATATATATGCAGATACATGGTCCAAGCATCCAACATGATGCATATACAAAAATACATACACATGATCCAACCGATCATATCCAGCATCCAACATGATGCGTACATACATATAAATGATCCAACTGATCATATCCCGCATCCAACATGATGCATATATACATACATAAAAATGATCCAACTGATCATATTCAACATCCAACATGATGTGTACATACATATAAATGATCCAACTGATCATATCCTGCATCCAACATGATGCATATATACATACATAAAAATAATCCAACTGATCATATTCAACATCCAACATGATGCATACATATAAATGATCCAATTGATCATATCCAGTAGAAACCAGAACATCATCCTGATGCTCATCATCCAGCGCTTACATCCACAGCCATGTGAAGGATCCTCCTTCCAACATGTTTGGAATGGCTTCAGAAAATGTGTCCATCACTTCTTCCTTGAAGTGTCCTCGATCTGAAGAACACCAAGCCTCTCTCTGAAGTACTCGAACTTCACCCTGGCTAGTGGCTTCGTCAGCACATCTGCAATCTGCTCATCTGTCGCAACATACAGGAGCTTCACAGCTCCTCTCAGCACCATATCCCTGATATAGTGATATTTGATCTCTATGTGTTTCGACCTGTCATGAAACACTGGGTTCTCGGACAGCTTCACACAACTCTGTTTATCACAAAAGATACCAGTAGCATCCAATGGGAGATCAAATAACTCAGACAGTAGCTTTCGTAGCCATATTGCCTCACAACTAGCTGAACAGACTGCAACATACTCTAGCTTAGCTGTACTCAGTGCTACGCAAGACTGCTTCTTACTGAACCAAGAGATCACACCTGATCCCATACTTAAGCAGCACCCATATGTGCTCTTCCTATCTACAGCACTGCCTGCCCAATCTTAATCAACATAACCCTGCAGGTTAAACTTTTGATTCGCTTCATACTTGAGCCCATAATCCACTGTACCCTTCAGGTACCTCAGAACATGCTTTGCAGCAACCAGGTGAACACTCCTCTGATCCGTTAGGAACTGGCTCAATGTGTTCACCGCAAAGCAAATATCTGGTCTCATGTTTGTCAGGTACATCAAGGACCCAATCATCTGACGATGCATAGAGACATCAACCGGCTCAGATGAAGCATCACAAAGAAGCTTCAGATTCGATGTCATAGGTGTGGCCATGGCCTTGCAATCCATCATCCCGAACCTCTTCAGGATCTCTTACTGCATACTTCCCTTGTCCAAGGAAGATTCCATCTGCTCTCTGCCACACCTCCATGCAAAAAACAAATAGTGCATCATCCCCAAGTTCTTCATCTCGAACTCGGCAACAAGCTTCCGCTGCGTGTCGACAATAAATCTATCTTCACCTGTAACAAACAGGTTATCCGCATACAAAAGCAGTATCACTGGATTGCCTTCCTCAACCTTGTAGAAAAGGTTGGAATCCGCTTTATTCTTGGTAAATCCCAAACTAGATAGAAAGTTGTCTATCCTACCATACCAAGTTCTGCACACATATATGACTGCACCATGCTGTCTTGAAATCCATCTAGTGCATCTTCTATTTCATCACTTTTATATTTCTCAATGCTGCCATCTGCAACATGCTTGATCTGATAGTTCCATTTGGAAGTCACAATAGACTTCCCTTCAGCTCTTGGGACCGCATCCCAAACATCGTTCTTCATGATCGATGGATCATGGCATTCTTCCCGTATCCTAGGAACTTCAATATCTTCAATAGATAATTTTGTTGCTGAACAAATGTTGTAGTTCTTCTTTTGTAGGTGATGGCATATGATCTTTCCTACACAACAAGTTAAATTGCATGATTAGAAAACATCTCATAGTTTTCAGAACAAATTCTTACACATAAAGAAATATGTCATACAGTCATGCAATTATCTTAGCCAATGCTTCAATACAACATTTATCCATATCCCGTAACTTTCTAGATGCCTTCCAATCTCTACTAGAACATTGTTAAGAGTGTGCACAACTCCCAACATGTCAGCAAAGAGGTTTCATTCTAGATAAGTAGCAATGGAATGTTGTACAGTGCCATAGGCCACTTACCCGTGCATATTAGTAGTATACTGTTCATCAATGCAATTATTCTAATATGCATAATACACAACCTAATTCTAGGAACATCAGTATATACATTATTGAACAGTATTATTTAAGAAATGACAATTCAAATACTTATCTTTGTTTGTTCGTTGGGTGGACTCCCTCTGAGTCTTCGCTTCCTTGCAGGAGCTACTGGAGTCCTAATCTGAAGTAGCTTCTTCTACACCTTCTTGTTGTGAAATGTAGAGAGATGGTCAACTCCCTCTGAATATCTGCATCCTTGCAGAAACCATTGGAGTGTGCTCCTTTGCTTTCTTGCAGGAACAACTAGAGTGTGCTCCCTCTTGATCTTTGCTTCCTGATTACCTATCCTTGAACTTACATCCATCCTTAATCACTATTCATGCTTATTAGTATCATCATTGTGTTATCCTTGAGGTCTCATACATAATCAAACATTTATTAGTATAATCTTAATACTATCAAAACACAATAATCTTAAACATGTATATTCATGATCATTCACAGATAATAAACATTAGTATTCAAGGTTTCAGGGAAGTCTTCTTTTACTCATATATATTCTTATTTGATCATAGGACTCTTTTGGTTAGTTGAATCATCAATCAAGATAAGAGATATAATATGCATAAAACCCGTGATTATTCAAACCTATACCTTTATGATTCTTTTGGTTAGTCATATCATCAATTATGGTAAGAAACATAATATGCATACAACCATGATTATTCAAACCTATGACTTCATGAATAATCATTATCAACAACACAACAGTATAAGATCCTAACACAAGGTAGGATTCTAGCTTGATATAGGAAAAACATACCTGGATTAGCATGCTAGCTAGATATGTCTAACATACCCGCATAATGTCTTCTGGTTCTCTTCAGTGACTTGTGCTAGTAACTTGCATGTCTCATAAGTTAACCATTATAGAACCAAGTTATACATACCTCGAAAGTAGTTCTTATATGTGATCCATGACAAAGGATGAATCTTTGTCTTCATGTCACCATGAGCATATGTTCTTGAAGTAGAACATGATTTGACTTTCTTGGTGTACCTTTTTGTGTTAGCAGACAACATAAACCTCATACAACACTATAATGCATTAGTACAATCATAAGTGTCAACACCCTAATCAATGAATATCTTTTATCGTGCATTCATAATTTTATTAAGGTGATATGACAAGTCTAGATTTAATCAAGATTGTACTAACTGTAATAATTTGAAGACAAATATACCATAAACTTAATCATGAACAAATCTCGAAACATACCTGGATAATTCATACCTGTCGATATTGCTTGTAATCTTCTTATGTAAGGCCTTAGCCTCATCTCCCTCTGAAACAAGAACTTCTTCACTTATGCAGGTGACCAATCCATCTTCTTCTAGGAATAACCCAATCCACTTGATTTGCAAGAACTGGACCTGGAGCTGGATTAGGGTTTGTCAGAGAAACCCAAAAATTCAAACTTTGAATTTCAAACTTCTGAAAGGATAGAAATATGCGCCTTGATGAGCTGATCAAGCTGGTATGCTCAGAATTTGAAAACTGCAAAGTTTCATTCCTCAATTTTTCCTTTGAAACTTCCAGATTCATTGGACGTGACCCCGAACTAGGGTTTGATGAAGCCCACTCTTCTGCCCCATCAAAAGGTTTGATCCAAAGCTCTAAGCTTCTATTTTTATGAGGAGCTTCTAGCTGTGGTCACAGATTTAAAAAATTCCCATTTTTTCAGAAGCCCTAATTTTTCACTTTTCCGATCAAAGTCCCGAACTAGGGTCTGATCAAGCCCAGCCTTCTGCCCAACCAAAAATTCTCATCTTGGTCTCTAAATTTTGATTTTGATGAGTAGCATCCATCTGTGGTCTCTGATTAAAAAAATTCCAACTTTCTCCGAAGCCCTAAATTTCGGAAGCCATGAATGAAGGTACTCAAAAATAATTCTGTTTTGACAGAAATATGTACCTGATTGTTTCTGGTGTACCTTCAAACTTTTTTGATCCACAGGGTCTGAAAAAGTTTCCTGAGATAGACCGACCTGTTATCTTTCCATCCTGACAGGTCTGACCTCAATTGGATTCTCTGAGAGAGAGTTATGCCAAGTGTCGTAATGTGACCTTTTTATGGGGTAATACAGGAGAGTGAACTTGTACGGCGTGCCACGTGTCAATATTTCAACTTCGGCTTCTGAAAATTTTTCTTGAGATATCCCGACCTGTTATATTTCCATCCCAATAGGTCTGACCTAAATTGGATTCTCCCAGAAAGATGTATGCCAAGTGTCGTAACGTGACCTGTTTATGGGATAATACAGGAGAGCGAACTTGTACGGCATGCCACGTGTCACTAGTTCAGCTTAGGCCTCTGAAACATTTTTCTGGGATAGGATAGTCTATGTACTACTTTTCACTTTTTACGAAATTTCATTTGGATCTTCCTAACCCAAGTTATGACCTTTTTCCCAAGGTCACCTGATTTTGACTCAGATCTGGAAGAGGTAGAAACCCTATATTGTACAGATCATAAATCACAAAGTACAACGAATTAGAGGTTTTCCTTTGGACACAAGGTACATGGGGATCCGATCTTTGACCTATAAAGGTTTCAGATCCGAAACCTTTTCCAAAATGGATTTATAGCGAAAGTGCTACGACGACTGGTTTTGCTATATCAAGCCCTAGCATCATAAGTGCAACAAGTGTCATACATGCCATATCATTCCTTCTTTCAGGATAGCTCTGATACCATGTTAAATTTTCAGAATTTACTTCAATCTGATCTAGGATCTTAATTGAGAGAACAACATGTATAGTATATCTACAGCATATCAATCATGGAGACAATAATGCAAGCACACAAGAGACACACGATTTACTTGGGGAAAACCATAAAGGTGAAAAAACCCCAATAACTTCCTCAGAGATAGATAGAGCAATGATACAACCAAGAGATAGACATATCCTAGCAGCAGATCCTCCTCCTCCATAAGTGCGCCACTCCTCCTTGAGTGCATGAGTGAGAAGTGAGTGATCAAATAGAGTGCCTCCCGCACTCTATTTATACTTGACTTGACTTGCCTTTTAGATAAATCATGTAGGCTCGAACTTAACCACATAACATAATGCTGACTGGGCCGACCCCCAATAGGGTGGTCTAATAACCCTTCGACCCACATGGCTGACCCCCAATAGGGTGGTCTAATAACCCATCAAGTATAAGTTACGACATTTACAATATAAATGACGACACTTCCGTATAGAGGAATAATACCATCTCTATAGGAGTACATACAACATACATATATGAAATACATTCTGAAGTTACATATACATCAACAGTATTGGTTTCTGAGGCTATTACAATCAACAATTGATATATGAAATCAAACAGGAAACTCGTGTAGAATTTAATTATGTAAGATGTTCAGAAAACTATAAGTTCATTAGTTCTTGCAACTGTGAAAAGTAATTTGGGAATACTATTACTTAGACAACATGATATGTATGATTTTAATTAGCATTTGCTTGCTATCTTAGATGTATGGAAATAAGAGGAAATATAAGATTATGTCAAAATTAGATATGGTTTTCTTTCATGAAATAACAAAGGAATCCTATAGCAATGTCTATGCTTATACAGTAAATTCTTACTTTGTTTAAATATAGGATAGAATGATAAACAAATCACATACTATAATTATTTATCCAATCAAATGGCCATCTTCCTCTCTCTCATCTATTATTTAATTTGCTTCTCTATACTAGAGTACGATGCAGATAACAGCATGTGGAAAAATATAGAGATGGTTTCGAATCAATAATTTACAGATTTCATCATGCAGTTATGGAACATAAATCAGAAATAAAATAAATTCTTTTATAAAAAAGAGTTTGATAAATCCTACTAGATGGAACATTGACTGTAAACAAAATAGGAATAGTAAAACCTAGTTAACTGTAGAGAAATAAACATCCCAAGGAGTCTGTTCTACCCAACCAATTCCTAAAGACAGCCAAGTTACTTGCCTTAGGACACCTGAGCCTGTTCACTGAACCACCATGAGGAAGAAACTTAGACGTGTAGGACCTCAACTTGCAGTGGTAATAGTTATCTAGTCTTAAAGACTTAGCAGTCAAAGGGACCTGCACCAACACCTCTGGTTCTCTTTTTTCAGAATAATTTGCAAACTTACAATGCGCTCACATATCCTCCCTATTCGAATCTCTCAGTCATCACCTAATGCACATGAGGAATATTTCTGCAAAAAATATTGTGTAAGAGCTGCCTACTCAATTCGAATTTGCCTTATGTAGGCTGCCTAGGCCTTTTCAGTTGTTAAATGGTCATTAAATGAGCTTCTTGCTCACTCCCTCCACTTGGGGGATAATGCCACATTTGTAGGGGTAGTTGTCCCATAACCAACAGCTAGTGGTGAAGTGCAATTGTTGCCATCTGTCCCATGCCTTCTAACAACTTCCATTCCTCCTAGTGGGTCAGTGAACACTCATTTAACAGTTCCCTTGGGTGTTTGTCTCCTACTTTAATTTATTAAATAATAATAATTCAGCAATTACATTCATCATTGACCAAACTTGGTCAGAATTACAAAAAATTGTAATTAAAATTTAACATAAAGCATTTTGCCAATAAAATAATAATTTCAGAAATTGGGTAGGTAACATACACTCCCCCTTAAGTCTCAACATCGCCCTTGATGTTGGTCAATAACTCTCTGAGTGTTCCTGAAATAGAGTTGTGTATGCCGCCTACATACTACTCTCCAACTCCCAGGTTGCCTCTTTTGGGCTAAGGTGCTTCCATTGCACCTTCACTTGCCCAATGGTGAGATTCCGAGGTAGAGTTTCCCTACTTTCGAGGTTACAGTCCGGTTCCACCTGAAAATCTTCGTCTTGTCCCACCTATAAATCATTCCAGTTTACAACATGAGTAGCATCGTGTACATACTTCTTTAAAACCGATATATGAAAAACATTATGTATTTTTAAATTTGGTGGCAAAGCCAGTTGGTATGCCACTGGTCCAACCTTGGACAATATTTCGAAAGGACCACAATACTTGGGTTCCAACTTGGCACAGCTTCCCAATTTCAATGAACTCTTTTTCGGTCTTACCTTGAGGAACACATGTTCACCAACCTGGAACTCTGTATGAGTCATTTTTAAATCTGCTTGACTCTTTTGCCTATCTTGGGCAGCTTTTAAATTTTCTTGTATCTGTTTCACAATTATTTCTAACTCCTGCAATAATTCAAGTCCTAAAACAACTCTATTTACTGGGTAATCCCAAGAAATAGGTGTATCACATTTTCTACCATAAAGAATTTCAAATGGGCTAAGTCTAAATGATGCATGATAATGGTTATTATATGCAAATTCTGCTAAGTGTAGGTAGTCTTCCCACTTACCAGGCTGATCCTTAACATACATCCTCAGTAAGTCTTCTAAAACTTGATTCACCCTTTCTGTCTGTCCATCCGTTTGTGGATGAAATGTTGTGCTGAAATTTAAGGTTGTATTCAACCCTTTAAACAAAAATATCCAAAAGTTTCTAGTAAATTTAGAGTCACGGTCTAAAATTATAACTTTTGGAATACCATGTAGTCGAAAAATTTGTTTCATGAAAATTTCTGCAATGTCGAGAGCCTTATGAGTAGTCTTCACAGGTATAAAGTGTGCTTCTTTGCTCAGTTTGTCTACTACCACCATGATAGAGTCATTTTGTTTCTGATTTTTGGGTAGTCTAGTAATAAAGTCTATGCTTATCAATTCCCATTTTCAACTCGGTATAGGTAATGGATGTAATAATCCTGCAGAATGTTGGTGTTCGACTTTCACTTTTTGACAATCCAAACATTTAGCTATGTACTCTGCTACTTCATATTTCATTTTGGGCCAATAGTATTCTTTATTGAGCATAGTAATGGTCTTCTGATAACCTGGATGACCAAAGAAATGGCTTTTGTGCATCTCATTTAAAATCAGAATTTTCATTTTTGGTGTGTTAGGTACATACAATCTGTTTTTGTATAGAAAAAGTCCATTTTCCTTCAATCTGTAATCTGCCATAGAATTTTCAGAACTGTTGTTTGCTGTCTTTTCCTTCAATTTTTTGTATTTTTCATCTGTTTCACTCCTTTCAAGGATCTGATTTTCTAAATCTGTTGTGTAAGTACTGATGGCGGAAATAAAATTCAGTTTTGCTTTATGACTCAATGCATCTGCAACCTTGTTCTCTTTCCATTTAATATGCTGAATTTCGAAATCATACTCACTTAAGAAAGTTAACCATCTAGCTTGTCTAGCATTTAGATTTGTCTGATCTAATAAATATTTCAGACCCATGTTGTCTGTCAATAAGGTAAATTTTCTGCCAATAAGGTGGTGACGCCACATTTTTAAAGCATGAATTACTCCTAATAATTCTAAATCATAAGTAGAGTAATTCTTCTCATGTATTTTCAACTTTCTTGATTCGTATGCCACCGCATGCCCTTCTTGTGTTAGGAATCCACCGAGTCTGTCATTACAAGCATCTGTGCAAACTATGAAATCTTTATTAGGATCTGCTATCCTCAGAATAGGTGCTGTCGTCAACAATTCCTTTAACTTCTTAAAACTGTCAGAACATTTCTGATCCCACACAAATTTCTTCCCTTTCTTCTGCAAGGAAGTTATGGGGTTGGAAATTCTCAAAAAACCCTCTATAAATTTTCTATAATATCCAGTAATGCCCATAAATGATCTTACGTTCGACACATCCTTAGGAACCGGCCAATCATTAATGACTTTTATCTTGTCGGGGTCTACCGACATTCCTTCTTTAGAAATTATGTGTCATAAATACTGAATTTTGTCCTTGTGGAAGTCACACTTACTAAACTTAACGAATAGTTGATGATCTCTCAGCACTTGTAAGATAATCTGTAGATGTTCATCATGCCCTTCTTTGCTTTTAGAATACACTAAAATGTCATTTATAAACACAACTGCAAACTTATCTAAGTATTTGTGCAGAATATTGTTCATCAAACACATAAATACAGCCGGGGCATTAGTCAAGCCAAATGGCATGACTACGAACTCGTAATGTCCATATCGAGTTATGAAAGTTGTCTTGAAAATATATTCATCCTTAACCTGCACTTGATGATATCCTGACCTTAGATCAATCTTTGAAAATATAGTTTCTCCACGCAGTTGATCAAATAGATCGTCTATGCGGGGCAACAAATACCGATTCTTGATTGTCATCTTATTAAGATGACGATAATCTATGCACAGTCTTAGGGTTCCATCTTTCTTCTTAACAAATATAACAGGTGCTCCCCAAGGAGACACACTGGGTCTTATATAATTCTTATCAATCCGTTCCTTCGACTGTGATTTCAATTCGTTTAATTCCAGTATATTCATTCTGTATGGAGATTTAGAATTTGGTACGGCTCCTGGTATTAACTCGATGGTAAAATCTAAATCTCTTTTAGGAGGCAATCCTAGAATCTCCTCAGGAAATACATCCTTGAAATCCTCTAGGACAGGTATGTCTTCTAATTTCAGTTTGTCCTCTTTACAAATAAACTCATCATTTACTACATTTACTGCAAACAACTGACATCCTTTCCTCACTTCTCTCTTAACTTGCATGGCTGAAATCTGTCTAAGGGTTACATTTCTTTGGATACCTTTTACTTCTACAGTTTTTCCTTCTTCATTTAAACATGTAAAACTTTTTTCATAACAATTTAGAATGACATGATGGGCTTCTAACTAGTCCATTCTGATTATAATATCATAGGATCCTAAAGGTAAAATATTCAACTTGATTTGTGTCTATAACTGATTCATGGATAAAGCACAACTTTCTATAAAATCTGATACTTTCCTCTTTGTTCCAGTTGCTAGTCTAACTAACCAAGATTTACTAAACTTTTATGTTTTCATTTTAAGACTTTCCACAATATCTGGTGATATATAATTTAAGCTACAACCTGAGTCAATTAAAACAGTAATAGGATGATTTTGTAACATACCTTCAATCTCTACCATAGAGATTTTATGATTTGCTTGCTTGTTGTCAAGTGCTGCATTGATTCTGGGCATCTCCCTCGCCACGTCTCCAACATTAGGTTCAGTTTGATTAGAGTGAATGTTGTTAGTTGTCTGCTTCCTCTCGGGACATTCTGATGCATAGTGATGACCTTAACACTTGAAACATTTGATAGGTTCCTTTTGTTCATTGGTCCTGGTATTATTAGGAGCATTTCTGGGTGCTATAGAATTCTGTTGTTGACTGTTTTTGAAATTATTTCCTTGAAAATTCTGAATCTGAAATTTTTTCTTTTGGAACCCAGAATTCCCACTGAACCTGGAATTTTTTTTTTTTAGCTCAAAATGGCTGGGCTTATGACTTTTCCAGTTTGACATTCCTTCTCTTTTCCGATTAGTGTCATAACAGAAAACTGCCTTTCTCATAGCCTCTTCCAAAGTTTTTGGACTGTCATACTTGATTTTGTCCTTAATGTTGAAAGGTAGACAGTTCAAGTATCTTTGAATCTTCGATTTTTCTTCCACGGGATATGGCACATATCTCAACAAGTTCAGAAATTTACTGTTCATTTCCTTCATGTTCATACGTCCCAGCTTTAAATCGTAGAATTCTTTGCATTTTTCTTCATAGTACTGTTCAGATAAAAACTTCTTCTTGAAGTATCATTTAAAAGTACTCCAGTTTACATCTTTGTCCTTGATACTCTTTACTCTTTTGATGTCCTGCCACCAAATATCCGCTTTTTCAGTCAAGTTATATATAGCCATTTTTGCTTTCAAGGATTCTGAATAGTTATAAATCTGGAAATATTTCTTCATGCTGGACAACCATGCTTCAGCTGTCTCACCCTTCTCAGTTTCTCCATTGAAAGTTGGAGGTCTAATCTTTTTGAACTCCCCATAAATCTATTCATACTCTTTATGGTTTTTCTTTCTGGGTTTGTAATCTCCTTTACTATATTGCTCGAATAGTTACGTATCTTTTTACGTGCATCAATAGCATCTCTTGATGATGTTGAACTACTGTTCACATCATCAATTTTCATTTTGTTACCATGAGGCATATCCTTATCCTTGGAGATATCTTAATTATCTCTCTCCTTCTCATCAATTGGGAACTGTTCACATAGCACTTGGTTTAACTCTTCTTGTGCTTTCAGAATTTTTTCATTGTCCTGTTTCACAGATCTAATTTCTGCCTTTAATTCCTGAAATGCACGTAACAATTCTGACTAATTGTTATTTAATTCCCCGTGGCCTTCTTCTGCATAGTGCTATCCCGAGCTATGACTGTTTGGTTGAAATCTGTCTTCTACATGTTCAGCTGAGTTCTCCATACCTGTAACTTAAAATAATTTATGTGTAACACAATAGTTTAAATTTTAATTAGTAAGATTTTTTGCTGTAATAAATTTCTGTTGCGTGTTCTTGGACCTTTTTCAGGCCTAGAGTTCGAACATGAGCTCTGATACCACATGTGACATCCCAATAATTTCATAAAAATTTAAACTTTTTAAAACAGCATTAAATATTATCATTTCTATTGCGGAAGTAATAAATGCTTAAGAAGGTAGCAATGATTAGTTAAACCATTAAGCAAAGACAAATTAATTAATGAATCTTTTTAGCTAAAGACATTTAAAGATTGCGACACGTCATAATTCTTTTAACATACTTACGACACTGAAAAGTTTTGTGTTAACTATAATTCCTAAGTAATGAGATCAGTAGTTCTAAATGTGATTATAAGTTGTGCATTGTTTGTACTAAAGTGAAATTTTGAAGGAGTGCTGACAGTTTTCTTCTTTGATGTCAAAGGGGTCCTACGAGGTACCCTGGGGTTTACTTAGCTATGTTTAGCTAAGGCATTTGAATTCTATTTTCCCATGTGCAGAAAAATAGGTAAGAATTCCTACAATAGCAAGAATTTAGAGTACAAGATTCTTTCAAGAGTAACGTCATTGTATTGTGATAATTTCTAAGTATTTCTATGCAAACAAGTTTACTGGAGGTATGGATATTTTGGTTCCTATTCTTATTTTCAAGATGGCTTACAACATTTGTTACACAGAAATATTCCACCCTGTGAACATCAGCATTCTTTGGCCTGTAGGATCCATTTCAGTGACTCGGATCCATTTTCATCCTTCAGTGATATCAGTTTATCCTATTTTTGTTCCTACCTGCATGTTGCATCACTATAGCATGCATACCCACGAGTTTCATCCCTATAGCCCGCGAGTATCAAGTAAAATGGTAAAAACCACTTTTTTATGACTTTTTACTCCCAAAAAGCGGTCATTGGGTCACCTTTGGCTCTCCATCTTCCCAAGTAACGTCTCAATGAGTCCTTTCACCTACCTTTGAGAGGACTATATATTGAGCACATATGGCTTATGGACGGGAGGAAGAAGACAATAGTAAAGGCACTCTAGTGGATTTTTTCCCTATCTTGAGTCTGCACTCATTGATCCTTGTAGTTGTGAACCATTTATGTTGACCTTCCAAACTCCTTTCTAGTTTGAGTTTGCCATTCATGGAGGATTGAAGTGGTGGAGGCACAAGTGGATTGATCTAGATCTTGGGTCAGATTGGTTGCCGACAAGAGGTCGTATCACTTTGTACTTCTTCTTGTTCATTAATAGAAATACTCATATTCTCGTCCATTCATGATGTGAATGTCATTTATTATACATTGGGTTGAATTTGCTTATGATATTATGGACCATTGTTATTGATGATGTTAATGTTATTTATATATCACATGTACTTGTTAGATATTGGTCGTCAAGACTAATTTGCAGATTACAAGTGCTTGGATGTGTGTGGATTGAAAGCTCCAACGGGAATCTACATCAAACATTGGATCGAGGTTGGTTACATTTCTCCATTGTTTTAACATTGTCATTTATAATAGCATTGTTTTTAGAATTGAGTAGATTTCTGGTAGTCATCTGTCTGTTGTGGTATTCCCAAGCCATAGTGAGTTTTCTCCAATACAGAAATGGTGACTCCGCTGGGGAGAACATCCATGTTTGAGAAATTTTTTGAGCATTAGTACATATTTAGAGTTGTTGTTTATCGAAGCTCTGTGTCACTGATTGGCCTTTAAGATACAGTATAGAAAACTTGCTTTTTCTGAGCCTCTGGACTCTCTGTTTGACCATTTCCTGTTTCTCACCTGCAGGATGGCTTAGTTCTGCCCGCATATACCCGTCTCTGTTTACTCTACTGCTCATGGGTACCTGCAGGTACTCCTTCGACGGTAGCGTGTAACTCCGACTTTTGTTGGTTTATGGCTATTGGTTGTTGCTAGGTGAGTTTGGTTGATTCCTGAGTCTTTGTTGGCCTCTTTCTTGACTGTCTCATGCCTTGGTTGTGACCAGATATCTTCGTTTCTCTTGGTTGAGCCTTCTTGTTTTTTTTACCAATCCTTGGTTTTAACCTCTTGGTTTTTCTTGTTGATCTCTTTCCTTTTGGCTGAGTCTTGCATTTTAGGATCTGCTGGGTTGTCTTAGTGATCTTCTCAGCACTTTAGTGACTGAATAGTAGGATTTTGCTTGCATTTTTTCATTCCATATATATTGAAAAAATACAAAAATATTCATTAGTTTTTTGCATTTTCCTTGCTATTTATAAGAGAAAATACAAAAATATTTTATTTCCATGTACTGCATTTTGCATTGAGTGCTTGTTGCCTTCATTTTAGGTTCTGCTTGTGCATTGAAAAGATAAAAGTTTACATATTTATTTCGGAATTGTTGATTGACTTTGCATATTAGTGACATTGCTTTATTGGATATATGAGTCTAGGATTGGACGATGGTGCATATTATTAAGTCTACACATCACTAGTTTCACGACCATATCCCTTGAGTAATCACAGCCACTAAAATTAATGCTTAGTCATAAAATTGATTAGACTTATTTTATTTATAGGGTACACCAACTAGCATAGGTAGAGTCTTGGAATAGATCATTGTGAGTTAACGATCCAAAACTACTAAACGAAACATTAGGTGTCTGACCAGGGAGTGGAGAAATCCATGGTATAGATCGGTGTTCTCAGGAAATCTCTACTCAAACCAAAGTTAAGCACGAGATCATGGGAGGTTGGTTGAGGAGATATCCCTCTGATACTGGTTGAACGTGGGAGATATATCAAGGATTTGTTCGTATCTGGGGGTACTGGAGGTTCGTCCTCTTGTGCTTCGGGCTTAGCTACCCTGCTCATACGACGGGTCCCACCTGCAACTATTCCCCTAAGCATTGATTATATTGCGGTAGACATAGTTGCCTTACCTAGGTACCGCACAGGGTACTTGCAGTGGTTATGCTATTTGTGTACTGAGTCAGATAGGGATTGGACAGTACAATTGTGTTCGTGTAGTGGACTTGACCCTGTCGACACAGTGAAGCCTGGGTGTCTCTGTAATTGATTCTGTTACCTCCGACTATAGTTTAGGAGTCTCAAGCCTCTAATAGGTGAGACATACCGGCTCTAGTGTCGGGAGCTCATTTAGTCACTCTGTTTATTTTCTCTTGGCTATAGATTCTCTAGGTGTGTGCTTTTGATTTACTGTTTTTGATCGATAGTTGGCCTTTAGGAGACACTGTGTCTCTCTCCGGAGAGAACGTGGCGTGGAGCCCTACACTCCGCTGGTCCCGTCGTTTGGCTAGTTTAAAGTTGGCTTTGGTTAGACAACATATTGCTAGAGGACGCCGGAGGGCTCCCTCTGAGTCTTCATATTCTTACACGACTTACGTTGAGGATTACATGGCTACACATCCCGATATCAGGCAAGACCTTTCTACTCCTTCGCGTAGAGTTGAACACATTTCCAATCCCCAGACTCCTCGTGAGGATTGGGGAGGTGATCCACTTGCGACTTAGCCTGGTTCTATTTGGCCTAATCCACTTGATAGAGATCTGTTTGATCCTTTGAATCCAGACAATTATCTTTACGGGATGCCCGACTTACCCGAGGAGGAAGAATAGGACGAGCCTTTCATTCCTTCGTTTCCACGCGATTCTAGATATAGGAGGCCTGAGACTCATGATGATTCCGGCCCTATGGTCAACCCCACTGCACTCTCTTTTGGTATGCCTAGTCACAATACTGTCGAACCTTCCACTATGGTTGGTACTCATGTTGGCACTAGTCAAAGTGTTAGCCATACTATACCCACTGGGGGCACTACGTTATCTGCCCACTCACATAGTATGGGGACTGATCAGATTCCTAACCATGCTAATGTTGGAATGTGACCACCTCCTAGGAATACTCAACCTAGTCAGAATGCTGTCCGAAACACGACTCACCATCCACCACCTAATACACATGTCGCTACTCATCAAACTAGGACCACTTTTGCACATGATACCATTCCTCCCAACCACGGGGGTGGACACATACCGCATACTCTTGCATCCACTGCTGCATCTAGTTATAGTAATGTAGGGGGTGGGTATATTTCCTATCCACATGGACATCACACCACCAACCCTGCTACTGGTCACAAGCATATTGGATTTGGGAATACTTCTCATATTTATGGTCATCACACGACTGCTCAAGCTAATCCTAATATTGGGGGTGGGAACATACCATACCATTACGGTCAATACAACATGGTTCCCTCTATGAATAGTACATACATGCCCCATACCCATGGTGGCAACCCTTACTACAACACAGTCGGTGCTGGCCACCAGTATCACCCACCACCCCAATATGGTGCTCAAAATGCACAAATACCTGCTTACTCCCAAATGGGTCAGGCGAGGGGAGGTTATCCATCTTATGGCCATGGGAAAGGTTATGGGCCGTCAGGTCCGTAGTATCAGCAATTTAACCCTCATGGTCGAGCTTTTGGTCCATCGTATAACACAGTTCCGTTCAATCAACCTTTTGTGGGAGCTTATAATCAAGCTTTCCAGCCGCATCTCCCATTCCTTGCACGCTTGAATCTCCTAGATATTTCGAAGCTCACGAATGATCCAGTGTGTCACAACCCTACTTGGCCCCCGGTCCCTACCAAGCTCCCTTCGAACATTCCAAAGTTTGAGGGGAAAGGTGGTGAGGAACCGAGAGATCATGTCACGACGTTTCACCTTTGGTGCTCCTCCAACTCTTTGAATCATGATTCCATTCGACTACGCCTATTTCAACGCACCCTCACGGGGGCAGCCACGAAATAGTATGTGGAGTTTCCCGAAAACACCTATAGGGAATTCAACGAGATCGCTTTAGTTTTCTTAGACCATTTCCAGTTGCCGGTTCGTTATGATACTAGTACTGAGTTGTTGTCCACCTTCCGTCAGAATAAGGCCACACATATTTCTGACCACGTTCAAGAGTGGTGTCGACGGAAGAGATTAGTGAAAGCCAACATTCCTCCAGAGTTCCTATTGGAATGGTTCCTTAAATCTTTACTTCCATACATTGCTAAGGATGTTTCGATGTCCGGCATTGTGACTGAGGAACAAGCTATCTTGAAAGTCCAACAGTTAGATTTACTTTATTCTCAGTCTGGCATTTTGTATGACATTATTCCTGACGCACCGAGAACAAGAGATGATCCCACGTCAATTCCTGGACCACATGCCGATGGCATTGTGGGGTCCGCATGCACTCGCCCTGTAGACTTGGTAGCTAATCAAACGCAAAATTTGTCTCTAAACCAGTCTACACCCAGACAGGTTCACACCTTGTCCACTTACACTCCGTCGTCTGATGTACACAATGTGCAATCAATGAAATCGTCGGGTAACCAGCAACTTGGTGGTAAGAAAAAGGAGAGAAATAATCATAGGGGTGGAAACAATGGAAGTAATAATAATAGTAATCGTAATACTCCTCATAAAGAGAATGCCAACCCTCCTCGACAAGGCGGTAATGCTGGCGAGGATCGTAAACCTAGGCATAAGGTGAAATTCCCTTGCAAGCTCTTTGGGGAGGATCATCTTACTCACTTATGTCCTCGTATTGAAGAAGCATCAAAGTATTTGGCACAGAGCCCAACTGTGTTGAAGGATCCCTTACCTCATCACCCAAACATGGCTTCGCATGCTCCCACCACTGGTTATGGTACTAATGAAATGAAAACGTCTTCTTCCAATACTAGTGGTTATGGATGCGTGAATATGGTTCAGTCAGAGGTTTGTGTTGCAACTCATCAGCATGATTATGGTGCACCACAACCGAATTTGGGGAATGAGCCTCCCCCTCCTCCTGATAATTCCTTGCATATCGAGAATCCTTCTATTATGCTGCGGATACCAAAAGGTGTTCTCAAGCACTCCATGCATAATCCTAATGCTCGAGCTGCCTAGAACTACTCTATCATAGAAGATTTGGGCCAAACTCCATATGCCATGTCGGCTCTTGAAGTTTTGCAAGCTTGTCCTTCTCAGAAGCATGCCCTTTTGAGTGCGTTAGGAGTTCAGGATGGGGGAAGTCCTAGTGTTATCAAGTTCGACACTACTGATGTCCAGCCTCGCTTGCCTTACCACATGGCTTTTCAAATCCAGGTGGTTTGCCTTAAAAGCTTCGTCAAACGTACTATGGTTGATGAAGGTGCCTCTGCATCGGTAATGTCATTGACTTGTTGGAAAGCTCTTGGCTCTCCTCCCCTACTCGCATCTAGAACTACACTCACAAAATTCGATGGTAGATCTTTTACGCTGCATGGAATTATCCCTTCCCTTTCTTTATCCTTGGGAGGTAAGTCCATGCCTATTGAAGTTGAAGTGGTTGATGCGCCCATCGACTACAACCTTTTACTGGGTCGAAACTGGATGTATGCTATGAAGGCTGTTGCGTCTAATGTATTTCCAATTATTTGCTTTCCCCATGAAGGCAAGATTGTGACGATCGATCAGCTGGATTATGTTGGCACTTCTTCCACAACATCTACAGGATCAGTAGTCCAGCAAGTTTCTGATTCTCAGTCGGCAACTGGGAACATAGGTGTTGGAATGTACCCCTCGTTGATGGGCACTTTTAACCATTCTGCACCTATGAATTTTATTGGAACCATGTCCGATAGTGCACCTCCTCCTTCGAATAGTATGCCATTCCGGACGTCCTATTGTGATGATCCATGGATTTTTCCATCCGCTAATTCTATGTCTGGAGACATTGCGCACGTCGGGATGTCTATGCCTTTATCTGTAGCAGAGCTCACTTACGATCACATCCAAAAAGCCACTGCAGATCTGGATCTCTCTTCTCCCCAGACAGTTGAAGAAGATCCTGTTACGCTGTCAGTTTGGGCAGCCAACTCATCTTGCTCTCACGATTGCCTCGATGATACTTTACCATCTGATGAAGCTATCCTCGAAGCCATGTGTGGTAGTGAGAGGCCTTGGGAAGATATGCACCATCGATCTTATTTCCTTCCAACCTTGAGCTCATTGAGTAGGAGGAGTTTAGGATGACTCTAGCTGAGATGGTTGGTCACCCCCGTGGATCTTTTGCAGTCGCATGATGTTTTCTTGGAGGGGAATATGGCCAATATTTCCCCAACCACTTCGATCAACATCTCCCACACTCCTGGAAAGATTGAGAATGTTTAGGTCGGTGATGATTGCACTCTTGAGGAGATTGCTATTTACACTGATTTTTTTACTGAACTCCGAGAAGCTTTCGCCTAGTCATATGAGGAGATCCCAGGAATAGACCCCCGCATTGTTGAACACAAGATTAAAACATATCCTGATGCTAAACCGGTTCGACAACGTTTACGTGCTATGAATCCTAGGAAGGCAGCTGCTATTAAGGCAGAGGTGGAGAAACTGCTCAAAGCTAGTTTCATCTACCCCGTTCCTCTTACTGAATGGGTGTCAAACCCCGTTCTTATGGATAAGAAGTAGGGAACGATCCGTGTATGCACTGATTTCAGAGATTTGAACCGTTCATGTCTGAAAGACAACTTCCCCATGCCATTCATTAATCAAATATTGGATGCTTATGCAGGAAGTGAGATTTTTTCATTCATGGACGGATTCTCAGGTTATAATCAGATTCAAATCAAACCCATAGACCAACATAAAATGACATTTATTTGTCCATGAATAAATTTTGCGTACCGGAAAATGCCCTTCTGCCTCAAGAACGCCGGAGCTACTTTTCAACGAGTCATGACCTATGCCTTTCACGACCTTAGGAAGATTATGGAAGTTTTCTTGGATGATCTTGCTAGTCATTCTCGCAAGAGAGTGGACCACCCCAAGCACCTTCGTATGATTCTCAAATGATGTATCCACTACAAAATTCGATTGAATCCGATCAAATGCATCTTCGTTGTTAGGATTGGTCGCCTTCTAGGTTTCATAGTTTCGAAGGAGGGTATTAGAGTCGATCCTCTCAAAGTTGAGGCAATACTTCAGTTGCCTCCTCCGCATAATCTGTTTCAACTTCAAAGCCTCCAAGGGAGAGCTACTTTTTTGCGTCGGTTTATAGTTAACTATGCCAGTCTTACTAAAGGTTTCACATGCCTATTGAAGAAAGACACACCTTTTATCTGGGATGAGTGAGCCCAGCAGTGTTTCGACGCCCTTCAGAAATATTTGGTATCAACCCCCGTGCTTAGTGCACCGAACTTTACACGAGATTTCATTCTTTATGTGGCCGCATCTCAAGAGACTATTGGCATGGTCTTGGTTCAGGTAGATGATGCGCTCATCAAGCATGTTATCTACTATCTTAGTCGGAATTCGGTAGACGTTGAACTAAGGTACACCCACATAGAAAAGCTAGCACTTGTGACTGTTCATGCAGTGCAGCGGTTACGGCATTACATTTTGCTTCGAACAACCACTATTGTAGCTCATATCAATCCATTTCAGTTTGTGTTATCACGACGCCTTATTGGGGGTAAGTATAATAAATGGATTGTGATCCTTCAAAAATTTGATCTCGAGTTTGCTTTTGCAAAATCAGTGAAATCATTGGTGTTCGCTGAGCTTATGTCGGACCTTCCACGGCTTGATGAGGATTTCATTCATGAAGATTCCTTTGTGGATGAGCACTTATTTCTTATCTCGATCGAAGACCCTTTGTATGGGGATGTCATTCGATATCTCCAAACTTTGAAGTTTCCTCCGCATTATTCACGAGACGAGTGACGGCATGTGAGACATCACGCCAAATATTATACTATCGTCGGTGATAATTTGTATCGTCGAGGAAAGGATTCCATTCTCCGTCCTTGCTTGACTCACAAAGAAGCAGAATGGGTACTTAATGATTGCCATGTGGGGGTGTGTGGCGGTCACTTATCCGGGCTTGATACAGCCCAGCGTATCATGCGAGCGGGTTATTTTTGTCCTACTATCTTTAAAGATTGTATTAATGCTGTGAAGAGATGTCACACTTGCCAAGTGTTTTCTCGGAACATACACTCGCATCCAGTGCCCCTCCATCCGGTCGTCACTATCGGTCCCTTCACTAAGTGGGGGGTGGATTTTATGGATTGCAAACCAACTTCAGCTAGGGGGCATCATCATATTATTGTGGCCGTGGATTATTTTTCCAAATGGGCTGAGGCCATGCCTACCATTAAATCCGATGGTGCTACTGCAGCCCATTTCGTGTTCAACCAGATTATCACTCGATTCGGTATCCCGAAAGAGATTGTCATTGACCATGGCAGTCACTTTCAAAATAAGATGATGGAGGATTTGTCTCTCAAGCTTGGGTTTCGTCACGAACACTCGTCTTCCTACTATCCTCAAGCGAATGGTCAGGTCGAAGCAGTCAGCAAGTGTTTGAAGACCATTCTCCAACGTACCATCCAACAAAGCAAGACCAATTGGCATATCATGTTATATCCTGCTTTGTGGGCTTATCGAACCGCAGTTAAGACTGCCACCGGGTTCTCACTGTTCCAGTTAGTTCATGGTGTGGAGTCACTTTTACCGGTTGAGTGCGATATTCCTTCACTCAAGCTAGCCATAGAGATCCTCCCTGATACGAAGGAGATTGAGCAACATTTAGTACACCTTGAGCAACTTGACGAGCACCGTCGAGATGCCGCTGTGGCCATTGATGTTAACAATCGTTGTGTCAAGGTTCAATATGATAGGTCTGTCTGTCCCCGACAATATGCTGAAGGTGACTTGGTACTCTTGTATGACCAAGCTAAAGAACCCCTGGGGGTAGGCAAGTTCAATCCCATGTGGCACGGACCTTACATTGTGAGGCATGTACTTGAGAAAGGAGCTTATGAGTTAGAAGATTATGAGGGAGTCGTCTTGAAGGAGCCTAGAAATGGGCTCTACCTCAAGCGGTATTACGCTTGAACCTTGGGTTCGAGCTGATACTTTTGTACACTATTGTATAGTTTTTCTATACATAGTCTAGGTTTCATTTTTTGGTTGTCGGGTCTGCTGATTAGCCTCTGTTTGATTGATAGATGTCAGCGGCATGTCCTACATTCTTAGGTTTCGCGGATGGTGCTAGCTGACATACGCAGCAGCTTGCTTCTACTACTTGGGTTATCTTTTCACCTGACCATCTAGTTGTGTCCTTAGGAGGTGCTTGTCTCAGTCCTACATCGAACAATGTGGCTGAGTATAATGCCATTGTTGAGCTACTTCGGGATGCCATTTCACATGACATACAGTCTTTAGAAGTCCGCCTAGATTCACAACTAGTTGTGTCTCAGTTGAATGTGCAGTACCGTGTACGAGACCCTACATTACTATGGATATTCCTTAAGGTACAACTCTTGGAGAGACATTTTTTTTCCATTACATATATTCACATTTCGAGAAATCATATTTATATATCTGATGCATATGCTAACTATGTATTAGATTGGCATTTGTCACATTCATCATGAAGCACATAAATACAAAGACATTCATACATTTGTACCATACACACATATAGTAGAACCGAGAACCAAAGTTGTATATATATATAAATATGTCCAAAAATGGTAGTGTCATACAAGACTGGAGCCCGTAGCCCTCAAAAATATACATATCGATACAAAAAATGATGAGACCCTGGGATATCTACTCCCTTCGAGGAGGTCTTGCTGTCGACTCGATGGGATGTGTCTCATAGTAGTACTGTACTATGTTGGCCATCCACTACAGTAGTCGCACCCACTCACTAGGAACACCCACTACCTGGAGCTGCATAGCCTCAGGTAGTCGGGCTACCGCTATTAGTGGTACTCAAGAAACCATCCGTGATATGTTGCATCGCAACATCTGTAGTGTGCGCCCTGCTGTAGCATCTGCTGCCACCTCATCTCTACCCCGATGACCATGTCTCGGGAAGCCCTCGGGTCTCACTGGGCCTTTGTCTGCGAGTAAACAGTCACCCATTAGCACATGACATTACCACCCAAAAAGATTTTTTGCATTTCAACTATAATAAAAAAATCCATAAAAATTTAAAAACAAAAAACCAAAAGAGTACTCATCGATGTCTCCGAAAGCTATAGCTGGTGGGAGCAGCATGTCACAGTCCTGTATGAAGTCTATCCCCACATAGGGGTAGTCCTCGATAGAAATCACCTGCCGGTTCCACCAGTGGAAGAACTCCTCAGTATATGGTGACGCCAGACAACCACCACCCTGCTGTGTCAGTATCTCAGCCCACCGGGTCAATGATAGATCTCAGAGACTGTGAGGAGGGACATCCACCCTCAGACTAAGTCCCAGAATCCTCTCAAAGAAGAAACTGTAGAGGATGCTACCATACCCAAAGTTTTTGGCCTTACCCTCTTTGCATTCCATCAGTTGTGTCTTCATAGACACCAACAAAGTAGTACACCAGTCGAATATAGTAGGCTGCAAGCATTGTGATGCATAAAACATCATTGGTCTGGATGCCTGATGTAGTGCTTTGGATCCCGTGATCCGCACCAGATTTGCCACTATGATCTTTGTGCTCAAGTCCGTTATGAGATTGATCGGCACCTGACTTCCCATTGGTCGTGTGTTGGCAGGACAGTACCGTACTATGTAGTCTTGCACAGTGATCCCACCACCCATGGTCCATGACCGAAGACTAGCCACTTCCCCTCTACGGGACAAACCTGTAATGAAATAGATATCCTCTACATCCAGTGTCAGTGTTTGCCCCTTTGAGGATGAAGTGTTGTGCATCCACATCCCAGTAGTTGACCAAATGACGGAGTAGTAGTTTTTGGGCCCTTAAGACCCTGAGACTCTAGTATTTATATAAGCCACGTGCTTGCAGTGCTTGTTGTGCTTGCAAATCATTGCACACGGACTCATCTACCTAGTCATGCTCTCTCTCCCTCCACTCTAGAACCATCCTGGATGTTGATGTATATGTAACTGCGGAATGTATTTCATCTATGTATTTCATATATATTTATTGTACCCTTATTAGAGATGTGTTATTACTCTATAAGGAAGTGTCATCATGTGGATTGACAAGTGTCGCAAGTGTGTGTACTTGCCGATGGGTTATTAGACCACCATGTGTGGGGTCAGCCCTGAAATATATATATTATAATGTGGATGTACCTAGCTAGACAAGTCGGCCCGATAAGGTCACTAGGAAAACAGGTTAGTATAAATAGAGATCAGGTGATCTCTATTTAGATCATTCGGAAAGTTATATCTCTCTCACTCAGAAAGTGGTGCACTAGTGAGGAGGAGGATCATCTACTACTAGGAGACTATCTCAGTGTATTTTGGTTGTACTTTGGTTGAGCCAGTGCTTTCTCTATCTCCGAGGAAGTTGTGGGGTTTTTCACCTTAGGGTTTTCCCCACGGAAACTCTGTGTCTCTTGTCTCTCACGCTTTTGATTCTTGTGATGCTTGTCATGCTTATTGTGATTGTCATGCATTGATATACTTTATATGTTATTCTCTCAGTGAAGATCCTAGAGTATTGTGAATTAATGCTCAAAATTTAACACTGGAGTGCAATGCAAGAGATTTTTAGTCAGTTTCATACTTAAAAACTTCTTCACGGCTGTACCCGCGGGCTATATTGTAGATAGGTGCGGGTAGACGTAGGCAGTCAGTTTTTTGACTACGAGTTTGATGCCCTACCCGCGACCCACATGCTTACAGCCCGCGGGTAGCGCCGAAGCCATTTAGGGCTTGGCCAAACAAAATATTCCACCGAACAAAATTTGAAAGGTATAGTAGTGACCAATAACCTGCTCCAGACGGTTCGCTGAATGGTTGCTCGTAGCTCCCACAATCGACGCTTGAAGTTTCAGGTGCAAACTTACCACTCAACTCCAAAATGGTGAATAGTGCAAATGAATTGAAAATTATTAAATTTTATTACTATTTATAATTTTTTGGACCCACTTTTCTATAGTTTTGTCCATTTTGGGCCGTTATGAACTAATATCATGTCATGGAGTAGTGTTTTTTCAATAGATTTCATCGACGAGAGTTGTTCTAATCCATTTCACACCTACGGTAGGTAAGTTTCACACCTGGCATATAGGTTAGATGCCATTTCCGTATGCATTATGCATTTGACATGTTGACCATTTTCATAAACCCTAGGTGTGACCCCGCTTCATGACTGACACAGAACCTTCAAACTGTTATAGAAGTGTCATCATGCGGCGGTAGGGCTTTCCCAAACATGGGTACCCTAGTTAGAACCCCATTATGCTTTTGGTTCCCATGCTGTTGTCTGTCGTCAGGATTGGGAGTCCTTTGTAGTCACGCCATGACATTGCGATGAAGACTCATACTCTACTTTGTCTTATGGTGGCCATCTCCCTTAAGGACTCCCTTCACTTATATCATGTTGTGATTGCATTGCATCATCCTGCTTGCTGCTTGAGCCTTGTGCCGGCTCCTGCTTACTCAACTGTTAGAATGGTTCCTGAGCACTTTCTCTGTCAAGCCCTGTTGAGCTTATATATTTTCCCTTCAGAATTTGATGACCCTTTAACCCTGAGGGAACACACCCCCGAGTGTCCACATCCTACATGCACTTCCTTGCATTGAGCATAGGTATGTTCCACTGCTTGGGACTAGTCTGCTAGCTATTTGACACTCGTTCCCTCACTTGTTGTACTATAAGCAATTTTATTCTTTTTCAAGCTTTTCCCAAATATGAAAAAGAAAAAAAAATCAAATATTCCAAAAAGCCGGATGGGATTATGGTCACTATTTCTTGTTGGAAGCTGTTGTGTCACCTTTGAACAGAGCATTCATTCCACTCCGTACATTATGATTTGGGACTATAGTTGGGCCGTAGGAGCTGTACTTGTTTCTCAGTTTTCTCCACTGATTGGTTAAGCTTCCAGTCATTATGGATCCCTCTGTAATGCCTCCTGCATTGCACAGTTTATGTCGAGTCTATGTTGCCTGAGTCTATCCATCTTCTCATGCTCTTCTTCAAAAGAAGTCCTGAAACCAGTGTCGGCCACTCCTCAGATATCTTGACTATTGCATGTCGGCCATCCTTATTGAGTCAGTTCGTTTCACCTGAGATCTTCTAAATCTTTCAGCATTTCTGGTACCTCATGCTAGTTGATGGGGGATGCCTTAATGCCCTCCTTCCAGCAAGTCTTGTTCCGTCGACCTCAACTCATTTATTCTGGGACTTGAGGCTTAGAGTTCGGTTGAGTACCTTGAGGCTTGCAGTCATTAGTGGCAGGTTCTCTCGCCATCGACAGTTTTGGGAATACATCAATGTCCCCTGATTGATGGATTCATCCTAGTGTTCGACTTCAACCCATTTATTCACACTCTGATGATTGTGCTCTATGCCTTGATGCCCATTTTCATTATTGATGGGTCATCTCGCGTCTGTTAACGGTATACATCAATGACCGGTAATCAGACGATGTCTCATCAGGTTCGACCCCAAATCCTTTATTCACTTGATGGGACTTGCACCGTCGAAGACTTGTGTAGAAGACCCCAGGAAATTGTGGTATTCAGTATGCTACATATCACTTTGACTTTACATCTGAGATATCACGTCTCAGATTTCAGCAGTTTGTACCTCCAGTTTGCACCAGTTGTCTTCTTTTCATCAGAAGACCATATCTTACTATAGAGGGATCATGGCTATGATCACTTATGACATGTATCTACTTATGTACTTCCTATTCATGGCCATTGTATCATATTGTTGTACTATACCGACATGTATTCAGAGATACTATTGTATTATGACGAGTGATCCATTCTTTCCACTTGTGTCTCCATCACTCCACTTCTGAGTTTTATAATGTATTTCGGCCATCGTAGCACATTTCAATCTCTGACCTCACACATTAGGGGGCATCTGTTACACAGAAATATTCCACCCTATGAACATCAACATTCTTTGGCCTGTAGGATCCATTTCAGTGACTCAGATCCATTTTCATCCTTCAGTGATACCAGTTTATCCTATTTTTGTTCCTACCCACATGTTGCATTACTATAGCATGCATACCCACGAGTTGCATCCCTGTAGCCCACGGGTATCAAGTAAAATGATAA
The DNA here is from genome assembly GCA_027924585.1 of Larix kaempferi. Classification (NCBI taxonomy): domain Eukaryota; kingdom Viridiplantae; phylum Streptophyta; class Pinopsida; order Pinales; family Pinaceae; genus Larix; species Larix kaempferi. The sequence goes on along the minus strand of BSBM01000043.1, from coordinate 5,838,177 downwards.
AAACCACTTGTTTATGACTTTTACTCCCAAAAAGCGGTCATTGGGTGACCTTTGGCTCTACATCTGCCCAAGTAACGTCTCGATGAGTCCTTTCACCTACCTTTGAGAGGACTATATATTGAGCACATATGGCTTATGGACAGGAGGAAGAAGAGAATAGTAAAGGCACTCTAGTGGATATTTTCCCTATCTTGAGTCTGCACTCATTGATCCTTGTAGTTGTGAACCATTTATGTTGACCTTCCACACTCCTTTCTAGTTTGAGTTTGCCATTCATGGAGGATTAAAGTGGTGGAGGCACAAGTGGATTGATCTAGATCTTGGTTCAGATTAGTTGCCGACAAGAGGTCGTATCACTTTGTACTTCTTCTTGTTCATTAATAGAAATACTCACATTCTTGTCCATTCATGGTGTGAATGTCATTTATTATACATTGGGTTGCATTTGCTTATGATATTATGGACCATTATTATTGATGATGTTAATGTTATTTATATATCACATGTACTTGTTATATATTGGTTGTCAAGACTAATTTACAGATTACAAGTGCTTGGATGTGCGCGGATTGAAAGCTCCAATGGGGATCTACATCAAATGTTGGATCGAGGTTGGTTACATTTCTCAATTGTTTTAACATTGTCATTTATAATAGCATTGTTTTGAGAATTGAGTAGATTTCTGATAGTCATCTGTCTGTTGTGGTATTCCCAAGCCATAGTGATATTTCTCCAATACAACATTCCAAAGTACTGAAATCACGTCGTCAAATGTGTTTATATTGCTATTATTGTAAATATCAAAACAATGTTACAATTGTTCATATATAATTCTATTTGAAATCTCGAGGAAATAATGTTTATAATAAATCAAATGAAACTATCAAAATATATTTTTGTGTCAACAGGACTTTAGAATATTCCTAAGTCTCATATTTATCAATGATTTAAAAATGCATGGCTAAAGCATGAAACCAAATAGACTTTTCCCTAAGGTCTAAACACCTACTATAGAGATGATATAATGTCGCATATGGTAATTATGCCAATATATATTCAAACATTATGTATATTAACTATTATTATGTTACTATTGGATTTCAATACAATATCACGATGTATCACTAAAATGGAAATGTAATGTGACATAAAAACTATGCATTCATACATAATATGAAACAAGTATTCAATCCTTCGGAACTATATTGACTGAGCATTGATGTGATGATATAGACACATACTACTAATGTTACGATGCTTATACAAACTTTGATAACACAAATATGAAATGTAAACTATAGTCTAACACTGTAATGATTTGATCGTGACAGGGTATTTAAATTTGGTACTCAACAAGGCTTCCAACTGTCGAGATCAACCTAAGCATTAACGTCGTTTTACTGCAGGGTGAGGTGGAGGCTCAGTTAGATGGTTTCCATGTGATGGAAAATACAATGTGTACCAAACCATGTTGAGTTGTGCTATGTAATAGCCATTGGTCTGTCGAGTTGGAAACATGTTAGATGAATCAAATTAATGCAGTATTGATTGCAATAGTAGGCTTGGATATCATCATGCGTTGTTGGAAAACAGTCTATCGTTGATATCTGAAAGATCTAGGGCTTTGGAGAAACCCTAGTCTTTTGTTGGTAAGTAGCACAAAAGTTCTTCTCTGCATTCATTTCGAGTTTTCGTGGTAAGGCTTGGAGAACCAACCGTATTGCAGCAATGAGGGTTTTGGGGTTTACTCTTACGAGGTCTCCTCCCTCGGTCTTGAAACTACGACCTGTGAGAGAATGTTTAAAAGTCTCAGGCTTTCAGTCTTTGTGAGAAAAGAGTTACGGCACAGTCAATGTGACTGTGGAAATGTTTTGTTTATAGTTTGGTTTAGTGAATTCGTTTGAAGCTTGTTTCTTTAAGCATTTATAGTGGTTCCAAGAATTGAATCTTATAGATACTGCAACTATGAACAGTCTTTGTCATTCTGTTGGTGTGGAAAGACACAAGCTAGGAACACTCAAGTGAGGTAAGTTTTCGTTGACAGTAAAAGTAACACTGTAATATTGAACTTCTTGTTGCGTTTCTCAAGTTTTAACCTATCAAAATGTAACTGGCAGGTTAAGTTCGCTAGAGGGTTGCTGTGTTCAAACTCGGGCTGAGGATGTTGCAACACCCTCCTGGTAAGCCTCGGTGGTTCATAAAACCCTCGTAGGTACCTTTGGCATGGTGAAAAAAAAATGACGAGAGTTGAAAAGCAATCCTTAACTGGAGTGATGGCCGTATTTAAGTTTTTGCTTGAACAAGTTGTAAAGAGGATAAGTCCTCAGTTTTGATGTTGATAACAACTCAGTGATGAGTTAGGTTAAGTTGTAGGCAAAGTTAATGTATAGGTTAGGTTTTGCTTTGTTTTAACAAGGCTTCAAGTCCACATTGTGAAATGTATTTCTTTTGTCATGGCATTCTGGCCATAGTACAACTTTGCAATCTTCGAAAGAATGGTTGTCAGTTATAAGACTTGAGATGAGACATGGTTTTGATTATTCGCAAAAGCTGTGTTGTTTGTACAAGGTTTCAGTACTGTTATGTCTATAATACAATGGTTTGATTTTTGTTATGGGTAAAAGAAACATTCGTAACTATGTTAGGAATGTTGGGCGAGTGCGACTCGAACCTGCAACTATAGAGTGATGTTTTGCTTTTTGTAATGTTTTGTTTATGTTGAAAATTTGTATCTTTGGCAGGGTTGCTAGAACCCTAGACATGCCTTCATTCTGAGTTTGAAGCTCGAAAAGCAAAAGACTGTGTGACTTCTAATAGTAATTTTTTATACAGTTGTACTAAAAAGGTCGAGAGTCAATCTTAGGGTTTTGAAATGAACTTGGAAACGAATACTGGAAACCTTAGATTTTATGAAATAAAAAGTGAATACTAAAGTTTGTATAGTACTATTCTGCAATGTTCTTGCGTGTAAATACTGTGACTCAGCTTCTATTGCTAGAATTCTTGTAAATATTTTCTGAAATGAATATGTTTATTTTTACAGCTATTAAAAGAAAATCCAGAGAGAAAGAAAATATGATGTTTTAAAAAAAAAAGTTACGGTTTGTAATGTATTGGTTTCTGAGGCTATTACAATAAGCAATTGATATATGAAATCAAACAGGAAACTCATGCAAAATTTAAGTATGTAATATGTTCAGAAAACTATAAGTTCATTAGTTCTTGCAACTGTGAAAAGCACTTTGGGAATACTATTACTTGGACAACATGATATGTATGATTGTAATTAGCATTTGCTTGCTATCTTAGATGTATGGAAATAAGAGGAAATATAAGATTATGTAAAAATTAGACTATGGTTTTCTTTCATGAAATAACAAAGGAATCCTATATCATTGTCTATGCTTATACAATAAATTCTTACTCTGTTTAAATATAGGACAGAATGGTAAATGGACATATGCCTATCTCTCATCTATTATTTAATTTGCTTCTCTATATTAGAGTATGATGCAGATAACAGCATGTGGAAAAATATAGAGATGGTTTCAAATCAATAATTTACAGACTTCATCATGCAGTTATGGAACATAAATCAGAAATAAAATAAATTCGTTTATAAAATAGAGTTTGATAAATCCTACTAGACAGAACATTGACTGTAAGCAAAATAGGAACAGTAAAACCTGGTTAACTGTAGAGAAACAAACAGCCCAAGGAGTCTGTTCCACCCAACCAATTCCTGAAGGCAGCCAAGTTACTTGCCTTAGGACCCCCGAGCCTGTTCACTGAACCACCAAGAGGAAGAAACTTGGAAGCTTAGGACCTCAACTTGCAGTGGTAATAGTTATCCAGTCTTAAAGACTTAGCAGTCAAAGGGACCTGCACCAGCACCTCTGATTCTCTTTTTCAGTTTAATTTGCATACTTACCATGCACTCACATAGCCTCCCTATTCGAATCTCTCAGTCATCACCTGATGCACATGAGGAATATTTCTGCAGAAAATATTGTGTAAGACCTACCTGCTCAATTCGAATTTGCCTTATGTAGGCTGCCTAGACCTTTTCAGTTGTTAACTTTTCATTAAATGAGTTTCCTGCTCACTCCCTCCACTTGGGGGATAATGCCACATTTGTAGGGGTAGTTGTCCCATAACCAACAGCTAGTGGTGAAGTGCAATTGCTGCCATTTGTCCCATGCCTTCTAACAGCTTCCATTCCTCCTAGTGGGTCAGTCAACACTCATTTAATAGTTCCCTTGGGTGTTTTTCTCCTACTTTAATTTATTAAATATTAATAATTCAGTAATTACATTCATCCTTGACCAAACCTGGTCATAATTACAAAACTTTGTAATTAAAATTCAACATAAATTATTTTGCCAATAAAATAATAATTTCATAAATTGGGTAGGTTACAAAGGCCATTCAGACCTTTCATTTGGAGATTTAATGGAGTCATTTGTTTCAGGTGTAAGCTATAAGTAATATCATGGTTTCTTCTAATGCATCACATCTCTCAACCATTTCAAGTTTTGAAGGCATATTCTTGCTCCTTGAGGGAGGGAGTTTTTGGTGAGCTATTGTACTCTTTAGGGGAGCTTCTAATGCCCCATTTCTTATATGAATTAAATACTATTTTCTTCATCTCCAGAAATTTTCAGGTCGAAATTCCAATTAGAAATGCATAAATCTCATTTTTAATGAAAGAACAATGCCATTTCCCCACTACCTTGTTGTGAACCAATCTAATGTTGATGGATTCAAATGGATAAGTAAAATATTGAGGGTTTATTGATGAATGAAGTTATATTGATGTATTATACAAGTTTCATGTTCAGTACTCAAGCATTTGAAGTCATTTTACTCAATTTATTTACATTTGGAGAAGATTTGGTGCCATTTCCCCAAGGGTCGAACTAGTGATTTTTGTTGTTGTTTGGGAGAAGGTTAGAAAAGACTTAATAACTGATTAATGGTGCATATGAGACCTTAATATTACCCCTGCATCATCCCCTACCTATGTTAATAAATTCGAGTGGGGTTGGAGGCATTTGGGAAGACATTTTTAGTATTTACCCCAGGGGGATTTGAACCTCAAATTGCTAGTTAAATTCCATACTTTGTCCAGAATCTTAAACAAGTTTGCAGAAGTATTTTGATGGTCATAAATCATCCTTTAACATCATAATAAAGTACAAATATCATTCATATACCTTCCTTGAATATTTGAAGGCATTTGGAGCCAATTTGAGACCTAGAGACCAATACTAATCAAAGGGAAATTACTAGTAAAGTTCCCTACATTGGCCAGAATCAAAAGAGGATTTGCAGAAGTATTTTAAAGGTCCAGAAGCATCCCTGAAACACATATTTATGTTCTAAAATCATCCATATACCTTTTTATAATATTTGGGAGCAATTGGAGCAATTTGGAGACCTAGAGCTCAAAACTAGTCAAAGGTCGAACTAGGGAAAAAAATTGAAAATTTGTCATTTTAATAAAATTCCTAACAAGGGACAGTACAGTGGTATTAGATCATCGTCCTTGCACCTATGGATTAGGTACATAAATTCAAGAATAATTGGAAGCCATGTATTACTATTATGATGAATCCTATGAGTACAATTCTTATGAGGAATATGCGGATGTTTATGAGTAATATGAAGCAGAATGTGAATGGTACGAGGAAGAGGTGCCATCATGCAACACTTCTTACAATTTCAGGAGAAATTAAGATTATTCTTATGACTTTAAATCTGATTAATATGAGTGTGTCACACTAACCAAGGATAATTCTATGAATGAGTTACAAAGAAGGAGAGCAACATGTAAAACCTTGCCCCAACAATATCAAAAATATCAAGAATATCTTGGTTTGAGCAAAAATACACAAAATGCCATGTCTTTTGAGTACTATGCTGAACATATTTTTGCAAATAGGCCCAAAAATGAAGATGCGGAGTTAGTAAAGAAAGGTTTATGCCCTTCTTGTAAAGAACCTTGGAGACAGTATCATATATGTGTGCATGAAATGAGGGTGAGTGAAAAGCTCAATGAAATATCTGAAGCTTCCACGAAGGCATGTATGTCCTACTTGAGGAGAGTTTTTGGGAATTCTTCAAAAAGAGATTCCAAAGATATTGATCCTAAGGAAAACAAGGGGCAAAATGCATCAGATTGCTTGAAGGAGAAAAAGGAAGAGACATCACAAGAGCATGAAGAAGATTCTATTGAAAATATGGAAGATCATTTCGAGACACCTTCTAGCTTAGACATGAACCAAAGAGCATCTGCTGATGGATGCTTAAACTATGAAGGAGTACCTACTAATGGGTGCTCACACCTCTATGTTGGTGACATAGAGATCACTTTTGAAAGTGTTGCTGCAGGCCCAAGTTCCATTAGGCATGAGAATGAATACCTTGTAGCAGTTGAAGAAGAACCAAGATCAACTTCCCCATCACCACTTGAGCGTCATGAAGTTGGTCCAAGCAAAAATGAAGAAGATGAGGAGGTTCATTTGCAAGAGCCTAATTTTCTTGGAGGGTCCTTAAAGATGAATGAAAGGAAGATCTAAGAGTCCCTCAGCATTCTCCATGACACTCAAGCATTTGTGTCAAATTCTTGTTGGAGAGCTACTTCATTGGAGGAAACATCCTTCCTTGAAGACATGGAGAAGATTCAAAGATGAATGTGCCACATCAAAGGTAATTTCAAGTCTTTGATTTTTGATAGAAACCATTTGTTTGAGCTTAATGAATTGTTACATGATGCATACTTGAAGAATAATGAGGATAATCATAAGCTCACAATTCAAAATGAGCAACTTCTTGAAAAGTTGCAAGATACTTGTTTTTCCTCCTATGTTTCAGATTGTCAAATGGTAGATTGTTTGGAGGATTCTCATGACACGGTGGATCATGAGAAATGTGGAAATTTGAATGTTCTTGATGTGTTTGAATATGAACTTGAAGAGATCCAAACACTTGATGTGGTGAAAGAGGAACTTGAATTGTCTCTTGATGAAGGTTATGCAATTTTTAAAGAAGAGCATGATTCCTCTACATTGGAACCAATCTATGACAAAGGTTTCACATAGTCTTTTGAAGGAGTTGCATAATAAAACCCATATGTATCTTTCCCATGATGAAACTTCTGCATCTTTTGATCATTTGGGTGAGTTAGTTCATTCTCCTACATCCTACAATTCCATGTTTTGCAACATTAGTCTCCATGCAGAATGGGTGAAAGGGTTTTTTTTATGGTGCCACATGAGGAGTATGAAACTCCTAGATTTAACTTTTATGATGACATGGTTGGAGCACATTCTTATTCACATTTGAGCAGCATCCTTTGTTACTTTATGATGATGCACATCTACCTGGATGCCTCTATGATATGCATTTGAGTCATTTGAAGACTCATGGTTTTTCTTGCTCAACACTTGGTTCATTTGATGTTGGAGGAACTTCATCCAAAACTTGGGTGCATAGATTTATGATTGAAGAATATTTTTGTTGTCAGCCACATATCTTGTTACATCTTTATGATTCTCACATTCATGGATGTATGGGTGAGACTTCTTTGAGTCCTTTGAAGTCTCCTTGTTTTTTCTGCTCATTATTTGGTTAATATTTTAGTGGAGATTCTTCATTCACTTCTTGGCTGAAGGAATACATGGCTGAATATTTTGATGCATATCACATCCTTTTGGAGCAGCATTATAGGACATGGGATCCTCACCTATGTCATTGTCTAGCATATTTGATGGATAACTTGAAGATTGTATGGACTTGGAAAATGGTGGTCTACTTGCTTGGAGGTATAAGCACTTTCATGACTCTTTGATGAAACATCTCCTTGATGTACATTTTCATTATGTTGTTATGTACTTTGATAATATATATTTTATACTCATGATGTTTGGAAGAATGCATATAAAAAAATGGGATCCAGGAATCCTCTTATATGTAACTTCAAAATGTATTTCACCCAAGTATTTCATATATGTATATTGTACTCCTATAGAGATGGTATTATTCTTCTATAGGGAAGTGTTTGTATTCCTATAGAGATGTTATTATTCCTCTATATGGAAGTGTCATCATTTATATTGTAAGTGTCGTAAGTTATACTTGATGGGTTATTAGACCACCTTGTTGGGGTCGGCCCTGTATAAGTCATGTGAGTCGAAGGGTTATTAGACCACCCTAGTGGGGGTCAACCATGTGGGAAAAGGGTTATTAGACCACCCTATTGGGTGTCGGCCCAGTCAGCATTGTGTTATGTGGTTATGTTGAGGTTGACCTAGTAAAGGTTATTAGGCAAGTCAAGTCAAGTATAAATAGAGTGTGGGAGGCACCCTATTTTATTATTCTATTCTCACACACACTCTTTGGAGAGTGGTGCACTTGTGGAGGAGGAGAAGCTGCTGCTAGAAGATGTCTATCTACTATGCTTGGGTTGTATCATTGCTCTATCTATCTCTGAGGAAGTTATTGGGGTTTTTCATCTTTATGGTTTTCCCCAAGTAAACTATGTGTCTCTTCTGTGCTTGCATTATTGTGTCCATGATTGATATGCTGTAGATATGTTGTACATGGTTGTTCTCTCAGTTAAGATCCTAGATCATATTTAAGTAAATTCTGAAAAACTAACATGGTATCAGAGCTAGCCTGAAAGAAGGCATGGTATGGCATGTATGACACTTGTTGCACTTGCGATGCTAGGGCTTGATATAACAAAACCCAGTCATCGTAGAACTTTCGCTATAAATCCATTTTGGAAAATTTTTCGGATCTGAAACTTTTACAAGTAGAAGAACAGATCCCCATGTACCTAGTGTCCAAAGGAAAACTTCTAATTCATTATACTTTGTGTTTTATGATCTATACAATCTAGGGTTTCTGACTTTTCCAGGTCTGAGTCATAAACAGGTGACCTAGGAAAAAAGGTCATAACTTGGGCTAGGAAGCTCCAAATGAAATTTCATAAAAAGTGATAGGTATTGCATGGACTATACTTTCTCAGCTAACTTTTTTATAGGCCGAAACGGAACCAGTGACACGTGGCATTCCGTACACGTTCGCTCTCATGTTTTATCCCATAAATAGGTCACGTTTTGACACTTGGCATAACTCTCTCTCAGAGAATCCAATTGAGGTAAGACCTATGGGGTTGGAAATATGACAGGTTAGGCTACCACAGGTAGATGTTTCAAACCCCGAGGATTGGAAAGTTCGGAGTTACACCACAAACAATCAGGTACATATTTCTATCAAAACAGAATCATTTTTTAGCACCTTCATTCATGGCTTCGGAATTTAGGGTTTCGAAGAAAGATGGAATTTTTGTAATAGTAGACCACGGCTAAATGATACTCATCAAAATTGAAATTTAGAAACCAAGATCAGAATTTTTGGTTGGGCAGAAGGCCGGGCTTGATCAGACCCTAGTTCGGGACTTTGATCGGAAACATGGAAAATTAGGGCTTTTGCAAAAATGAGAATTTTTTAAATCTGTGACCACAGCTGGAAGCTCCTCAGAAAAATAGAAGCTCAAGAGCTTTGGATCGAACCTTTTTATTGGGCAGAAAGGTGGGCTTTATCAAACCCTAGTTCGGGGTCATGTCCAGTGAATCAGGAAGTTTCAAAGGCAAATTTGAGGGGTGAAACTTTACAATTTTCAAATTCTGAATATACTGGCTTGATCAGCTCATCAAGGTGCATCTTTCTATCCTTTTAGAAGTTTGAAATTCAAAGTTTGAATTTTTAGGGTTTCTCTAACAAACCCTAATCCAACTCCAGATCCAGTTCCTGCAAATCAAGTGGATTGGGTTAATCCTAGAAGAGAATGGATAGGTAACCTGCATAAGTGAAGAAGTTCCTATTTCAGATGGAGATGAGGCTAAGGCCTTACATAAGAAGATTACAAGCAATCTCGACAGGTATGACTTATCCAGGTATGTTTCGAGATTTGTTCATGATTAAGTTTATGGTATGTTTGTCTTCATATTATTACGATTAGTACAATCTTGATTAATTTTAGACTTGTCGTATCACCTTAATAAAATTATGAGTGCATGATAGAAGATATTCAATGATTAGGGTGTTGACACTTATGATTGTACATTGTGGTGTTGTATGAGGTTTATGTTGTTCACTAACATGAAAGGTACACCAAGAAAGACAAATCATGTTCTACTTCAAGAACATATGATCATGGTGACGTGAAGATAAAGGTTCATCCATTGCCATGGATCACATAGAAGATCTACTTACGAGGTATGTATAACTTGGTTCTATAATGGTTAACCTATGAGATATGCAAGTTACTAGCACAAGCCATTGAAGAGAACAAGAAGACATTATGCAAGTATGTTAGACATAACTAGCTAGCATGCTAATCCAGGTATGTTTTTTCCTATATCAAGTTAGAATCCTACCTCATGTTAGGATGTTATATTGTTGTATGGTTGATAATGATTATTCATGAAGTTAGAAATGTAAGTAATAAAGGGTTTATGCATATTATGTTTCTTACCTTAATTGATGATATGACTAACCAGAAGAGTCATGAAAGTATAGGTTTGAGTAATCACGGGTTTAGGCATATTATGTTTCTTACTTTAATTTATGATATAACTAACCATAAGAGTCCTTGAATACTAATGTTTATTATTTGTGTTTGAAATGATCATGACTATACATGTTTAAGATTATTGTGTTTTGATAGTATTAAGATTATACTAATTAATGTGTGATTATGTATAAGACCTCGAGGATAACACAATGATGATACTAATAAACATGCATAGTGATTAAGGATAGATATAAGTTGAAGGATAGGTAATCCAGGAAGCAAAGATCAAGAGGGAGCACACTTCAGTAGTTTCTGCAAGGATGCAGCTATTTAGAGGGAGTTGACAACTTCTCACAATCCACATCAGAATGGAGTTACAGAAAGGAAGCAAAGACTGAGAGGGAGTCAACCCTACAACCAAACAAAGATAAGTATTTTAGATGTCATTTCTTGCATATTTGTTTGTTTAAATAATCTTGTTCATTGATGTATATGCTTATGTTCCCAGACTTAGTGTGTGTATTATGCATATTAGAATAATTGCATTAATGAACAGTACACTACTAATTTGCATATGATAGGTAAGTGGCCTATGGCACTGTACAACATTCCATTTCTACTTATCTAAAATGAAACCTCTTTGCTGACATGTTGAGAGTAGTGCAAAACTCTTAACAATGTTCTAGTAGAGATTGGAGGGCATCTAGAAATTTACAGGATATGGATGAATGCTGTATTGAAGCATTGGCTAAGATAATTGCATGACTGTATGACATATTTATTTATGTATAAGAATTTGTTCTGAAAACTATGAGATGTTTTCTAATCATGCAATTTAACTTATTTTGTAGGAAAGATCGTATACCATCACCTACAAAAGAAGAACTACAACATTTGTTCAACAACAAAGTTATCTATTGAAGATATTAAAAATATTGAAGTTCCCAGGATTCGGGAAGAATGCCATGATCGAGGAGTACTAGCCAATCATGAAGAATGATGGTTGGGATGCAGTCCCAAAACCAGAAGGGACGTCTGTTGTTACTTCCATGTGGATCTATAAGATCAAGCATATTGCAGATGGTAGCATAGAAAAATACAAAGCAAGGTCTGTACCTCGTGGCTTCTCTCAGAAAGAGGGAATAGACTTTTGCTCCTGTAGCCAGGTACACTTCCATCAGATCAGTACTTTCCTTGGCTGGAATGATGAAATGGAAAATACACCAGATGGATGTCAAGACAACTTTCTTGAATGGTGTAGTCAAGGAGGAAGTGTATGTGGAGTAGCCACTTGGTTTTGAGACACATGATAGGGAGTCATATGTGTGCAGGTTGAAGAAAGCCTTGTATGGCTTGAAGCAAGCTCCTAGGACTTGGTATGGTAGGATAGATAGCTTTCTATCCAGTTTGGGCTTTACCAAGAGTAAAGTGGATTCCAAACTTTACTACAAGGTTGAGGAAGGCAATCCTGTGATACTACTGTTGTATGTAGATGATCTGTTTATAACAGGTAATGATAGCTTGATTGCTGATACCAAGAAGGAATTGGGGATGATGCACTATTTTCTAGGCATGGAGGTGTGGCAGAGTAAAGATGGAATCTTCCTTGGACAAGGAAGTATGCAGTAGAGATACTAAAGAGGTTCGAGATGATGGACTGCAAAGCCTTGGCCACACCTATGGCATCGAAGCCGAAGCTTCTGTGTGATGCTTCATCCGAGCTAGTTGATGTCACTATGTATCGTCAGATGATTGGGTCCTTGATGTACCTAACGAACACAAGACCAAATATTTGTTTTGCGGTGAACACATTGAGCCAGTTTCTGACGGATCCGAGGAGTGTTCACCTAGTTGCTGTAAAGCATATTCTAAGGTACCTGAAGGGTACAGTTGAATGTGGGCTCAAGTATGATGTGAATCAAAAGTTTAACCTGCAGGGTTATGTTTATTCAGATTGGGCAGGCAGTGTTGCAGATAGGAAGAGCACTTCTGGGTGCTGCTTTAGTATGGTATCAGGTGTGATCTCTTGGTTTAGCAGGAAGCAGTCCTACGTAGCACTGAGTAGAGCCGAAGCAGATTATGTTGCAGCTTGTTCGGCTAATTGTGAGGTAGTATGGCTTAGGAAGCTATTGTCCGAGTTATTTGATCTCCCACTAGAGGCTACTGGTATCTTTTGTGACAACCAGAGTTGTGTGAAGCTGTCTGAAAACCTGGTGTTCCATGACAGGTCAAAACACATAGAGATCAAATATCACTATATCAGGGATATGGTGCAAAGAGGAGCAGTGAAGCTTCTGTATGTTACAATGGATGAGCAGATTGCAGATGTGCTTACGAAGCCACTAGCCAAAGTGAAGTTTGAGTACTTGAAAGAGAGGCTTGGTGTTCTTCAGATCGATGACACTTCGAGGAAGAAGTGATGTAGACATTTGCTGAAGCCATTCCAAGCATGTTGGAAGGAGGATCCTTCACATGGCTGTGGATGTAAGCACTGGATGATGAGCATCAGGACGATGCTCCAGTTACTGATTTGTATATGTATATGCATCATGTTGGATGTTGGATATGATCAGTTAGATCATTTATGTATGTATGCATCATGTTGGATGCTGGATATGATCAGTTGGATCATTTATGTATGTATGCATCATGTTGGATGCTGGATATGATTAGTTGGATCATTTATGTACGTATGCATCATGTTGGATGCTGGATATGATCAGTTGGATCATGTGTATGTATTTGTATATGTATCAGGTGGATACATTGTATGATCAAGTAGATCATGTATGTTGATATGTATTAGGTATGATCAGGTGGATACATTGTATGATCAGGTAGATCATGTATGATGATGTGTATCAGGAAGATACTGTGTATGCATAAGGTGGATGCATTGTATGATCAGGATGATCATGGATGATGAGCTTCAGGATGTTGTTCCAGATGACATGCGTCAGGACGATGCAGTGATGATGATTAGGATGATCATGTGTACATCAAGATGATGTATGGTGAGTATCAGGTTGATGCTATGTGGCCGTGGACAGGTTGTGCAGATAAGCATACAATAGCGCCCTGGAAGGTTTGCAGATTCTCTTGCTAGGTTTTGTCGCTGGCATATAATAGCTCCCTGGGAGATCTGGCAAATTATCTTTCGAGGTTTTTCTTTGGGAGGACATATAATAGCACCCTGGGAGGTTTGCAGATTCTCTTGCTAGGTTTTTCCGCTGGCATATAATAGCTCCCTGGGAGATCTGTCAAACACTCTTTCAAGTTTTTTTCCTATGGCATGTAAGTAGAATTGGGAGATCTGGATAGGATGAAAAAGGCCTCAGATGCTCTTTAGGGTTCTTGCTTGATAAGACACTCTTTTAAGGTTTTGTGGTGGGGGTCATATGTAATAAGTCTTGGAGATCTGGACAGGATGAAAAAGGCCTCATATGCTCTTTAGGGTTCTTGCTAGTCAAGAGACTCTTTTAAGGTTTTGTGATAGTCACATGTAATGTGCTCCTAGGAGATCCGACAGGTAGAGCTATGTGCTAGTAACAGCCTGGGATGCTCCAGCCAGGTTTTTTGACGCACGTAATAAGTCCTGAGTATTCCATAGTATGGCCAGTGATGATGAAGACCTGCAGGTGGTGGGCCTACATCCAGTATGAAAAAGGATTGGCTATGTAGAACTTCCTATGATGAGTATATTCAGATATTGATTGAGATAGCAGTAACAGTGACGATGACGATGATTCGTTGATGATGATCCAGAGAAGAAGACTTGTGCTAGCAGATCTATGTCAAGAAATACCTTCCTAGTTAAGAGGGACTGTTGATGTATATGTAACTTCGGAATGTATTTCACCCATGTATTTCATATATGTATATTGTACTCCTATAGAGATGGTATTATTCCTCTATACGGAAGTGTGATGTCTCTTGTGTGCTTGCATTATTGTGTCTATGATTGATATGCTGTAGATATGTTGTACATGTTGTTCTCTCAGTTAAGATCCTAGATCAGATTGAAGTAAATTCTAAAAAAACTAACAGGTGAGACTTCTTTGAGTCCTTTGAAGTCTCCTTGTTTTTTCTTCTCATTATTTGGTTCAGATTTTAGTGGAGATTCTTCATTCACTTCTTGGCTAAAGGAATACATGGCTGAATATTTTGATGCATATCACATCCTTTTGGAGCAGCATTATAGGACATGGGATCCTCACCTATGTCATTGGAGCATATTTGATGGGTCACTTGAAGATTGTATGCACTTGGAAAATGGTGGTCTACTTGCTTGGAGGTATAAGCACTTTCATGACTCTTTGATGAAGCATCTCCTTGATGTGCATTTTCATTATGTTGTTATGTACTTTGATAATATATATTTTGTACTCATGATGTTTGGAATAATACATATAAGAAAATGGGATCCAGGAATCCTCTTATCTGATGGTATGGGTTGGAGAGCACTCTTAATTGTTGGGGTGCATTACAAGCAATGGGACCCTAGAATAAGTTTTGTCTCATTGGTTTCAAATTTTTTGGGGAAACAAGCAGTATGGGAGATGGATTTCCCACTTAATAAAGTGATTTTTATCATAGTAGTGCAGCATAAAGCATGGTGGTTCCTCTCTAAAATCTTCATGGAATCTCGAACACTCAAAGTTGGGCAACTCAGTGGCAACTTCAAAAAGTTATACAAAAAGCAGGTTCTTCAACACCCATGTTTGAAATTGCTTGAGGACAAGAAATATTGGGAAGGGAGGATTTTTCATGTCCCAAATTTTGCATTGGGCCACAATGGCCTAATCCTATTGGCCATATTCATGATATTTTATCAAATTGATGTCAAAGTTCAAATAATTGCCAAGGAGGAAAATTACTAGTTTCCTAGGTTTGGGGTGGAAGCTTTGGGATTTGGAATAAGGAGGATAATAAATGATGTTTGAACATTAGAATGGCATAAATATTAATAAAGGAGCTAAATAAATATATACAAGTGAAAATCAAAGTGGCATTTGATCATGAAGACATATGGAGGAAGTGGGACCCACATATGGCTAGATTTCCCCACTACAGTTGGCATCATTTTTTCACCAATTCGAATTCAAGGTGAATGGTAACATACTTGGGGGAGTTAAAAAGGTATTATTCATGGCATGACTCATCCAAGGTCTAAATATAGAGGAAGAGTAACTCCCATGGAAGAGGAAGAGGCAATTTGGAGCTAGTGGGACACTTGGGCTAGATTCCCTAGCTCTATGAAAACAATGATGAAGATGCTATGACACCTATGACACAAATCAGACCTGAAGGCTTACATATGACATTTATGACATGTCAGGGCTAAAAATAGCCTCCAAGGCGGTGCTCAAGGGAGTTAGGTTAGCTAATATGCTTCCACATGTGATTTGGTGGAAGTGGGAGACTAGCAATTGTTGTACAAGTGGCATTATTTGGAATCTCTTCCCAACTTGAGTTGGCATGAGTCTCTTGGAAGGAATTCGACCCATGGAGGACATTAGAAGTTTATAAAATTCATGAAAAAGAAAGAATAGAAGCTTTTGATCATTTGAGAAATTTTCAATTGCATTTGTGAAGAGGGAGAGATAATGGATGACTAGTTTCTTGCCTTAGCCAATTTCGAGGGTGATAGATTCCCATCCAAGTTGGTGATTGGAAAGGCCATTCAGAACTTTCATTTGGAGATTTAATGGATTCATTTGTTGTAGGTTTAAGCTACAGGGAAGATCATGGTTTCTTCTAATGCATCACATTCTCTCAACTATTTCCAGTTTTGAAGGCATATTCTTGCTCCTTGAGGGAGGGAATTTTTGGTGAGCTATTTTACTCTTTGGGAGATATTCTAATGCCCCATTTATTTTGTAATATGAATTAAATACTTTTTTCTTCATATCCAGAAATTTTCAGGTCGAAATTCCAATTAGAAATGCATAAATCTCATTTTTAATGAAAGAACACTGCCATTTCCCCACTACCTTGTTGTGAACCAATCTAATGTTGATGGATTCGAATGGATAATTAAAATATTGATGGTTTATTGATGTATTATACAAGATTCATGTTCAGTACTCAAGCATTTGAAGTCATTTTACTCAGTTTATTTACATTTGGAGAAGATTTGGTGCCATTTCCGCAAGGGTCGAACTAGTGATTTTTGCTGTTGTTTGGGAGAAGGTAAGAAAAGAATTAATAAATGAGTAATGGTGCATATGAGACCTTAATAATACCCTTTTTACATCCCCTACCTATTTTCATAAATTCGAGTGGGGTTGGAGGCATTTGGGAAGCCATTTTCAGTATTTACCCCGAGGGGATTTGAACCTCAAATTGCTAGTTAAATTTCATACTTTGTCTAGAATCTTAAAAAAGTTTGCATAAGTATTTTGATGTTCATAAATCATCCCTGAAAATCATAATCAAGTACAAATATCATTCATACACCTTCCTTGAATATTTGAAGGCATTTGGAACCAATTTGAGACCTAGAGACCAATACTAGTCAAAGGGAAATTACTAGTAAAGTTCCCTACATTGGCTAGAATAGAAAGAGGATTTGCAGAAGTATTTTAAAGGTCCAAAACCATCCTTGAAACACATATTTATGTTCTAACATAATCCATATACCTTCTCAGAATATTTTGGAGCAATTGGAGCAATTTGGAGACCTAGAGCTCAAAACTAGTCAAAGGTCGAACTAGGGAAAAAAAGTGAAAATTGTCATTTTAATAAAATTCCTAACAAGGGACATTATAGGGTAAAATTCCTAGAAAGTATTGACTAGGTATCAAATAGCTCAAGGGGATCTGTATGGTAAAAATTCCTAGTTAGGGTTGAGTCTACAAGGCCTCATCAAACCCTACCTAAGTGAAAACTAAATATGCATTTGTCATGTAATGTATTTGGAAGGAGTGGGAATACAAATCTTCCAGTGAGGGAAGGGAGACAACTTGTGAGAAGGCTTATCATTTAACCAAATTCTATCAAGTGGCCTGTAATTTTGTTGCATGATGAAAATCCTCCACTAAAATGCCATGTTTAGAGTTGAGGTTGTTCAAGCCACATGTTATAACCATCCTAGACATCTTTGATGCTAGCACCACGGACTAGGTTCTTTTACCTTATCTGAAAGATAGATTTAGGATCAATAATGCAAACAAAATGTTGTTAGAAAAAGAAACTGACCCGAATATCTCCCATTTAAGTTTAGTGTTAGACCACCATACAAGTGGTAGAGAGACTAGAAAAGACATGTTTGTAGGTCTTTAGAAATAAAATCTTTTTCATGAGTATTAGTGGCTTTCTAGAAGCCTTGCATTGGCTCTTCTAAGTAAGTAATATATGGAATCTCTAATTGAGCCCAATAAATATTTATTTACCTAGCCTCTTATTTTGGGTGTCCTATTTTCTAGTCAACACCTTATCTAACTGGGTATTTCCCACTCCAAGTGCCCTTTATCCAAGAGGGCCATGTCCCTCAAACAACTCTTCTATTTTTTCCATTTCACAGAATAGGCATGGCAATGGATTTAAACCTTCTACAGTCATATCTCCTCTAGTATTTATCTCTAGCAGTCAACCATTCCAAGGGATAAACACCATTAATGTGTCAAATTCTGATCGGCATGACACTGTGTTGGGACATGCACTTCTTTATAAGCTCATAATATTTTATAACACATTTTACCATGGGGCCTAGGTTATGGTTCCATGGATTGATCCACCATATCCTATGTCCTGTCACTACTTATTTCAATGAATTGCAAAAGGGAATCAACATTGAATCAACATGGAACAATGCTAGTAGTTATGGATGCCACTATGCCTGTCTTAGCAAGTCTCATAACAAAGAATTATCGTGGATTGAGTAGTTCACAACAAATCAAATATGAAAATGGAGTCACAATGTTCAAAAAGAAGGGATTTGATTTAACATTGGGTGAAGTGAACAAACTTTGAATCGAACAACCATGAATTTAGGGCCAAACTTCAACAATTGTTTTTTAATTTGCCAAATTTCAAATATCAACATTGAGATTTGCAAACCCTATGACATAGGTTGAGACATGGTTTAGTCTCATCTCATATCCAATGAAAGCATACCACAACTGATTGAAGTTAGGTAACTTCTCCCGATAACAGATAATTTGGACAAAGTTGTGCCACGTTGGACTAAATCCATCGAGAGAAATCAAACTAGTTCATCATCCTCAATTGTGTCTCCAACTACAACAATCTGATCTCTTAGCTTTTCTATCTTCATGAGTGTTTGTGTCAGAAATTGTTACTAAGGCTAGGGTAACAAGCCAACACAATCTCAAGAGTAAAATTCAATTCAAACTAGGGTTTAGGGTTTTGTTTTATATGTTTTTGGTCATAAACTTCAAGAGCATAAAGGGAATACATTCAGCAGATAAGCAAAAACTAAATCATACACATATATCGATGAAGATGCATATATATCACAGGAATCCAACAAAAGACTGTAATGAAGTTCACACATAAAGGACAAGCACCACTAGAAATTACACATCAACCAGCAATGAATTTGTCATTCATGAAACTAAATAAGTTCAAAATGAAGCCAACACAGATCAAATGTAGGGTAAAGAGTCATATATTCATAGTTTCATTAATAAATGCATATAAGAGTTTACAGTACCTATCACTGAACAAGTCTGAAAGTACAAGCAACTAGCAGACCTCCTGATGCTCTCCAAAATCAGAACCCTTACAATGTTTTTATTCTCCTTCTACATAGTTTTTTCTTCCAAAAATCAGTTAGGTCTTTCCTCCTAACTCTCCATCAAATCACTAGGTTAGATAAAGTAAAATTTACATTTTTACAAAATTACAAATCTGCTAAAAATAGCAAATTATTTAACTAAAACAAAATGTTTATCTAAAATAACTCCTAACTAGTAACTGCCTCATATCTCCTTCGCTGCCTCCACAAGAAGAGATATACCATCTGGACTTGAGGACCTTCTCTTTATTCTTTTATGCTTCTTCTTCAGCTCAGCTATCTTTTTCTGAAGGTGTTCATTTTCCTGTTGTAGAGTTTCAACTGTCTTTTCCAGCTCTAAAGAGTGCTTGTCAGAAGCCCTTTTTCTTCTGAGTGCTTCCTTTGCATCAACCACTAATTCTTGAAAATTGTCATGAACATCCTGAAGATCCTCTCTTAATCTTCTATTTGCCATCATCAAGCCATCATTAACTTCCTGCATGTAATTCATTTGGTGCTTATATTGTTTGACAGTCTTCTGTAGATCTTCCTTATCAGAATTAACCATTTTCTTCATTGCAAAATCTTGCTCTTCATTAGGCTTCCAAGGGATATCAAATTTCTTAAAAATTTCTGCTTCTTCTGTCAACATTTTCTCAGAAGTGTTTTCAATGATGAGCTTTGGGCTTTCATCTTCTGCTACTTTCACTGAATTAATCTCCTCTTTTTTACAGGGCTGCATTTTATCTATCTTTGATTTGTCATCCTCCTTGGCTTCTTCATCTATGATGGTCACTTTATCTAAGTTCAATTTAGGGTTTAATAACTTTTTCATGTTTAACCTCAGCTTATTTTTCAACCTAGTCTTAGGTCTCCAGAATGTAGCTACCTCTCCCATCATCTTCAGTTTTCTGCCTTGGTACTGAACAGAAGCTAATTCCACCACTTCTAGCTTATTTATTTTCTTGTTAGGCTTCATGCTTGTACCATCTAAAACTTGAGCTTCTTCAAATTCAGTTTTGACCTTAATCTCAGAAACAGGCTGTTCTTCTTCTAACATATATCCTTCATCATCTGAAAGGATTGTGATGGGGCTCCTTGGCTGAATGGGGGTCTCTTCTTTAGCTTCAGGAACTAATTTAATGTCAACTTTCTTTTCCTCCTGAAAATCTGCTACAGGTGATGGTTCCTCTTCAAACAATTCCTTTTTATCTTCAAATAATGTGAACTTGTTTTTGGTGTAATTTGGAATTTCTTGGGGCTGACTGTCATCCTGTCTTTCTTTTGCTACCTGTTTTGTCATCTTCTTAGCTTTAATATCATGTTTGCTTGTAGGTTTGACTGAGTGGCCTAACTTTTGCATCATTACCTTCCCCTTGTCAGTCTGTCTTTTTGGTTGTTGACTTCTCTTTTAGGATGAACACCTGACCAGAACAAAAAGAAGTCCCAAGTCCTTCCCTCATGCTGCAACACTGTAGTGATGATCAGTTTAATGAGACCATGGTGAAAAAGTGACTGAGAATTATGATCATCATTTTGTTTTATCTTGCTTGACATTTTCTGCAGGCTTTTAAAGAAAAAGAAGGGCAGATTCATCTTAGAGACTCCTGCCATATGTTGAAGGAACCTGAGATGATATTTAAATACCAATGAATATATTCCTTCATAGGTCACGTAGCTTTGCAGTATTCTTATGGGCTCAATCCACTCCTTTCTGAAATTTTGAATGAAGATACCCTTATTCCAATCAGGAGTCACATTAGGTAACAAGTACCTTTGGGGTTCAAACTCAAAAGGTGATTTTTTGAACCAGTGCTCACCCTCATTGCTAATCTCAGTAGCTTCTGCTATTAATTCCATAGATAACTTGAATTTCAGAGCATCCATCATAACCATATCATTTTTAAGTGCTTTAGCAAACTTGCAGGTGATCTGTGTATCGAAGCCATCAATCTTTTTGAAAAACTTTAACCAGCCTGCCTGCTGAAAAAGTTCTGCACAGTCAGGAAGTTTCTGAATCCATGTTAAGTCTGTGGGCTCAGCCCTGTTGACCTTACCACTTTTTCCACTTTTCCCCATATTTTTCTTTTCAGTAAACAGGCACAATCTGTCTTAGGTTTCAAGAAGTGTTTTGTAAACTGATTTCTTATGCTTTGGGTTCCTTTGAAATTTTCTACAAACCCTTGAACAAACCTTCAAGTTCAATGTTCTCTTCTCTCAACCATGCAACTAAGTGGATATGTTCTCCAAGCAAGTGACTTCATGAAATTCTGATAACTTTCAACAATGTCTAAACCATTTTCATAAACCAACAACACACCTACTGTGTAAGAATGAGCATAACAGATAAATCTGCGAGTCCTCTCAATGTTCTTTTCGGAATTTTGAATGTATAGGAAAGCAAATGATAAAAATCTTCATTCAAACTGTCATTTGCATTTCCCAGACTGAATACTTTAAATTTGAGACTATTCCGCTGCTCTGTTCATGCATATTGCTCATACTAGCTTCAGATAGTTATTTCTGTGGTGAAATGCTCATTTTATGATCTATTTTATCATTTCCAGCCATCAATTTTTCCAGATAATTGTGCAGCGAAAAAGACCCAAATTTTCCAGCTATAAGGGTTTATATCGGAATACCTGTCAGCTACTCATCTGTCGTGTCTTACAGCTTCGTTTTGGGGTATCAATGGTCTCCTCTTATGAGAATAGGTGTCCTCCTATCGTTTCTTTAACTGCTGGTGAATGAATTCGGAAGCCCTAATTCTCGTTGGCGATAAAACACACCTGTCTTCTCTCCACAGCAACGCATTCCACCGTTTTAGCAGTGAGCTCTCCTTCACGAACATTCCTCTTCTATAATGATGCGTGTTACAAGAGAAATTTGACAGCTAGACTGGGCTTTGCTGGTTTTTTTTCACAACTGATTCCGCATACCATGCAATGATGAACTTGTTCTTCTTTGTGACTAATCACCATCTAAAATCATGCTTAAACTGCAGCCACCACGTGTTAAACTACTCACACAAGGCGATTAGACACTCCCATACTGCATCATGATTGAAATTAGTTCAAAAATTGAAAGAAACCACAGGCTACGATATTCCTGTAGCGCGTCCTTTGTTAAAATTTTGCCTAGCGCTACAAGAATAGCTACCATGCCAAAATTTAGCAGTTTTTAAACTTTTTGCTAATTTGTCGGAGGTTCTAGCAGTTATTTGGTATAAGAAATGAGTTTAACCGTTCTCTAAACACATTAATGATTCTTCCTTTGAAAATATGACTCTCATTAACCCCCTTTACAATATAAAAAATCACCAAAATCAAATCAAATCTGGAAAGCATGGGCTAAAAACTTATTCAATCACCCATAAAGTTTCTAAGATGACTAAAACTGAAACTTTAAAATCAAAAATTTAACTGAGGTAGATTCAAAAGCAAACCAAAACTGGAGAAAATAAATCAAAAATGGAGAAAAATTTACTGACTTAACATCTGGCTCCAGCTGCGGGATGAAGTCCTCCCTGTGAGGCTTCAAGAACTTGTAGACTAGTGCCTTATGTCTTCAATCTAAACTTCCATTGGGCTATGGAGTCCTTATTTAATCTCACTCACACCGGTATATACAATGAAAAGTGACAATGACCCTCCTTAACTGTAGAAATGCTTGAGGAATCGCCTATTGACAGGGCTGAGCAACTCCTCACCTTCAAGGGATTGCAAGATGAATGTATTATTTTCCAAAACTTTAGATATCAGAAAAGGACCAAACCATAGATTATCAAATTTTCCATGCTTACCCTTCTGTTGCTTTCTTGCATCCCATCTTAAAACTAACTCACCTTCTGAAAAAATATGTTCTTTAATATTTCTGTCAAACCTGTTTTTCATTTTAGCTCTGTACAACTGTGCTTCTTTGTCTACCTTCTCTCTATTTTGCTGTACCTCAATCATTTCGAAGATTCTTCTTTGTAAATCATCCAGTTCCTCTTGAGAATTCTGAAGGAGCTTCATTACTGGAATTCCCAATTGCACTGGAAATACTGCTTCTGTTCCATACACCAGCTGAAAGGGAGAAGTACCAATGGCTTGCTTTACAGTAATCCTATCTGCCCACAATGCATATTTCAACATTGAATCCCAAGATCTTTTATTATGTTTGAGCAACTTCTTGATGCATTGAATGATATTTTTGTTAGATGATTCAGCCTGACCATTTCCCTGAGGGTAATAGGGAGTTGAGTGTTTCAGAATAATACCATTTTTCTCACAAAAGGCCACCATTGCCTTGGATTTGAATGCCTTGGCATTATCAGTAATCAATCTTTGTGGACAACCAAATCTGCTCAGAATATTATCTTCAATGAAATCCATAATCACCTTATCTGTAGCATTCCTTGTGGGAATAGCTTCTACCCATTTTGTAAAGAAATCTGTAGCAGTCAAAATCCAATGATGCTGACCTGAAGATGCTGGATTTATTTCTCCAATAAAATCCAGACCCCACTGCTGAAAAGGGGCATTGACTGCAATAGGCTTCAAAGGTAAAGATAATAATTTCTGTTTACCTGCAAATTTCTGACAGGGTATACAAGCTCTTACCTGCTGGTAAACATCATGGAAGAGGGAGGGCCAATAGTATCCAGCTCTCAAAATTTTATAGGCTGTTGTTTTCCAGTATTTATGTCCTCCACAAGCTCCTTCATGGGATTCTGAAATTACTTCTTCTATTTCAGTCTGATCTAAACACCTTAACAAGATTCCTCCTGGGTCTTTCCAAAACAATTGATCTTCTATCAAACAGTATTTAGTAGCTTTTAATTTCAGAGACCTAGCAGCCTTCCTATCTAAGTGTTCTGGGCATTGCAAAAATAACAAAAAATGAACAATATCAGCATACCACTCTGAAAATGAATAAGAGTCCATGATTCTTTCTTTCTCCAGGAATGCTTGCTTTTCTTCAGGTGCTGATTCTTCTGTCATAACATGCAATCCTAATGCTTGACAATTTGAGTCAGCCAGCAGTTTGGCCAATCCTTGTCCTTTGACCAGCTTAGTAGGTCTGATTTCCACTTCATATTCCATAATTTTAGCAATCCACTTTCCCCTCTTTCCTTCACTATCAGGCTGTGTCAAAACATCTTTCACTGCAGCATTTGGAACAAATGAAATAACCTTGGAATGTAAGATATAAATTCTGAAAAATTTTAATGCTTTCACCAGAGCATAGGCTTGTTTCTCCAAGATACTGTATTTAAGCTCCGAATCTCTAAGTGTTTTACTGAAAAAGGCAATTGGTTGCTCTAATCCTTCATTATTCTTCTGGAGTACTACAGCAGCAATAGTATCCTCTGAAGCAAAAGAAAAGGTAAGGAATTCCTTAGCAAAATCAGGACTTACTAAAACAGGTGCTTCTGTCAGAGCCATTTTGATTTTCTCAAAAGCTGCTTTTGCTTCAACAGTCCATTTGACTTCTTGGTCCTTTTTTAACATTGCTGTGATTTGTTTAATGGTCTCAGCAAAATTAGGAATAAACCACCGTAGAAATTTTATTTTGCCAATGAAAGATTGAACATCCTTTTTACTCCTGGGCAAGCTAATCTTCAGTATTGCTTTGACTCTCTCAGGGTCAATTCTAATACCATCAGCTGACACCAGATGACCAAGTAATTTACCTTCTTGCACAGCAAAATGTGATTTTTTTGGGTTTAAGGATAAACCAAATTTTCTGCATTTTATGAAGGTTTGTTCCAAGTGCTTCAAGTGTTCATCATCTGACTTTGAGAAGACAGTAATATCATCCAGATAGATAACCACAAACTTATCTTTTTCACCCACGAATGCAATATCCATGGCTCTCTGAAAGGTTGCTCCAGCATTCATCAAACCAAAAGGCATCTTGTCATACATAAATGTCCCCCAGGGGGTTGTAAAAGCTGTCTTTTCTTTGTCATCAGGG
The DNA here is from genome assembly GCA_027924585.1 of Larix kaempferi. Classification (NCBI taxonomy): domain Eukaryota; kingdom Viridiplantae; phylum Streptophyta; class Pinopsida; order Pinales; family Pinaceae; genus Larix; species Larix kaempferi. The sequence goes on along the minus strand of BSBM01000043.1, from coordinate 5,812,891 downwards.
TGCATGGCAATCTGATTATACCCTGAGAAACCATCTAGCATAGAAATTCTTTGAGTGCCAACTACCTGCTGCAACACCTGTTCAATCTTGGGGAGAGGATAATTATCTTTTAATGATGATCGGTTCAGATTCCTGAAGTCAACACATAATCGAATTTCCCCATTCTTCTTTCTAACAGGAACTAAATTAGCCACCCAAGAAGAATACCTAAGAGGCACTATTATCTTTGCATCCAACAACTTCTTCAGTTCTTTTTCAATTACAGGGAACAAGGCTGGATTGATTCTTCTTAGTTTCTGCCTGAAAGGTTTGACATTAGGTTTCAAAGGAACTTTGTGCTGAATAACTGCTGTGTCATAAGTTTTTAGTTCCTTGTAAGACCAGGAAAATGCATCTATATATTTTTTCAACAGCTTAATGTATCTGCTTCTTTGCTCCACTGTTAAGAATTTAGAAAGCTTTACCATTCTTGGATGTTCTGCTGAACCAATATTGTAGTCTTCCACATTGTCTTCTGAAGATTGAATTACTAGCTTTGAAGGTGTATCATCTTTGCTGAATATTCTTTCCAAAGGTACTATGCCTTTCGGAATGAAATTACTTTTCAATTCAATGATTTTATGACCTGCTATATCTCCTGCAGCAAACTCATCTAACTGTTCATCTTTTCCATCTTCTTCTTGATCAATTTGAATATTTGAAAACTCATTTACGAGCTCAATAAATTTTTTTATTTCGATGTCATCTTCAAAAACCCTCCAGTGTTTTATATTATCAGGAACACAAGGTCTATACCTCACTTCTATAGGGTACTTTAACTGAGTAATTTTAGGTATTCTAAAATATGTGGCAGCCAGGGCTAAAGAATCTGCAGTTTCATTGTGATTCCTGGGAATATGAGTGATATTAAATGCTATAAAGTAGTTTTCAATCATATCCCATAACTCATTTCGATATACTTTCAGCAAACCTTGCTTTACTTGATATTTGTTCTTCACCTGTTGAACAACTAGTTCGGAGTTGCCAAATGCAGAAATTTGCTGAATTCCCAAATCTTTAGCAGCTTTCAATCCCAATAGCAAAGCCTCATACTCAGCAGTGTTGTTAGTGGTAACAAAATCCAATTTATACATAAGTTTCACTGTTTCACCACCAGGGGAAATAAGTAAAACTCCAGCTCCAACACCCTCTCTGCATGAAGATCCATCAAAATATAACTGCCATACTGCATCTTTTTCCTCTATGCTATGTTTTACTGGCTGATCTTTTTCCACCTGTAACAAACCAGCAGAATTATCTTCTTCACTAAACTGTAATATGCATGAGCCAAGGTCTTTATCCACAGAGTACATTGGGTGATTAGTGGGGTTTTTATCATCTGTGACAATATAAGCAAGTTGTAGCTCTCTGTAAAGTCTTCTATTTTCTCCACCAAAAACATGAATAGTGGCATAAGAGAGGTCCATCTGTAAGGTTCCTCCAACCTTCTTTGCCCAGGATCTTGAAAGAAGCAAGCCAAACTTTGGGGTGATATCAGCCACTACAACATCCATTATGACACTCTTCATTGGCAACTGAGCAAGGCTGACAACCATATCTTTAATCACTCCTAGACACTTGACAGCTCAGGAATCAAAAGCATATAAGTCATGATAAGGTTTGGTAATACTGAGACCTAGGGCTTCCATCACAGCTTTAGGCATTAGATTATGGGATACTCCATAATCTAATAGACAATTATGGATCATCTGATCATGGACAGTTAAGGTAACATACAATGGAGGAGAAGCACCAGCTTCATTTTCTGTTTTTTCAGCTAAGGCAGATCCAATGAATATCTTTGGACTTTATTCTTGCAAATTAACCGTATCTGAAACAGGATGGTTACTAGCAGAATTCATAACCTTTAGGACTATTTGTTTATATGATGGATTTTTTATAAGCTCAGAAAATGGCACAGGAATTTTCAGTTTACCTAACTCATTTTCCAAACTAAAATTTTGAACTGACTTGTTTACCTCCTCAATTTCTACATTCTTCTTTGATTTTTCTGCAGGTTGCTTCTTTTCTGTTGCAGGATCAGCAACTGATTTATCAGGAATCACTGGAGCAGGAACATCAGCTTTCTTCTTAGGAGCTTGGACTACCTGTTTTGGGCCAGATCTGAGATTAATAGTCTTCTTAATTCCATTCTGATTAGCAGCAACATTTACAGCAGTTTTTTCAAACTCCAAGTCATCTTCAACTTCATACAAATCTGCATCATAGTACTCAGAATTTAGAAAATCTTCTTCTGTTACAAAACCTCCAGATAAACCATCTCCAAAATGGTTCACATCCTGATCTGTTTCAGTTTATTCAAACAGTAACTGTTCATCAACCTCTTCTTCATCAGCTACGTTATTTTGCAGAGGAGGAGGGACTCTTTGATCTTCATTCTCCCTCCTTTCTTGTTGGATGTCATTATTTCTTCGCTCCCTTGGCATGAATCTAGGAGCAAACTGTCTTCTAAACTGATTTTGGTTATTTGGGTTCCTCTGAGCTTCTGGAGCAGGTTTAGCAGAATTCTTTTCAAGTTCTAGTTTGTTCAACTTGGCAGTGAGAATCTTTACAAGCTTAGCCATTTCATCTATTTTAGCTTCAGCAGACTGAGGTGCAGCACTAGTGGAAACAGCTTCCTTCTTTCCCTTTCTTTCATACTGCTGCTGAGGTGTTTCTTTCTTGAGTCTGTTGGAAGCCAGCAAATTGGACTCTACCTCCAATGCTGCCTCTTGCATGTTCAGCAGGGTGATAGGTCTTCTTTCTCTGAGTAATAAAGAGAATTCATGATCAAAAGCATTTGCATAGGTCAACTTGGCTGATGTTTCAATGGGTTTGATTTCTGCAGGAATCCTACTATACATCTTGTTAAATCTTTTGGAAAAGTCAGAAATAGTCTCATCCTTCTTTCTTCTCAAAGCTCCAAACTCAGTTATATAATAAGTGTGATCCTTGGTGTCTCCCCACTGTCTCAGAAAAAGATCTTTGAGTTCTTCAATTATGGTGATAGAATTAGCAGGCAGTTCTCTGAACCATTTTCTCACATCCCCATCAAGACTTTGTACAAATACCCTCATCCATACATCTTTAATTTCAATGTTCTGATTGTCTGCATAACTCTCGAAAGCCTCCCAATGTTCTTCTGCAGTTGTTTCACCTTGTCCATTGAATCGGGGCATATACTTTTGGTAATCATGTGTAGGCAAGGCATGTAAAGGCTGGGGTAATGCTAATGGTGCATACCTAGCTGCTACCATTCTGTCCATCATATCCATAGGTGGATTTTGGTCTGCCATTGGGGACTGAGGTTTAGACCGAGGTTTTGAATAAGGTTTTGAAGAGGAAGAAATTTGACTGGAACTTGCTTGGAAAGGGCTCTTTCCTATTTTCAACTGAAAAAGAGGGATTTTTCCAGGAGAAGCAGTCTTTGATTTCAAAAAGGTTTCAGGATTGGTAAACACTTGGAAAGTATCTTCAGGAATGGTTGGTTTTATCCAAGGTGAGTTCTCAGCTGGGTCTAATGATTCACCCAACTGGTGAAAGTCACAAGAGGCTGGTAAAGATTGAGACCTTCTGAGCTTTCTTGTTGTTTTTATGATCTTTTCAGGGTCTATCTCACCCAGCTGTAATGGGGAAGTAGGTCTGCTCCTGGTTCCAATTTTGTTAGAAGCCACTGTGACAACTTTCTGGTGAAAATAGCCTTCAAAAAATGCTGGTTCAAGTCCACCTCTTAAACCAGGAAAATGATGAGTATCCCAGGGAAGATATGCTTCAGCTTCGTCCCCAGCAACGGCGCCAAAGATGTTTGTGTCAGAAATTGTTACTAAGGCTAGGGTAACAAGCCAACACAATCTCAAGAGTAAAATTCAATTCAAACTAGGGTTTAGGGTTTTGTTTTATATGTTTTTGGTCATAAACTTCAAGAACATAAAGGGAATACATTCAGCAGATAAGCAAAAACTAAATCATACACATATATCGATGAAGATGCATATATATCACAGGAATCCAACAAAAGACTGTAATGAAGTTCACACATAAAGGACAAGCACCACTAGAAATTACACATCAACCAGCAATGAATTTGTCATTCATGAAACTAAATAAGTTCAAAATGAAGCCAACACAGATCAAATGTAGGGTAAAGAGTCATATATTCATAGTTTCATCAATAAATGCATATAAGAGTTTACAGTACCTATCACTGAACAAGTCTGAAAGTACAAGCAGCTAGCAGACCTCCTGATGCTCTCCAAAATCAGAACCCTTACAATGTTTTTCTTCTCCTTCTAAATAGTTTTTTCTTCCAAAAAGCAGTTAGGTCTTTCCTCCTAACTCTCCATCGAATCACTAGGTTAGATAAAGTAAAATTTACATTTTTACAAAATTACAAATCTGCTAAAAATAACAAATTCTTTAACTAAAACAAAATGTTTATCTAAAATAACTCCTAACTAGTAACTGCCTCATATCTCCTTCGCTGCCTCCACAAGAAGAGATATACCATCTGAACTTGAGGACCTTCTCTTTATTCTTTTACGCTTCTTCTCCAGCTCAGCTATCTTTTTCTGAAGGTGTTCATTTTCCTGTTGTAGAGTTTCAACTGTCTTTTCCAGCTCTAAACAGTGCTTGTCAGAAGCCCTTTTTCTTCTGAGTGCTTCCTTTGCATCAACCACTAATTCTTGAAAATTGTCATGAACATCCTGAAGATCCTCTCTTAATCTTCTATTTGCCATCATCAAGCCATCATTAACTTCCTGCATGTAATTCATTTGGTGCTTATATTGTTTGACAGTCTTCTGTAGATCTTCCTTATCAGAATTAACCATTTTCTCCATTGCAGAATCTTGCTCTTCATTAGGCCTCCAAGGGATATCAAATTTCTTAAAAATTTCCGCTTCTTCTGTCAACATTTTCTCAGAAGTGTTTTCAATGATGAGCTTTGGGCTTTCATCTTCTGCTACTTTCACTGAATTAATCTCCTCTTTTTTACAGGGCTGCATTTTATCTATCTTTGATTTGTCATCCTCCTTGGCTTCTTCATATATGATGGTCACTTTATCTGAGTTCAATTTAGGGTTTAATAACTTTTTCATGTTTAACCTCAGCTTATTTTTCGACCTAGTCTTAGGTCTCCAGAATGTAGCTGCCTCTCCCATCATCTTCAGTTTTCTGCCTTGGTACTGAATAGAAGCTAATTCCACCACTTCTAGCTTATTTATTTTCTTGTTAGGCTTCATGCTTGTACCATCTAAAACTTGAGCTTCTTCAAATTCAGTTTTGACCTTAATCTCAGAAACAGGCTGTTCTTCTTCTAACATATATCCTTCATCATCCAAAAGGATTGTGATGGGGCTCCTTGTCTGAATGGGGGTCTCTTCTTTAGCTTCAGGAACTAATTTAATGTCAACTTTCTTTTCCTCCTGAAAATCTGCTACAGGTGATGGTTTCTCTTCAAACAGTTCCTTTTTATCTTCAAATAATGTGAACTTGTTTTTGGTGTAATTTGGAATTTCTTGGGGATGACTGTCATCCTGTCTTTCTTTTGCTACCTGTTTTGTCATCTTCTTAGCTTTAATATCATGTTTGCTTGTAGGTTTGACTGAGTGTCCTAACTTTTGCATCATTACCTTCCCCTTGTCAGTCTGTCTTTTTGGTTGTTGATCTTCTCTTTTAGGATGAACACCTGACCAGAACAAAAAGAAGTCCCAAGTCCTTCCCTCATGCTGCAACACTGTAGTGATGATCAGTTTAATGAGACCATGGTGAAAAAGTGACTGAGAATTATGATCATCATTTTGTTTTATCTTGCTTGACATTTTCTACAGGCTTTTAAAGAAAAAGAAGGGTAGATTCATCTTAGAGACTCCTACCATATGTTGAAGGAACCTGAGATGATATTTAAATACCAATGAATATCTTCCTTCACAGGTCACGTAGCTTTGCAGTATTCTTATGGGCTCAATCCACTCCTTTCTGAAATTTTGAATGAAGATACCCTTATTCCAGTCAGGAGTCACATTAGGTAACAAGTACCTTTGGGGTTCAAACTCAAAAGGTGATTTTTTGAACCAGTGCTCACCCTCATTGCTAATCTCAGTAGCTTTTGCTATTAATTCCACAGATAACTTGAATTTCAGAGCATCCATCATAACCATATTATTTTTAAGTGCTTTAGCAAACTTGCAGGTGATCTGTGTATCGAAGCCATCAATCTTTTTGAAAAACTTTAACCAGCCTGCCTGCTGAAAAAGTTCTGCACAGTCAGGAAGTTTCTGAATCCATGTTAAGTCTTTGGGCTCAGCCCTGTTGACCTTACCACTTTTGCCACTTTTCCCCATATTTTTCTTTTCAGTAAACAGGCACAATCTGTCTTAGGTTTCAAGAAGTGTTTTGTAAACTGATTTCTTATGCTTTGGGCTCCTTTGAAATTTTCTGCAAACCCTTGAACAAACCTTCAAGTTCAATGTTCTCTTCTCTCAACCATGCAACTAAGTGGATATGTTCTCCAAGCAAGTGACTTCATGAAATTCTGATAACTTTCAACAATGTCTAAACCATTTTCATAAACCAACAACACACCTACTGTGTAAGAATGAGCATAACAGATAAATCTGCGAGTCCTCTCAATGTTCTTTTCGGAATTTTGAATGTATAGGAAAGCAAATGATAAAAATCTTCATTCAAACTGTCATTTGAATTTCCCAAATTGAATACTTTAAATTTGAGACTATTCCGCTGCTATGTTCATGCATATTGCTCATACTAGCTTCAGATAGTTATTTCTGTGGTGAAATGCTCATTTTATGATCTATTTTATCATTTCCAGCCATCAATTTTTTCAGATAATTGTGCAGCGAAAAAGACCCAAATTTTCCAGCTATAAGGGTTTATATCGGAATACCTGTCAGCTACTCATCTGTCGTGTCTTACAGCTTCGTTTTGGGGTATCAATGGTCTCCTCTTATGAGAATAGGTGTCCTCCTATCGTTTCTTTAACTGCTGGTGAATGAATTCGGAATCCCTAATTCTCGCTGGCGATAAAACACACCTGTCTTCTCTCCACAGCAACGCATTTCACCGTTTTAGCAGTGAGCTCTCCTTCACGAACATTCCTCTTCTATAATGATGTGTGTAACAAGAGAAATTTGACAGCTAGACTGGGCTTTGCTGGTTTTTTTTCACAACTGATTCCGCATACCATGCAATGATGAACTTGTTCTGCTTTGTGACTAATCACCATCTAAAATCATGCTTAAACTGCAGCCACCACGTGTTAAACTACTCACACAAGGCGATTAGGCACTCCCATACTACATCATGATTGAAATTAGTTCAAAAATTGAAAGAAACCACAGGCCGCGATATTCCTGTAGCGCGTCCTTTGTTAAAATTTTGCCTAGCGCTACAAGAATAGCTACCATGCCAAAATTTAGCAGTTTTTAAACTTTTTGCTAATTTGTCGGAGGTTCTAGCAGTTATTTGGTATAAGAAATGAGTTTAACCGTTCTCTAAACACATTAATGATTCTACGTTTGAAAATATGACTCTCATTAACCCCCTTTACAATATAAAAAATCACCAAAATCAAATCAAATCTGGAAAGCATGGGCTAAAAACTTATTCAATCACCCATAAAGTTTCTAAGATGACTAAAACTGAAACTTTAAAATCAAAAATTTAACTGAGGTAGATTCAAAAGCAAACCAAAACTGGAGAAAATAAATCAAAAATGGAGAAAAATTTACTGACTTAACAATGAGATAGCTTGTCATTTTTGTCACCTTATCTGTCTTTCACATGTGGGTAATTAAAACTAAATGGTTTTCCAAGTATCTTAAAACCTAGCATCCCAGTTGCTTGGTGTATATTGAGGCATAAGCCTAATAATAGGACTCTAAGCATCCTAAAACCTTAGCATCCTATATGATTGGTGTATATGGAGGCGTAAGCCTCATGTACAACAAGCAAGCATATTAAATAGATGTCTAACCATCTTGTGTGCTTGGTGTATATGAAGGTGTAAGCCTCCATATACAATATCTATTAACTGAGGCATTCGTACGACAACTTCCTTAGATGATAATTAGCAAAGAAAATGATTGAAAAAGAGAACATTTATTAATGTAAAGGAAATGTATAGATAAGAAAATATGTAAATGAAGAAATTCCTAGACTACAAAAATGTTTGGATCAAACTTCTGGAGCACATTTCTTAATGGATTCCCATGTAGCTAGGTAGAACTCAAGTAGGGAAAGGTACATACACAAGATGCATGCACCCACCAAATTAGGTTGCACTAGGATTTATCCATAGAACTGAAGCCGGGCGAGGTGCATACATACATGGTGGACACACCCACCAAATGAGAGTACAATAAGAATTGAGCATGGACCCACAGTGATACCCCCATGCATTTTCAACCCAAAGACTGTAGGAATTCTACCCATATCACAACCACCTCCATTGTTGGGCTTTATAAATATAACTTGTTGTTTAAACCTGGGTTTTTTTCGAAGATTTATTTACAGTAACAATTTGGAAAATAAATCATACTTGTGTTAACAAGCAAGGGGTATTTACAAGGTTGGGTCCCGTCATGGAAAGCACCCCCATTTTCCCATTGTTTACTTACCATTCAACCAACCAGTATGATTCAATTCAATTTTCCAATCATGGTTTCAAATTTCTGATGTTCGAGAATTTTTGGGGTGCCACACTCAATCATGTGTGTTGAATCCCTCACAAACATGGCCTAACAAGAAAACCAATCAGACCACGGTACATTGGTAGGGTCATTGTCCATAGTACACTTATTTCTACACATTCTACTTAATAATCAAGATCGTCCCATGCAATATCCATTACTTCCCTTATGACAACATCAACGAAAACATTTCTGGTGTCTACTTTTATGTTTGTACTGCTACAATGTGGATTCATTACCTCTTAGGTTTGACATAATGAAAGGGATGTTGGGTAGTATAAATTCATATTATATCTTTATTACATTGTACTTTTGTCTTTTTACCTCCAATTGCATAATATAAACAATAAAAATGATATATAATGTCAAAAATAAAACATATTAAAGGATCCAAATGGATCCACTCTACCCTCAAAACACTGCTTCAGACAAATTTAGAAGTTCTTCTTCTTTTTACATACATAACTATACATAGATTCCTTCAGTAAAAACATCATTACAAGATGATAGGCTTTGTAAATTCTCTGAGCAGTACAATATAGTCTCCTACTTTGCAAAATGAAGTTAATATATGAAGGGGTAGAATGGAGAACACTTTCACTGTTCTTGAACCATCTGTGAAGACAAGTTCCACAAGAGAGTATCCTAAAGGCTAATACATAGGTACACAAAAATGACTGAAGGAGTTGAGCATAATTTGTCATCAATGAATTTAGTAGCACCACATTTATTATTCCAGTCTCTGCATTGGAGGTAGGAAAACAACACTACCTAGAAGAAATTGTTCATAACAAGCAATTAAATGAATAAAATGCAATCTAAAAATACAACATATGAACACAATCAATCATTCATTGAGGTACACAAAAAGAAGCTAGCATTTCTAACAAAACACAACAAAATCAAAATCAAAATTTCTATCTCAATACACAACTTTACTAATCCATTGGATGGCACCACATTACATCTCAAATGTCAAAATGCCAATTTAATAAATACTAAGAAGAGAACATCAATTGGACCACCAGTGATATTGGTCCAAATGCAATGTCAAAATTCCTTTTAAATGCAAATAATTCTATATATTTGTAAAGGACTGATGATTCATAATAAAAAAGGATAGAGCGACTAGAAGGATACGAGATTATTGATTCAATCCATTTATGAAACCGAAGTGACCTTTTGTCAGTATAACTTCTAGATGGCTCCAAAAATACCCGTTGCTTCTTTTGAAACAAGAAATATTCTGTGTTCAAAACATATGAAGCCTGTTTTACATCCATGAGTATATTAGCCAAAAACTTGACTGAATATTTAATTTAGCTTCCTCGGGTATTATGTAATGACAACTCAAGATATAAACTTTGATCCTAAATAAGTATGCCATTTCCAGGAAGTTCTGTAATTTTAATTTCCATGGCACAAAGTTGGAGTCTCCCTCTAATAAGTGACCCTCCCACATACTAGGAATTGCTACTGCTGCCATTGTCTAGAATAGGATACACTTTGCAATTTCTGAAATCACAAGGTCTTCTCACCTCACTACCCTCAACAGGCCCATGTGTTGATTATTGGCACTACTCTTCTTCAATCACTGAAGCTGATCACTGAAATATTTTGACAAATCTCTACTCCAGACAATCTGTTTCTCCACGCACAAAATATGGAAGATTTCAAGTGCTAAGCTCTGATAACATGTTAATTTTTCTAACACATGGTAAATAGATTATGCACTGTAATATAATTCCTATAGGAAACTAAAACAACAGAAACTATAAGCCTATCAAAACATCCCTAAACTCGAGATGAAAGAATATATAAAGTATATACACATGTGGTAGAAAAAAATAAAGCGAACTTGATAGATGACTATTAAAACCTATCACTACTTTTCATTAATTTTGAACTTGAAAAATCTACTATAGGAAAACCTTGAATGGCTGACTACTAGCTCAGTTACTGAATCTATGTATTTTCCCTTTCTCTTATAGATATGAGAAGGGTGTACTTTTAGGGTTTACAAACTCAAAACTACGTCAAACACTAAATAGAAAGTCAACTAAAGAGAAAAGTGACTCGTGCTTTCTTTAGAACTGAGAGATAACCTTATCATCACTTGTATACCAGCTAAAAATAAGATTACTCATACCTTTATTGAGAATTGAGATATAGGCTTATCCATATATCTAAATTTGGTGCCATAAATTTAGAGCTATATGCATGCATATGCTCTAAATTTAGACTTGTACCCGAGTCTTCTGTAATTTCTCCTGCGCCCTCATTATGATGTTGTACAGATTTTCTGCTGCTATAAAGAAGGTGCCTAGATCTGTTGTGTGTTGATGCTGCTATAGAAGAATGTCCGAGGTACATATTATAACAATGCAGGTAATGAAATTTCTAAGGCAGTTAATTTTTTGAGTTTTTTTTAGTAGTTAATGTATTTTATTAGGACATGTCTAAATCTATTGACAAAAAATAACCCCTGTACTTATAGGAACTCACATAGTAGCTATATGGATTTAGACTTCAGTTGATCATATTTTGTTTTACTCTTCATTCATTCGTATAGTAGGCAGTGTGAACTTCTCCTCAGACACACACAATTACAACAATGAAAGTGACCTCTCCTGGGAACCTATAGTTTCAAAAGCAGTATCTAAATTGAGATGTCAATACCTAGTTAAGTGAGAACTAGCTTCAATCTATGGAAGTATGGCACCTACTACATTTGGTAATATTCCTACCACAAGTTGTTTAACTTCTCACATATTCATATCATTTGTTCAACTTTCTAGTGATTTTAGCTATTTCTAATCTTCGTCTTTATTGAATGGAAGGAAAATCTAAAAGGAATGTAAATTTTGAATCCCCTAAGGACAAACAAGGCCACGCCATGTGATTCTGGTGGTTACTAATTGCGACACGATCGTCAAATGAAAAGCTATCCAAATATGAAAACCATAGTGATATCTTTCAAACACATGGGTAACTCTTATTAGTGCAAAATATCCAAGGATCAGCTAGATCACATAACAAAAAAAATGACTCTACTGGAATAATGTAGTAGGAAAATGTCAACAAATTTCAAATTTGATATAAATCTGCAAGAAGTTATTTCATTTGATCAAGAGAAAGGGGATTGGTCAATGAAGTAGAAGGGGAGAGACTCAAACTACAGATAAAGAACATTTTCTTGTAATCGTCAGTATGAATCCAACTAGCATCAATTTGGATAGGTTTTGGTTTTACTTCTCATCTAATCTTTTCTGGGTATCTCATTTTCAGGAACCATGGCCGTCATGGGTAAGTGCATCCCACTTTTTTGTTTTGGGTTTTCATTTGTTGATTGCAAATTACAAGGGTTTATTGATTTTTTAGATAAATTTTTCTTGTAATTTCTTTTTCTTTTGTTTGAATCCGAATGGTGGCATGGATTCGTTAGATCTTTTGATTTTGTGATGCACCTACAACAATTAATTAATAAGAATATGCAAAATAGCAGAAATGATAGAACTCAAAATCACTTTTATATTGATCACAGGCCACTTCGAGGGGGCAACCTCCTATGAGCAAGCTCAATACAAATAACTTCACGGTGCCTTCATAGGTCTCAACACACACTTATATACTAAGTCTAGGCGCCAATACTATGGGTCAAAACCATGGGCCACTACAAACTATGGATCAACAATACTACGGGCGACTTACAAAGCATATGCGCCAACAACAATAACACAAATTATTGATCAACAAATACTATGAGACGACTTACAAAGCATATGCATCCAACAACAATATACTAACAAAGTAAAGACATGGGTTCCTAACAGATTTTTTGGTCTACTTGCTTTTTTGGGGGTTATTTGGTGATTATTGAGGTGGTTTATGGCAAGTAATGTTGAAGGTGTGTGTTCATTCTCATGGGGGTAGCTCAAGTGGTTCTGTGGAAGTTGTGAAATTAGTTGTGAATAGCAGGTCATGTGTTCGATTCCCCCCAACTTGCATTGTACGCCATGACTCAAGCCTTGTGGTTGCACCTAGGGTTATAATGGTAGCAATATTGGATCCCTAGACCCCGTGTCACATGAGTACCAGGACAAGAATAACTGGAGAAGAAAAGGAACTAGTGCTTGGGCGAATAATACCTTGCTTCAATAAGTCCCGAACAAGCATTTCAATCTCCGTTTTTTGGTGAAATGGGTAGCGATAGGGCATGATGTTGGGAGGAATGCTGCTAGGAAGGAGCTGAATACGATGGTCTTCTAGCCTGGAAGGTGGCAATCCCACTGGTTCAGCAAAGACACCTGTATATCGATCCAGAATTTGTTGTAGATCCAAAGGAGTAGTGGAGACCGCTGATGGTTGCATCTGGATTGAATGGATCTGAGCGATGACACCATGTGAATTCTTCTTGAGGATTTTTTCCATGTGATGTGAACTAATGATGCTGAGAGAACCTGATTGTAATCCTGTCAATGTGTGTTTTTGTCCATTGAGGGAAAACTGCATCCAAAGTTCAGCAAAATCCCATAAGATAGGGCCAAGTGTGAGTAGCCATTGAGCGCCCAAAACCACATCACATCCACCTAAGGTCAAGGAAAACATGTCAGAGTGCAAGGTATAATCTCCCATAGAGATACGCACATTTCAACACTTCCCTATGCAAGGTAAGGTGCCCCCATTGGAAACCATGACTTCAAAGTTGGAGCAAGGATGGATAAAACAATCAGCTTGTTTGGCGATCCGAGGGTCAATGAAATTATGAGTGCTACCAGAATCAATGAGTATTGTAAGAGAAATCTTCTTGAAGTAACCCCTGACCCGCATTGTTTGGGGGGTGGTGATTCCAGCGAAAGCATGGAGAGATATCTCTGGCTGGTCCTCCTGAGACGAAGGGTCAATAGGCGATTCCTGAATGTCGACCGGAGCATCCAGTGTTTCTGGATCTTCGTCACCAATTTCAGAGGAAGGCGGAGAATCCACATCCAAGAGATAGAGCTTTTGTTGAACACATCTATGTCCCTGAGTGAATTTCTCATCACAATTATAGCAAAGCCCCTTTTCTCTGCATACTTGCATCTCTGTTTCAGACAAACGCTTGATAGCAGTTGGTCGAGGAGCCTGCGGTATAGGTGGTCGTTGAGAACCCATATTTCGAAAGGGAACAAAACTAGGTTTGGAGCGTTGTTGGGTTGCAATCTTGTCTTCTGCCAACTTGGCCAACCCTAGGGCTTCCATCATTGTGTTGGGACAGAACATTCTGACCTCAGAGTGGATGGCATCCTTTAGACCACTGATAAAACAACTCTGGTAAAAGTCATCAGATAATCCTTCGGTGTGGTTGTCTAGTTTGTCAAATTCGGTTTGATACTCTCTCATAGTGCCAATTTGGCGAAGTTTAGTGAGGGCTCCTGTGAAGTCATCAAAAGCACTAGGACCAAATCGCTGCAAAAGGAGCTAGCAAAAGTCTGGCCATTTTGGCTCTTCATGAGCCTTGATGTACCAACGGTACCATTGAAGAGCTTCCTGTTCCAAATGAAAGGATGCCAGCGGAACTTTGTTGACATCAAAAGTATTATGCAGACTGAAATACTATTCTACATGATAGATCCATCCAGTTGGATCAATACCATTGAAGCGAGGAAAATCAAGCTTTGGACCACGAAAATTGCTGGAAGAAGAGAACCCATTGTATGATGAAGACTCGGACTGCCGTTTGTTGTTCATTGCTGAATGTTCAAGATGGAGGCCGAGAAATTTTTCATCCAGATCCTGGAGTTTGGCTTGGATGGCTGCAAGTGCGTCTTCCATGGTTTTTGCTCCTGCACGGGTGACAACCATAACCAGGAGTTTTTTTTTTTTGGTTGACTGGTTAGGAAGACAAAAACAGAAACTGCTTCAGTAAAGGAAAATCTAGACTTGGGAAAAAATCTGAAGGGTAATTGGGGCTTGACTAGGTTTTGGACACTGTCGAATAGACAGGGACGCAAAAATGAGGATTTCAGAAGCGAGGTGAAAGAATGGGAAAAATTGGCAGAGGGGGACAAAGAAGCAGAATTCAGAAAGGAACTCTGTGGTAAAATTTGAAGGTGATTGGGTGAAATCTGAGGAAGTTATGGCAAACCCTAAAAATAGACAAATGTGGGATTTCAGGCTTTGGGAAGGGGAATTGGGGATAGGGTCCTCAGGAATGAAATATGCAGAATGGGATGACCGGGGTTCCCCAAAAATTTCAAGGGAAACAGAGTGAAAACAAGAGAGATATGGAGAAAAAAATGGTTTTTTGTTTTTTCCATAATGGAGCGGCTACGGCTCGGAAGGGATATAGAATAGATAAATCTGCAACGGCCCAGAAGTGAGAAGAAATAGAGGGATCTGAAATGGCCCCGAATGGATTGAAAATGGCTGGATCTGGAATGGCTGGCAGAATGGATCTGAATGGCTGGATCTGAAATGGCGTAGCAGTGATCGACAACAGTTCAGCTGAAAATAGATATGGACCCCAGGTATGTGCGGCTTCCTAACAATTCAGGGTTTTCACTCGGCCACCAATGCTGTCTGACGGCTTGCATATTGGGGCATTACCCCTCACTCCACGGCTCAGGTAAAACTGATAACCGCTTTGCCACAAACGAAAACTCTTGGTTTACCTCACGAGTGGGAACTAGTCAATCAGGTAGTGGTCGTTGCCCTTTTCGCTGGAAGGTCCTCTCAATGGGCCAGCTACTTCGGGGTTCCTGTGGTACTCCTCACAATGAGTTTTAGGGCTTATGCCCAAGTACTTCCCACAGTTAAGCGGATAGGGATTATTCCCAAATCCGAACCTGCAACAGATGCGAAAAAAATTTGGCAGAATTTTCACCCAGGGAGCCCAAGAAAGTGCTCTGATACTAGATGTGATGCACCTGCAACAATTAATTAATAAGAATATGTGAAATAGCAGAAATGACAGAACTCAGAATCACTTTTATATTGATCACAGGCCACTTCGAGGGGGCAACCTCCTATGAGAAAGCTCAATACAAATAACTTCACGGTGCCTTCATAGGTCTCAACACACACTTATATACTAAGTCTAGGCACCAATACTATGGGTCCAAACCATGGGCCACTACAAACTATGGATCAACAATACTATGGGCGACTTACAAAGCATATGCGCCAACAACAATAACACAAACTATTGATCAATAAATACTACGGGACGACTTACAAAGCATATGCGTCCAACAACAATATACTAACAAAGTAAAGACATGGGTTCCTAGCAGATTTTCTGGTCTACTTTTTTTGGGGGGTTATTTGGTGATTATTGAGGTGGTTTATGGTAAGTAATGTTGAAGGTGTGTGTTCATTCTCGTGGGGGTAGCTCAAGTGGTTCTGTGGAAGTTGTGAAATTAGTTGTGAATAGCAGGTCATGTGTTCGATTCCCCCCAACTTGCATTGTACGCCATGACTCAAGCCTTGTGGTTGCACCTAGGGTTATAGTGGTAGCGATATTGGATCCCTGGACTCCGTGTCACATGAGTACCAGCCCAACTTCCATTGTCGATTACCCTAGTAAAAAAAAAAGGTTGAAGGTGTGTGTTCTTACAGGAGGGATCTTCACTTGGACTACTGGAAGGGGCATTCTATTGTTATGAGATTGGAAGCAATGATGCTTGATATTCAGGCTTTAAAGATAGATCAGGAAGAAAGGCCAGAGGTAATGCTTGCTGTCATAGGATCCTATATCGAAATGATGTTAAAAATGTTGATCTATGATCTCTTTTATGATATTGTCAAATTCAATGAAATTATCATTTCCTAGATCAGAAAGAAGGCTAGAGGTAATGCTTGTTGTCAGAGGAGTCTATGCCGCATTGAAGTTAAAAATGTTGATTTGTGATCTCCTTTATAATATTACCAAATTCAATGAAATTATCATTTGAAAGAATTGTTGCAGTGAATGGTTGTTAAAGGCCATCTTCCTTTGGATTTGAATATTGTTATTGAAGAGTGCTTGTTTATTTTACCATGAACCATGTTAACAGGACAATGTGTCTTCAAGTGGTTTGGAAGACGGGTCTAAGCATTGCTAGTGCTTTGATTTAAGCACTTTATCACAAGCTATTTGGCATAGTGTATTTTCTGTTTAGTGATGAGTTCTTTGATTTAAGCCTGCCTGGAGAGCTTGACCATTAGAAACAAATAGGGCACTAGTATTTTATTTCTCTATGTTGGATTTTATGTATGTTAGTATAAATCTCTCTTAATCCTGGATCTATTAGTAGGTGTTGAGTTGATTTAAAATCTTAGGAGGAATTTTGTAGGAAATATTTTTTTACATAATTTCCTAGTTATCATGGTTAGTAAATTCATACAATATTGGTAGAAACTTGATATTTGCAACTAAATAGATTTGATCGCCTTTGAATGTTGATAGATCAAGGTTTAAAATGTATATGTTCTAGTCTACCTTTTTTATTGAGTTTCTTTCTTATGTTGGCATTAGAGCCCATAATTGTATTTAACTATTGGCCACGTATGTTTTATCTACACATAGATCTCTCCCATGTGTGGGATGGGTGGAAGTCATTCTGTTTGATATAGTAGTTTACTGACAGTGGCCTCAACCGATTCTCATGGAAAGAGTCAGATGCGCACATATTATATCACCCAATGTCAAGGGTAAATTATGTTTGATTGTAGGACTAAAGTAGGTGAGGATTATAGATATTTTTTGGTGACTGTAAGGGTGAATGAATGTGGAACTATGACCTCAATCAACAAAGGAGCTTAGTTTGCAATGGTTCCCTTTCTACTTTGACGACATATGAGTTTTGGAATAAACTTCAAACCATATATGCCATGGCTTGGGTTACCACATATTGGAATCTTACTCTGGTGGTTAGATTAATTCCTTCAGCTCTAAAGTTGCAACACTGTCATATATTGACTAGTAAAGCCATGTTGATTAGGTCAAAGGATTATGATCTGAGTTGTAGCATTGTGGATCTCAATGTGAAATTAAGTTGACTATACAACATACTTTTGACTTTCAGATTCAACCTCAAAGAATCTTAATCTCAAAGGTTAAATATGCTAGGTTTTGACTTTGAGGGCCTATAACATTTGTTTGTTTATAACCGGGGTTTTGTCTTATGTCAAACACATGCAAATGTTTATGAGGCGTCCATTTCTTTTCCATGTCATGGTGCTAGTACACTAGCTTGTAGAAGTGTGGTTGATATAATGGTTAGCATTTAGAATTTTCAGGTCCCACCCACAATTTAAATATTCATGGAGTCAATATCTTGATAAAAGAATGTTCATGCTAACAATGCATTCTATAGAGTTGCAGGAAATCTAGGTCGTTTATGAGTCTTAAATTAAGATTTTTTATTGTATAATTATGACTTTGTTTTATGTAAAATGCTAGCAAATGACTCTGCACCTTCATATGGGTTGACAGTCTATAAGAGAATTTTCTATTTGTTTTTACAAGATCTTGTGATGCATGTTTCTAATTGTCTACAACAATTTTGCTATATAAATGACATGATAGCATGACCTTGAAAACAAAATAACTGTTCTAATTTAAAACATAAATGTTTTTTCTTGTCTTGCATATACTTCTCTTTTACCTCCACTTGAGGGTAAGTCTGTAATTGATCTAGGAGTTGGTATTGGGCGCTACACAACTGAATTAATTAGCAAAGAAAGCCGATAATGTTTTAGCTATGGACTTCATTGAGACTACAATTAAAAAGGTATGCCTGACCCTTTCTCTTAGGTTCCATCTTTCACTTGGTTTGCATGTCATATCTAAGTTAGAAAAATTGGATGCCTTTGTGTTAATCATTGAATCTAAATTAGGAAACTCAAAAGGATTTACATCAAATAACCATTCTTTGCTTTGTCCAGAATGAAGAAACAAATGGCCACTTCAAGAATGCCAAATTTATGTGTGTTGATGTTACATCTCCTAACCTCAAAATAGAACCAGGGTCTGATGATCTAGTATTTTCAAATTGTCTACTAAGGCATCTATCAGATGAGGAGTTATGCCAATAAAAATCATAATGAAGATCTTGTATTTCAAACTTAGATGGAAAATCATCTTCAAGTGCATTTTAGGTATAACTTTCTATGTTGGCTTGCTATATACATTTTACTACTCTACCATGGAATTGTATATTGTTTAACTACTCGATTAGGAAATTTCTAATCATAGTTACCAAGTTTGAATTTAAAATTTGTACAGTATGGAAAAAATACGACGTAAAAATCTATCCTGAAAAAATTTGCGAAAATTCAAATGGGGAAAATTATGATTCTTTCTTTCTTTTTCTTTTTGTTGATATTCAGGCATTCAAATAAGAAAATATTATGTTTTTTTTTGTGCTAATGTGGTGTGGTATGGATGTAATCATTAATGTATGGTGGAAGATTATTAACAATATTGCTTTCTCCTTTGAACTAGACCACTAGGAAAATAGATTAAATAGAATTAATGATTAAAAAATCCCACATCCCCTGTGGGAAAACCTACTCATGAAGCAGATTGAGCAGATTAACGATCTTGGGTGATTGCTCCCCTGTCTGGAATTTGTATTAAATGACAGTTACACTTACAATTGGAGTGCAAAGCTATTTTGAGACCTGAGCAGTCTATGATAGTGATACATATTGATTGGGAATGCAGGCTATAGCTACAGCCTTGTCCAGGAACCCTAAACCACTTGTTTTGCATGCACATCTTAAGTAAATAGCTTCACACTCTTATTGTTAGTTGAACCATAATAAAAATTATTTCCTACTCTTCATATGATGAGCAATCAGGTTGTTCCCACAACATGCATAACAGACTTGTTCCTAACTATTTGAACCAATTTGGGAGCAACTTGTTTTGCCAAAGTCTCTACTATAGCCAAATTTTACAATTTTTGCGGCTGGTTTGGCAACATTTGATAACCATTCTGTTAACCATTGGTCTCTAAAAATAATGCATACTATTTAGAGTATGCATAACCCATTTTCTTTTCCATGGAAAACTTGGCAAGATCCCCTCTTCAATGGAATACATAAAAACTTGCAAGACCCTTCTTCCATGGAACACAGATGGGGTGGCTCAACCACTACCAACAATAGTAGCTCACCCTGGACATTTTGCAGCCTCAGCCTAAAGTTTCACCATAGTTAGGGAAGAAATTGATGCCTACAACAAGCCGACAGATTCACCCAGAAATTTTATCCAATATGCAAGGTACAATATAAACAAGTGTGGGCATGTATCCATCAGTTCAAACACAACTTGAACAATATAATCCACAAGTTCAATAGTTTCCTCTTCTGCAAGGGAAATAGCCACAACCTCCTTCACTCAACATGCACTCTTTTTTCATTTTTTATATAATTTTGTTGCCACATGTTCATGCTAGTCATTTATTAAAAATGTATATTTTACAAGTTGAAGCCATGGTAGTAGAGTGGAAATGTTTTTTCATGGGATGTGCTAAAAGAAAAGGCTTCTTTGTGGGGCCACTATCAAGATATTTTTATAAAATACTACTTTCTCACACTGCAGGTCATATTTTTATAAATTTAGATTTGGAGGCAATATTCAATTGCAATGCTTCTAGAAATCTATGTCATGGTTCTTAATACATTATAGGACTTCAAGGGTACTAGCTCAATGGAAGAGCACCTTCCTTACATGAAGGAGATTGGCGGTTTGATTCCCCCATACCCTATTTACAGAGATCAATGAATAGTTTCATATAAAATGGATAAAAAACACTAAATTAGTGACCAAAAATTAAGCGATAAGCGACCAAAATGCGCATATAAGCAACCAAATGACAGTTTTTGTGGCTAATTTTCGGTCTCTTATCACGCAATCAAAAAAGTGGTTACTTTTAGTTTGGTCATTTGTAGTTTGTCTATGGTCATTAATTTGGTCATATTTTTGGTTACTAATTTGGTCGTATATTTGGTCACTAATTTGGTCGTATATTTGGTCATTAATCGTGACAATTAATGACCAAATATACGACCAAATGCATAACCAAATATATGACCAGATTAATGACCAAATTAATGACCACAAGAGAACCTATAAATGACCAAAGTAAATATGACCACATTTTTGGTCGCGTGATAAGAAACCGAAAATTAGCCACTAGTGATCGCCAAATCAAAAGTGGTCATTTATATGCGGATTTTGGTCACATATTTCTCATTTTGTACTAGTGCATGTTTATGCACACAACCATTATTTTAAAAACATCGGCATTAAGAATAGATTTATAATTTATTCACCATTTTTTCACTACGATTACAATCTCTAAGAATTAGTAGGATTCTAAATAGGAATTGATCAATACCATAAGTATCATAAACACAATTTTCATGAGGAGCACATTATTGTATTAACATATATTAATAAAATGACAAAATGTCTCACAAAAGGATTCGATTTGTGCTATAAACACCATTTTGATGGACGAAAAATTCAAAGGAAGATCTGAACAAATGGGTGGATGTAGCAGATTTGATGTTCAAGTCTCTCCATTGATCTCAGTCATCATGGCATCCTTGGATGATTCTTTATCCCAGCTCCGTAAGGAAAATCGTCGTGATTCCTCCCACGACCTATAGAAGAATCTAATGGGTATTACCAAGACCTTAATAAAGTTTTCTCATATGTGAAATTTAGCATTGGAATGATTGGGATCTGAGAGAGGTGTGGATAGTTACCTGCAAGTGGAGCGATTGGGATTCCACAACGACGATTCACAAAACCATGGATTGGATTAAAAAACAACAACGAGAGTGTTGTCGATCGACTTTACCCTAACAACTACTTTTAAAAATGTGGTTGTGTTAGTTGACGGTCGATGTCTCCTAGAAGGATTGGTGAAATATTATTATTATTATTATTATTAAAAAAAAAATTATGTATATAAAGGAAAAATATAAAATTTAAAGATAACTAAATAATGCATAAATAAATAATATTAGCAAAAAAAAATAATATGAATACAAAATGAGTTCAAATAATTTTATTTATATGAAATAAATTTTAATGAACTCTGGTTTACTATGGTCGGATTTAGTTAATCATGGTTGACATTTGTAAGCCATGGTTGAATTTTCTTAGCTAAGGAATGCACTATGGTTGACTACGACTAACCATAGTTGATGATATCTCATCGTTGACCATGGTTGACTTTGGTTTATCATGGTTGACTATGGTTAATGTTGGTTAACCAAGATTGACTTTAGTGAATAATGGTTGAACTTGGTTAGTTATGGAAGACCATGTTAGACCATCATTGACATCACTAGAAGAACCATGGCCAACCATTGTTACACCATGGGTTATAGTGTTTGGCCATGGTTAGACCACCATTGACCACGGTTGATGGAGGGTGTCAAATGATGGTTGACTGAGTTTGACCATATTAAACCATGGTTGACCATTGTTTGCGCATGATTTAGTTTACTACATCATGATTAACTATACTTGACTTTGGTTAACCGTGGTTGATTATGGTTTATGTTGGTTAACCATAGTTGACTTTGGTGAACCGTGGTTGACTTTTATTAGTAATGGAAGACCATGTTAGACCATAGTTCTATGGTTGATATAACCATGAGAACCATGTCTAACCATTGTTAGTCCATGGTTTACAATGTTTGACTTTGGTTAACCATCGTTGGCCATGGTTGAATTTGGTCAACCGTGGTTGATTTTGGTTAACAATGCTGAGTTTATTAAGAAAAAATTTAGGTGTATTATGAAAAAGACACTTGATATTGTTTAGGCCCATACCCAGAGCCATGGTTGACTTTGGTTAACCATGGTTAAAATATGGTTGACCATTGTTTGGGCATGGTTGACTTTAATCCATAGTTGACTTTCAACCAAGATCGACGTTGAGCCACATTCGACTATTGTTTAACCATTATTGACTTTAAACTAAGTTCGACTTTAATGCTCCAAGGTCGACTAATGCTTAGGTATGGTTGACTATTGTTTAGGTATCGTTGAACTTAGTGCATCATGGTTGACTATTGTTTAGGTATAGTTGACTTTAGTGCATCACAGTTGTCTGGTTGACTTTAGTGCATCATGGTTGACTATGATTGCATCACAATTAAATATTGTTGACTTTGATTAACCATGGTTGACTACGTCCAACCATAGTTGATGACAACATCTCATCGTTGAACACAATTGACTTTGGTTAACCATGGTTGATGAGATCTCATTGTTGATCATGGTTGACTATGATTAAATATGATTGACTTTAGTTAACGATGGTGGACTAAGGTTTCTTCATGGTCGACTTTAGTACACTGTGGTTGAATGTGGTTGCATCGTGGTTGACTTCAGTCAAATTTGGTCGACTATATTTATCCTTGGTTGAACACATCTCATGGCTAGCCATAGTTGACTATGATTAACTATGATTGCATCATCGTTGACCATGGTTGAGTATTATGTATGGTTGATATGAGTGCATCATGGTTATCTTTGGTTGAATTTAGTGCATCAGGGTTGACTATGTTTGCATCATAGTTAACTATGATTAACTTTGGTTAACCATGGTAGACTGCGTATAGTCATGGTTGATGACATCTCATCGTTGAACATAGTTAACTTTGGTTGATCGTAATTGACTATGATTAACTATGATTGAATTTAGTTAACCACAGTGGAGTAAGGTTGATTCATGGTTGACTTGGGTGGACTATTGTTGAATATAGTTGCATCATGTTCACTATGATTGACTTTAGTCAAACATGGCTAACTATGTTTAACATTGGTTGAAGACATCTCATGGTTGGCTATGGTTGACATTGGCTAATCATAGTTGACTTAGGTTAATCGTGGTTGACTTTGATTAACTATACTTAGTTGTGGCTTGCCAAGATTGGCTTTAATTAGCTTTGCTTAAAATTTGGTTGACCAATATTTAGACATGATTGACTTCTATGCATAGTTGATTTTAAATTAAAAGTAACTTTAAACCATGGTGGACCATCTTATCATCTATTTATAAAAAAAGTTGATAAATATGAAAACCCTACTTTATATTGAAATATATACACCTATCCTATCCGCGTAATAATGTTATTTGCGACAAGCAAACATGCCACATGTGTTTATTTATATTTTTATAAAAATAGATTCAAAAGTAGGGCTAAAGTAACAAGTGCTTCAAGTTAAAATATAGGGTGTTTCTGAAACTAAAAAAGTGGTTCATGTCATCCATGTTGCTCGCATGTGCCCAATCTTATTTTACCTTCGTTATCGTCGTTAGTGTTTTTTCTTATTTTCAAAAAAGTTTGGCAGGTCTTTTTACACTTTAAAAATGGCACTCATGTAATGAATTGCCTACGGATAGATATGAGCAGACGTTCCGAATAGATGTTGGCACTCTATGATGCCATGTCGTAAGCGCTTATGTCATAGTTGATGTTGTTTCACTTTCATTCAATTTGCAGTAGCAGAATCCATCACCTCACATCGAGATTGAAGTAGCCCACACGACACTTGTATCTGTACCTCGCTGTCAAGTTTCACTTCGACAAAGTGGGATCTCTCTGGCAATGACTCATTCCTGGGCAAGACATTATCCTTCTTGTTGAACAAATCTCTCTCCTGCGATCGCTAGTACAGTTATCGAGCCATAATGCATCAATGAATATATACATATCACGAGGCTGACAAGTACAACCAATGTGGGGATCAATATCTATAATTAAAATTTAGAAGCCTCACGAAGAGGGACGGATCAGATTTAGAGACAAACACCAGTGGTTTAAATATTTCTGGACTGTGTAGTAAATTTTCCACGCTAGTTGTTGGAGTTTAGTAGGATGCGATCTTTAAAGCTTCACGTGGTGCCCTATTCTTCAAACTGGCCAAGAATCCCATCAGTGTACAAGAAAGACCAATAGCATTCTTCAAACTGGCCAAGAATCCCATCAGCGTACAAGAAAGACCAATAGCAGATTGCTTCTTGCAAGACCATGAAACCCGACATAATCCCTACTATCTACAGGGCTTTTTGAGACAATATACAATTATTAGGGTCTCATTTTATTGTCTATATTATTGTTCAAATTATTGTCTATATTATTATCTTTATTAACATTTTAATTATTACAGTCTCTATTATTGTCTTTATTACAGTCTTTATAGGCACAATATATAATAGAATTATTGTTTTTATTAACATCTTAATTATTGTCTCTATTAAGCACTCTATTATTATGTCTTTATTATTATCTCAATTATTGTGTCAAGTTATTGTCTTTATAAAGGCAATATAGAATACAATTATGTTTTAAATATTCAACATTCCCAAATAGTTCACATTTATAATATTCATTAATTTGTATGATTAAAAACAATATTTTAAGAACAAAAAACAATGCACCATAATAAACACATAACTTGACTAGCATCACAATATTACTATAATTATTTTCAATATTTTTATTTTTGAAAATAATTGGATAGTTGCTCCATGGAAAGAAATACACACCATCGGTATTTCCCAAACACTACATCCTCGAAATTTTTTATAATGTCGCAAAAATGCCCCATAAATTAATTACAAAGTATGAAGAAACTAGAATTTCTCATCAATGCTTTTCATCCCTTTATCGTTCAAAAATAGTCAACCAAAAGCACATCATAGTCTTGATTTTTCTCTTGCAACCTACAAGATACAAGCCATCTATATGATAAATGATAAATCAAAGAATATATTTAATGTAAACCTATGTGAAATGAATAACATATTACAATTTATCTACATTTTATAACTCATTATAAAAGAAGCCAAACCACCATCATCATAAACATCTTGCATCAAATTCTACAAATTTCTCAAGATGACAGATAAGGCATATTGTATAGTTCTAGAATCCAATGCTATGAAGAGATGACAAAGCTCGAAAGGAAGAGTTATAAAAGGATTGAAATGTACCTATCATAGAAACCTATCACTGAATCTTATGTTTATCATAATAGTTGATTCATTAGAAGGAATAGCATGCACAATCACTATATTTACTATAGCAATTGTGTATGTGGCAAAAACATAAATATTAATATGATATTATTAATAAGAAAAAAAAATTAATTAAACCCACAAAAAATATATGATGCGATCTTACCTTTTGCATAATACCGGATGCACTAAAGGGCATGTTAGGTGATGGAATGACTTTAGAAATGACCTATCATTCTTAGAAAAGAACAAAATGACTTAAAATGAAAACATATTAATTGTAAGATATATCCAAGTGATATCATTATCATAAGATAAATTTACTAACACTCGAATAAAAACATACACAAACTTAATTTTGACTAAATTTTCAAACATAAAAAAACAAACAATAATCAAATTTCAAGGTTTTTATTTTTTTATTTTTTATCTTTAAGGTATTGCATTTTTCTTACCTAGATGTTGATTGGGTAAAATTTTTCAACATATCAATTAAAGAATTGGGTTGTGGTAGATTCCCATGCCCCACCAAATCAAATGTGTTCTTCAAGCAAATTGTTAGAAACACAAAATAATATTAAACAAATAAACTTATCCAATTGAGAAGTTATGCAAGCTATTTACCTTGACATCATAAGCATCCACTAAAACACCACTCAAGAAATGTTAACAACACAATTTCCAATATGTTTGATGCATAAGCAAAACATACACAATAATTTTCTAAATATTTAATTATATTTCAGTATGTTCTAAAAATGATTTTAAAGGGAGAATGACAACAAAACCATTTCATAATCACATGAAATCGCCTCATCTAAAGCCATAAGTACATCATCATTACTAGGCCCTCAATCCATAAATAAATGAATACCATAGTTCTCATGGTCTTCATCCCCTTCAGGTATATGTAAATGAAAATCAATAAATTTGTCATCTTCATGTACATGATACCAATGATGTTGTTCTTGTCCTTTTGGCACTTCAATAAACTCATCAATGTCTTCAACTTGATCATATTCATTATCAATATTCAAATTATCAACATCTTCATCTTCATCATCTACACCATGAAGATATTCTAAATATTCAAATAGATCATGGTTTTCTACATCTTGAACAAATGTTACTCTTCGTCCTCTTAGATCATAATCAATCACAAATGACCAACCAAGTTCTTCTAAATTTAGAATAAGAAATATCTCATCACATCGATTTGGAAACACATAAGGTTAATAAGTGGCTTCAAACCTAGATGTATTGATCATATTGAACACAAAATCATTGTATGTTATATGTACAGCATAGCTCATGCTTCATTGCTGTGAAAATAACACAACACACATGTTTTCACCTTAATATTGATAGATGTTTATATCTTAGAATTTAGGTGGACTAATTAATATTTGACAAGTGTGCTGTTCAAATTGATTTTATGGTAGTGATTCCAAATTTAAAATAAACAATTATAACAAGTAAAAATAACTGATAGCTAAATATGAATAACTAGTAAGTAATAAGGACTTGTTATTGCAATTACACATAGAAAACAACATATAGAGAACAACATAGAGAACAAGCACTTAGCTTGTAACCTTTGGAGATTCACTGCATCAAATTAAAGGAATGTGCTAGTGTTTATATATATAAACAATATATTCTAGTCACTTGGCAATGAGCTGGTAGAAGAGAATGTCAACTTGCGGGATATTAAGAGACCATAGTCAGTCGAACTCATTAAGTGGAATATATTTATATAGCTAGTTGGTCCCATGTTTTCAAGCTTATTATTTTCCCTGAAGGGTTCACAGTATAAAGATAACTCAAGCCCTTTCTTGAACGCAACTGGAGTATGACAGTGCATCCCATCTCGTGCATTCATTGACTTCCATCTACTCAATTCTCTGCGAGATTATAGCATTGGTAGGTAACTAACGTACCATTCAAATTGACAGCGAAGCGGGTAACGCATGGTCCTATGTCTCTCTAGTAGTACATCCACTGTACCTACTGCTCCGCCAATATTGTGATGGCTTAGATCATGTCCCTTTGATCGTTAAGGCCGTGTTGACATAGATTCACATGGAGTCATTTCATGGGGTAGTTCGGTGCATAGTTGATGGCAGCTAGCTTGCCAATGACAGACCAGCTTGCGCTTGCGTCTGGGTAAGCAGGGTATCGTTTATAGATGAGAAGTATGGAAACATTGGTATATTTATCTCGAGGGAATCAATAGACATAGAGCCGAAGGATAGTGATGATTCCTTCCACTCTATAGGGTAAATACAAATAATGATACAGGAGAAATAATACCTTTCTCAACCGTTTTTTAGGGTCACGGATCCATTACACAAATCTTTCCACATGATGGTGTCTTCTCTGCAAATAGGGATTTGGAGCTCATTATTGGTGTCGATGATTACGATCTCAGTGATTCCCATATCGGGAGCTGACAGGGCCGCATAAAAATTAATTAGACTACATGGGCAGCCTTTTGTCTCATTCGATCACTATGTCGGCTATGTTACAGTCAATCAGAAGAAAAGGTCAGGCTCTCTTCTATTTATCAATTGAGGTCAACCGTCAATACTCTTCCAAGCTACCTCTGGTTCTATGGATTAATAGAGGTTTGTCCAATTCTCAGACTCCATGTATATACATTTAAGTACCTCCGTGTAAAACTTATATAATGCAGGAATAATTGATTTTTACATGGAAAAACCACACCCATTGATGGCTACTTTTCATGATCTACTTGGCTATAACTAACTTAACTAGCCCCCAATCTACAATCATGTCCAACTTCCATCAACATATAAACAATGTTTGGTAAGCCATATATTCTCATCATGATGGGAAATGTTGTCTAGAATAAAATTTGAAAGAAAAATTTACATGTGATAATTGTAGTTGAGGTGATCATCTTTATGAAACCGAGTGAAATCTAATTTTGTTGTCTATTGCTTTGTAAAATATGGACCGTTAGGAAGGTTCTCAATTGGCACTCATGCAAATGACCAGATCCAACATGAAATCTATGCATGCCAAGATAGAGGCTAAGGATCAAATAATTGCTACCCTCAAAGAACAGATTTGAGCAATAGAGAGCGAGTCTTCTTGCAAGACAAAGTTCAGTGATGTGGTTTCTTCCATGAGAAGAACAATATCTGAGATGGTGGTTAAGTTCATTGGTGAACTAAACCTCATGGCCACCTTTTTAACTGCCTTGATCTATTTTAATATGATCGTAGAGGGAAATATGGAGGAAGTATTCATTTAAAGGTTAAAAATACTACGATGCATGGATTGGCAGGAACGACATACTATGTTCCCAGAATTAGTCCCAACCTTGCACCCTCCCGAAGATAAAAAGATACACACTAGGTTTATTGATCAAGAAGCCACTATACTCTAGAGGGAACGTGATCCCAATATTTCCCATTCCCAATATGTCTCATGAGGTCTTAATTTCTAGTCCATTTGTCCTTATTAAGTTGAACTCTCTTCCAAAGACATGATTTCCACCACAATATTAATACTAGGCTTAAACAACATGAAATCAACTGATTTCCACCACATGAACTCAACTTAATTTTAAATAACAAGCAATGTGGTCAAATCACAATGTCTTTGAGAATGAGATAATGAACACATAACCCCAACAATTAAACTCAATTGGACGATTCTATTTGAATAAAATTGATATCAATGCAATTCTACATGCAATTACTTTATGGATTTCACTGGACTATAAACCTACTACTGGAGAAAAATGTTGTACGACTTAAGCTCCCAGCCCGAGGTTTTGATGACCTGATATCTGCCATCAATAGGAGCACCAATACAAAAAAAATATCTGCTACTAGCTTACTTCAATGGAAGGAATGTAAACCATGCTGGTGTACTTGAAAAAAAATCAACAAAAATACCAGAATTCCCTGAATGCAAAAGTAAAACGCCCTTTCTTAAATACCATGAATACATAATTTAGAGGGGATGAACCCTAACGACAAGAAAAGTTACGTCTTATCCAAGTATGTAGTCCAATTATTGGTGGGTATTTTTTTGTTTATCTTCATGGTTTGAGCCTATGAGATAGGATGGTGATTACTTCAAAAACACCCATCCATATGTTATGCCAATGTACGCACAACACTCAAACCCAACGTCCGACCCATGGTATGGGGATATTCTACTATATCTCCAAACTCAACGTTTTCGCCCCGACTTCAACCGCGATGAACGTTGACGTATCTGACATCATGCCAAGTACTACCTTATAATTAACGATACCCTTTACCGTCATGGTGTTGATACCGTTCTTCGACTTTGTTTAACTTTACACGAGGCTGAACACATTCTTAATGACTGCCATGCTGGAGCATGTGGTGGTCATCTCTCTCGGATGGCTACGGCCCAGAAGATACTACGAGCAAGATATTTCTGGCCCTCGATTTTCAAGGACTGCATTGAAACGATCAAGAAATGTCCACCCTGCCAATTCTTCCACCGTAAGACACACTCGCATCCCGCTCCACTTCATCCTGTAGTTTTCGTCGACCCCTCTTCCAAATGGGGTATCGATTTCATGCATTGTAAGCCCACTTCAGACGGGGGGCATAGCTATGTCACAGTAGCTGTGGATTATTTCACAAAATGGGCTAAAGAGATGCCTACTTATGCTGAGGATGGTAATATAGCCGCACATTTCATATTTAATCACATCATAGCTAGGTTCGGAGTTCCACAGTCCATCGTGACCAATCATGGCTCCCACTTCAAGAACCATATGATTGAAGAATTGAGCACCAAGTTGGGTTTTCGTCATGAAAACTCAACCCCATACTACCCAAAGTCCAATGGCCAAGTCAAAGCCATTAACAAGGTTTTGAAACGCATGATTCAACGCATTGTAGGTACCCATAAGTCCAATTGGCACTCAGCTCTTTTTTTGGCATTATGGGCATACCGAACCTCAGTGAAAAGTGCTACCGGGTTCACACCATTCCAACTGGTGTATGGCTTGGAAGCCATTTTACCGATTGAATGTGAAATCCTGTCACTCAAGATAGCCATATAGCTACTTCTCAATACCACTTCCGAAGAGGAACAGTTTCTATACCTAGCAAAGCTAGATGAAACCCACCAAGACGCTGCTTTAGCCAATGAAGCCCATAAAAAACGCGTCAAAGCAAAGTACGACAAATCCATTCAACCGCGGGTTTTCAAAGAAGGTGACCTCGTACTCACATATGACCAGAAGCATGACATACTTGGAAAAAGAAAGCTAGAGTCTATGTGGTACGGTCCCTTCATTGTAAAACATGTATTGGAGAAAGGAGCCTATGAACTTGTCAACTGTGACGGTACACCGTTGGCACGGCCCCACAACGGGCTGTACCTAAAACGCTTCTACGTGTAGGCCTATCCTGCACGTGACATTTTTTTACATAATGTACTTAGCTTGTTTTCATTTTTCTTCTTTTGTGTGTGTATGCATGGATTTTACTTCATGTATCCCCATTTACCTCGACTTGTGCTTCTATGTGCAGATGGCTTCCTACTACGGATTCGCTGATGGTGCGAGCCGACACACCCGGAACCTCGCTTCCGCAGCTTGGGTAATCTATTCTCCTACTGGCGAGTTGGTATCTTCAGGAGACACTTGCTTGGGCCCTGCAACCAATAATATTGCAGAGTACCACGCAGTCATTGGACTCTTAAACGAGGTTGCTTCCCTTGGAATCGACTCCTTGTCAATCTTTCTAGACTCCCAACTTGTGGTGTCCCATTTGAACCACATCTGCGCTCTCCGTGATCCTATTTTGCTTTGCTTATTTCGAAGGGTACGCCTCTTGGAACGATCTTTTAATTATATTTCATATCAACATATACCAAGAGAATTCAATTTTGTAGCTAACTACATTTTGGATTGGCATCTAGTCCATACATGAAAAATGCATCATAAAATAAACACGCAAGTCATTGTAAATGGATAAGTCATAGAGGTAGGTCCATATGTATATATCATCGCATATAAAAGTGTTTTTCTGAATACATAAATTTTATGTTTAAAGACAAAATCTGGGATCCAATCCCATACAAAAATTGGCTCTTGAGCCTACATATCATGTACATGACACAAAAGATAAAATACTACTGTCTAAGGAGATCTAGGAGATCTATCACAAGCCTGCTCAGATTCCTCGTGCTGTTGATGGTAGCAAACTATAGCCCTAGCCACCCTACGGAGGAGTAGGCCAATACCTCTAGGCACACCCACAGTATGTCGCTGAAGATTGAGGGGAACATCATCCATCCTCATAGTTGGGACTTTGAAAGTCAAACCCTCCAGGTTGTGCTCTATATCACAGACCCCTCCTGCTTCTTCCTCTTCTTCCTCCTCCGAAGAAACCTGGTGCAAGACCCTGCCTCGGGACAACGGTGAGTAGCCCGCAGGTCTCCTTAGTCCACGATCTGTGACATGCACATGTACATACATTAGGTCTTTTTACACATCCCAAAAAACAACAAAAAATTACATCTTGAAAAAATTAAGAATACATTGGTGAAGGTCATACCTGAGTCATCCCAATCCTCATCGTTGGGCAATGCCAAGTCAATATCCTGAAGTCCACCCCTGCATAGGGGTAGTCCTCGATCATCACGATCTGTTCCTCGATCCATGAAAAGAAGTCCTTGCCAAAGGCTAAACGTTGTCTCCCCACGAGCCGCCCTACATACTCACTCCATCGACCCATCCTTGGTTCGGTGATAGGACGGATAGGCATAGTCATCTGCGGATGCAACAATGGAACCCTCTCTAAAAAGAAGGTGACCAAGATGCTCCCATAACCAAATTGGCGGTTCTCTCTATTCCTACCCTTGGTTATTTTCTCCTTGAGGTTGGATAGTACCCCTTCGCACTAGTTGAACAGAGTTGGTGCTAAACACTCCACGGCAAGATTCATTTGTGTGCGAGATGCCTGATGAGGACTTGTACTACCCACTGCTTATGTGATCGAAAACAACACAGTTCTCATTGGAAGCTCTAGAACATCCTTAATGACCACTTTCCCTCTTTTCTTCTCGGAACCTTGACGACAGTAACGAGCGATCAAGACATCGATGCTCGTTTCCGAAGCCCTGAACCCTGTTAAGTTCATTCACGCCCCTCTCTTTGAGAGGCCAGTGAGAAAATAGATATCCTCGAGCTCAATCGTGAGGGTATGCTCCCCAACTTGAAAAGCTTGAATGTTGGGGTCCCACATTTGTATGATGTAAGTGAGAAGTTTGTTTTGTTGGCAGATACCTTTAGTCTTGAAGAATTTTAATAACCCACAGTTCCGCAGTGCATTTAGGGTATTTCGATAATTTTCAGCCAATAAATCATCATTTTCATGCTCCTTGTCTTTCCATCCGACCATTTTGCTTCAAATGAAGTATAAACTCCTGCAAAAGATCAAAAGAAACGTTCATGAGCAAAGTGATAGCTTCATCTCAGTCTAAAAATGAGGAAAAGCAATTGATTTTTTCTCTCTTTTCACCACTACTACGCCTGGGCTCTAGCTGGGATGGCGGTACGGGAGAACTAACGCGCCCCCATGTGACCCCACAGAGCAGTACTACCGCGCTTCATGACACAGGGTGCCTGTGGTAGTTACAGAGGCGAAAAAAGCCCCATAGGGCTTCCTCAAAAATTGAAAAAAATTAACTGAAATCCAGATTTTAAATCATGAATTGAAAGAGAAGCTTGAAAGCTCTTACCTAGCGTGGACGGATGTCGAAATGATGCCTCGGATCTCCAAATATGGACACTTGAAGTTTTTCCCTTCAATGGATGAAATTCCTCCATGAGCAAAATAGCCAAGGTAAAATGGTAACTTTTCATTTTTACTCCTTGCTTAAATAAGTCACATATTTAGTTTTGCTCATTATTTTATCTTTCTAGGTTAAAACTCTTTTTTCCACATTACTAATGTCTTTTGGAGGTTTCACAAGTCTTTTTTGATAGGATCTTCCTAAGCCGTTCACACTGGCATTTTCCTACTTATTGACCTTCATTAGAGCCAACTTTATCTTTTTCGTGCTCTGTATTAAAACTTGAAAAAGATTTCAAGCGCCTTTCACAACCGTGTCATGCTTGTCAAACTCAAGAAAACGGTGTCGAGCTTAGTTGACTTTACTCGTGCTCGTAAAACGATGAGGAAAGTATTATTTCGGTTTTATTTTATTCTTTTTTTCTGGCTGAAATGATTTAAATTTACGAAAAAACACCATTGGAGTTCTCTTTAAGCTCTTTTTAGACTCCCTCATTTCGAAAAGATTGCCAAGTGCACTTGTCTCTTTCACACTTGTAAAAGTATTTGAAAGGTCGTCTATTCGGTGATAGGTTACCCCTTTTTCGGCCTGTCTAGACTATTTACGAGAAAGGTATACCTCAGTCAACTTCTGACTGGGAGAGTTCTCTCAAGAATTGTTTTACACTTTTTTCGGGACTGAGGGACTAAATTTACGAAAAAGTATATCCTGGAGCATTCTTTAAGTTTTTTAGGCTCTCTAAATGTGAAAAACTGTCGAGTTTTCCTTCCTTAGATTCGTTAAAATGTAACATCGAAGGGCCCACTTTGGGACAAACCCCTCCTTTCTCAAGTTCGTGAAACATGTGAGATCGGACTCATCTATGAGGTGAGATAAATCGAGCATTTGTTATCCTCCTTAAGCTCGTAAAACAACAAAGAGCTACTCGTCCATCATGTCAGGGGAAATTGGGGAATGAGTCAAGTTTACTTTATTGGCAGCTTGTCAGTCATCACCTTTGAAAATGGCATGCGTCTGTCCTTTTTTGGGTATTTATCTATTCTCACTGAGTTATAGTCATCATCTCGAGTCGTCTCTCTGGACACGAGCCTACTCATCCCATGTCTATCCTCTGTTATCATAATCCCTGCTACCAAGTTCTCCTTCATGCCGTTATATGTTCAAAGTGTTTGCATTGTTCTAAGTCATTTGTTGTGTCAAGACTTCCGCTGTGTCAAATACATGTTTGATTGTTCCATTGTTTAATACTATCTCTCGTTCCGATTTCATGTCGATGATGTGGGAATCATCATGGCCCACCTTCGACAAGTCTATTCTTGTTGACATCAAATCACTATCCAAGAATTAGGCTTAGGA
Organism: Larix kaempferi; assembly: GCA_027924585.1. Classification (NCBI taxonomy): domain Eukaryota; kingdom Viridiplantae; phylum Streptophyta; class Pinopsida; order Pinales; family Pinaceae; genus Larix; species Larix kaempferi. The sequence continues at coordinate 5,777,949 of BSBM01000043.1, read as the reverse complement.
ATATAACCACTAGTACCTTGATACCTGCATGCATCAATGGCAGGTTTCCTCATATTCAACAATAGGTTTTCATCATTGACCTCTGATTGAATGATCTCTCGGATGCTCGGCATCAACTCCTTTATTCACATTTCATTGAGATGTACTATAGATACCTTGGGGATCATTGTCATCATTGGTGATTTCCCTCGCATTTGTTAACGGTTCACATCATTGACCGGTAATCAAATGGTTTCTTCCATGTTCGACTTCAACTCCTTGTAATCACATGGATAGATTTGTATCGTTTGCGATCGAGTAGAAGACCTTGGGCACCCTTTTGTATTTTGATTATGCCTAGGCTACAATGGAGATTTCTTCTATATTGTCACACAGATCCACTTATCTATTGGTCGTGGCTGTGTCATTACCATCTCATGGATCTATGATTGTTCTTAGTAGCCATGATTAGTCTACAGTCTATATCATCTCAGTACTCATGGATCTACAAAGTATTAGTCGGTAGCCATGCTTTGAGTCAATTGTTTCCAAGCATGGGAATGCCCACCTCGGTGGTATATCTAACACTTTGTTTTTGTTTCAGCTCCGTGTTGCTCCCCTCGATGCTATCTCCGCACAATATTTGTAAAGTCTTTCGACCATCAGTCTCTTCTGACCTCACACTTTAGGGGGCATATGTTATACCTCAATATTACACAGGACAACCCAATGCCGCATCTTTGCACTACATAACATAGGAAACACTTCCCCATACTGATTAACAACCAGAACGGCAGACCATCGACTGAACAATGAAGACAAACCCTTTTTCTGCCATCTGTCAACCCAACCTGGTCCTGATGCAAGCACTATCGTCCTCTGCATATCTACTGGGGTGCGGTAGTCCGTACTACCGCATGCTGCTCCTCCTCTGGGGCGCGGTACTACCGCATTATGCTCAGTCTTAAGGGTGCGGTAGTCCACTTATAGCCTTTTTTCCATGAATTTTGGGATCTCAACCCTCGAGAGATTTTGATGGGATTGCTACCTTTGATTCGATCCCAACCCCCTCTCTGTTTAGCTGGCCTGATCCACTAAACACTCCATAGATCCATACTTCTCTCTTGTTGGTTAATCTTTCCACATGCTATAAGAGAGACGCCTTCCATGAGCCAAAGGGAGGACTTTTGGGACATCAAACCTATGATCATAAGCCTTTTGTGGATATAACTAGAGGTGGAAGCACTCGGAGTTGGAGGATTGGCTTGGGCATCAAGCAACCTTTGTAAGCACTTGTCAAGCTCCTTAATAATATAACTTTCCTTGTTTCCTACTTTATGTGTATTGAGTATGTTTCAGTTCCATGAATTATATCTGTATAGACTTGGGATTTAACTTGTAATTCAGAGACATTAGAAGATTGCATGTGCTTGTATATTTTTTTGTCTTAATAGGTCCACCGCGAGGACTTCGGGATCAAAGCTACAAGCAAGACAAACGCCGAGATTGGAGGTGAGTTACTTTCTCTCTTTCTCTCTGATGTAAAAGCTCTGAAATACTTGTTTAGTCCAGGATTCAAGATCACATTTCGTTTATTTTTGTCTTGGAATAGAGTCAGTCTAGTCTACTTTATCCTAAGACAATTTCTCTTTATCTGTAGGGAGAAATATCTACAACATGGGCCCGTAAACTCTTGGAAAAAATAGCTTCGCCCCCGAACCCCACGGTTGGGGAACGAGTGTATAGTCCTTTTGCATATCATATAAAGCTGGGGTACACGGCTGAGACAATATCATCTATGAGATTGGAAGATCTAGCTCCACAACCAACAAAGCTGTCCATTATAGCGGAATGCACTTCTAGCGACGATAGGGAGCATGGACTCATCTAGTATGCTTTTTCAGTTTGATATTTCCAATATCAAACCCGGGTTACCTCTATTGTGATAACAAGAGTTGTGTGAAGTTGTCAAAGAACCCAGTGTTCCATGACAAGTCAAAGCATATCGAGATCAAATATCACTATATCAAGGATATGGTGCAGAGAGGAGCAATGAAGCTCCTGTATGTTGTGACGGACGAACAGATTGTAGATGTGTTGACCAAACCACTATCCAGAGTGAAGTTTGGGTACTTCAGAGAGAGGCTTGTTGTACGTCGGATTGAGGTTCCTTCCAAGGGGAAGTGATGAGTCTGGAAGACGCAAATGCACATGGGATTTTCTGACATGGTTGTAGATGTGTTCTCCCATGGTCGTGATGTAATTGCTGAGCTTTTCTAACATGGTCATGATATAATTGCTGAGCTTTTCCGACATGGTCATGATGTAATTGATGAGATTTTCTTATATTATCACTATTCAATGATATAGTGCATAAGCAATGGTGTCCTGGCATCCCATACTTGATTGATTTGCTTGTAATGACATTGTGCACTAGGATATTGCGTCAGCAGTGGGACTCTAGTATCTTCATGCATTAGATTTAGCTCACTTGCAGTAGTGTTGGGGTCATTGGCTTGATGAAGCAATTTTCTTTTCATGAGTTCATATCTATAGCATATGTTGATGTTTAACTACAAGGGAAACAATTTCATGTATGGACTTATGACATGTTTACAGGGTGTTCACAGTGCTTCCACGAGACTCCTTATGCAAGTCTTCCATATTGCATAGGAGTATATATTCTACACCTTGTATTTCTGAGGATCATTTGGGATCCTCATATTTGTATTTAGTCTCCACACTGAGTGCATGGTCAGATGGTGGTGCATATGGAGCTATGCTTTGAAACGATGATTCTCAAGGTGTAGTGGGGATATTTCAGAGATGCAGCATTGGCACATTTCCCATGCTCATGATATTCCTTGTTTAAGTATTATGGGTGAGATGTTTTCCTTTATTATGTATGATGGAGAGTCTCCATATCAGTGGTTTGTAGGTGCATGCCTTGGTGCATGTAATTTTTCAGATAGAAGATACTTCGAGGAGGAAGTGATGGGACAGATTTGCAGGATCCATTTCAAACATTGTTGTAGGAGGATCCTTCCCATGGCTATGGATGTAAGTGCTATGTGATGAGCATTAGGACAATGCTCAAGATGATATGCATCAGGTCGATGCTATGATGATGATTAGGATGATAATGTGATGATATGCATCATGATGATGTTGTGATGATGATCAGGATGATCATGTGATGATATGTATCATGATGATGCTATGATGATGATCAGGAAGATCATGTGTGGTGAGCATCAGGTCGATGCTCCAGATGTTGTACATCGAGATGATGTATTGTATGATGATGATCAAGATGATCATATGTGATGAGCATCAGGTCGATGCTCCAGATGTTGTGCATCAGGAGGATGTACTGTATGATGATGATCAGTATGATCATGAGCATCAGGATGATGCTCCATGTGAAGAAAATGATCAGTGAGATCATGAGTATCAGGATTATACTTCGTGGCCGTGGACAGGTTGTGCAGCAGCATGTAATCAACCCTGGAGATCCGGACAGGTTGTGCTAGTCACTTAAAAGATCCTGGGATTCTCTTTAGAGATCTTGCAATTGCACGACACTCTTTTAAGGTTTTTCTAGACCACATGTAATTAGTCCTGGAGATCCAGACAGGTTGTTCTAGTCACTTAAAAGATCTTGGGATGCTCTTTAGAGATCTTGCAGTTGCAAGACACTCTTTTAAGGTTTTGTGGAGACCACATGTAATCAGTCTTGGAGATCTAGACAGGTTGTGCTAGTCACGTAAAAGATCCTGAGATGCTCTTTAAAGATCTTGCAGGTCGCAAGACACTCTTTTAAGGTTTTGTGGAGGTCACATGTAAAAGATCCTAGGAGATCCAATAGGTTGAGCAGTAAGCTCATAAAAGTCCTGGGATGTTATTTCAAGGTTCTGTTGACACACATAATCAATCGTGAGAATTCCATAGGATGGCGCTTGTAGAGATGATGAAGACATACAGGAGGCTAGGCTTACATCCAACATGAAAAAAGAATGGCTCTATAGAAATTCCTATGACTAGAAGAACTGAGAAATAGCACTAGTGATCGAGATGATGAGTACAGCAGCAATGACGATGATGCTCCATCATCCATGTGTTCTTTCATCCAAGAAGAGAATGAAGAACCTCCACCAAAATATGAACCAAGTAAGGAGCAAAGTGAACAATGAGCTTTCAAGGGGCTCAAAGGAGTACCATATGTGCATCCATGAAGATGTGTATTATCATAAGGTAACAAAGGATGCTTATGCAAATGTAAAGAATAAGGTGCTCTAGTCACGTCATCATCAAAAGGAGAGATATGAGTTTCATAGCCTCATGTGGCACCATAAAAAAGAAACCTTTCACCCATACTTCATTAGGATGAATGCTACAAAATGTGGAAGTCTAGGATGTAGGAGAATGAACCAACTCACCTAAATGATCAAAAAGTGCAAAGTTTCATCATGTGAAGGATCCACAAGGGTAGGATCATGCACCTCCCTCAAAAGTGTGAAACTTTCCTCATGGCTTGGTTCCAAGGTAGTGGAATCATGCACTTCTTCAAAAAGTGTGTAACCATCATCAAGAGGAAACTCAAGTTCCTCTTCCACCACAAAAAGTGCTTGCACCTCATCAAGCTCATCTTCAAACACATCAAACACATGAAAATCACCATGTTTCTCATGATCCATCATGTCATGAGAATCCTCCAAGCAATCTACCATATGACAATCTGAAACATAGGATGAAGAACAAGTATCTTGCAACCTCTCAAGAAGTTTCTCATTTTGAATTTTGAGCTTATGAATATCCTCATTATTCTTCAAGTATGCCTCATGTAACCATTCATTAAGCTCACATTAGAGAAATTTTGAGGTCAAAAAATGGCCTCAAAACAAAGAAAATGTACTATAAAAAACAACCAATCACATTCTAGTAGATGACATCATCCCCATTGGTGAGGTGGCATTGCATGAGTTAAGAATGCTTATTTGTCAAATTTTCTATGGTGGATGAAAACACATAGTTAACCAAGGTAGTGGTATAAGTAACTTTAAGTCATAAAGTAAAGTACTCATAATGATAGTCTTTTCATAAAATAATATTATTGTCATTTTCAAGTAAGGTACTCATAATGAATGTCTTTTCACACTTTCTCATAAAATAATATTATTGTCATTTTCAAGTGAAGTACTCTTAATTCATAAAGAAAGTCCTTTCACATTTTTTTATAAAATAATATATTATCATTTTTATGTTTTTAATTTTAAATTATATATTCACTCCATTCTATTTAATAACATAATGTCAAACTAATAAAGAATAATAATATATTTAATAAATAATAATAATAATAATGCAATGTGGATTATAATAATATTATTAACATTTTACATGTAAATAAATTCTCAATTAAATTACATTATATTAAATTCATGAGAAAAATACTAAATATAAAAAGTCAACATAAAATTAAAAAAATAGCTCTTAAAAATATTTTTTATTATTTAATTTCATTTGCAAGTTCAAGACAAATAAATGCTAAAGGACAATAATTTTTTGGGAATTTACAATGAATCTTAGTCACATCAATGTAGACTTATTTTATTAATTTTATTTCTAGTGAATCTTGAAAAGCAACTCAACCATGGTTATTTGTATTGTGCATAGAAAATAGTGTGGGAGGTGACTTGTCATATATACCTACCCTATAAAACCCCCAATTCATAATATTTTAATATATCTCATATTTTTGAGTACATCTCTTAGGAGGCCATTTTTTGACCTCAAAATCTCTCTAATGACCAATTTGTTTCTATAAAAAAATAGAGACATTAAATTACCTTTGATATTGCACATTGCTCTTTCAATCTTCTCCATGCCTTGAAGGAAGGATGGATCCTCCAATGAAGAAACTCTCCACAAATAATTTGACGTGAATGCTTGAGTGTCATGGATTATTATAAGGGCCTCATAGATATTCCTTTCACGCATCTTCAAATATCCTTCAATGAAGATGGTTCATGAGAACGAACCTCCTCTTCTTCTTTCTTAGGATCAACTATACATGAAGCTCAAGTGGTGACTGGGAAGCTGATATTAGTTCATATTTGATGCTACAAGGTCTTCTTCGTTCTCAATGGAGTTGGTACTTGCAACAACCTCATCAAGGATGATCTCTATGTCACCAATATAGAGGGATGGACATCCATTAGTAGATGTCTCCATGCAATCTTCGTACCCATCAGTAGGCACCACATCAACCCTTAGGCACCCATTAGTAGGCACCTCACCATGATACCCATTAGTAGGTATATCATCACAACATCCATCAGTATATGCTCCTCCAAATCTTGGGCACTCATCAGTAACTACCACATAATGACTTGGACACCCATTAGTAAGTGCCTCACAATAACTTGAGCAATCATCAGTAGTTTCTCCAGAAAGGCTTGAGCATCCCTTAGTATATTCTCTTTGATCCAGATTCAAATTTTCATGAATCTCTCTAGGGTGATATTTGATCCTTGTCCTCCTTGTGTTAGCTAACACAATATGCTTCTTCATGTGCATCCACAACTTCCTATATGCACATGTGATTTTTTCTTCTTGTTGGTATCTCCAACTTCTAATGAAGCTTCACATTTGATCCTCCTTTATTTTCCTCTACTCTAATTGGTACTTTGTTTGTGCTCCTTCAAGCAAGCTGATGCATCTTGCTCCTTGGTTTCCTTAGGAAAAATTCTCATAAAGTAGGAAACACATGCATCCAATGAAGCTTCATATATTTCATAAGTAGGCTGATTTTTACTCCTTTCGTTCTCCTCCAAACGTTGATATTTGATAGTGGAACACGTGTGTTGTGGGGAAAATGCACCTATAGTTCAGGGGAGAAACTACCAACTTACGGTGATAAAGATAGACTCACAAGCATTCTGCAAGTACAACAAATAAATGAAGAGATTAGGGTTTAGATATGTAGGTACCTTATTCAGAAGGTTGATCCTAGCTTTGCTTCCCTCGCTCTTCAATGCTTATCCGGTGTCGCAATGCCCAGACCTGCAAAACAACTTGATACCTTTCTCAAATACATTTGACTACATATATAATACTGATATCTATAATGGAAAGAGACATCAAACTATAATCAAACAGTGATCAAATCTTAAGACACATTAATAGGTCATATTTGGAAAGAGAAGAACGTCTGATCTTTATTAATGAATGAAAGCAAGTACATACAATTATACCTTCCTTCAAGCTTGGCACTTCACGAAACCTAGATTCAAGGTCTCCTGCTTCCGTTCTCCAAGGATCCCAGCCTCTAAGCAATTGTACTGGGGTTTACCAAAACTGAAGCACAAGAGAGGGGGATGAGGGTCTCCATTCCTCCAGCATAACTTTGCAATTAGGCTTGCTCCTCTCACATGACCCTTCTACCCTCCTTATATAGTCAATGAGGAAGAGGAAAAGAAGTTACAACCGCTCAAGAGGTTTCCCAACCAACTTAACTTACTCGAATTTCGAGATTTTGACCAAAACAAGAGTGTACCCTACTCTACAGTATACAAAGTCGCGTACATATGGCAATGGGCGCTACTTTAAATGAGACAAAGTCACGTACATATGGCAATGGGCGCTACTATGTCCACAGTAGAGTCGCGCTCATATTGAAAAATGGCCAAAAACAGGCTTTTCTGCTCATTTTCAGGAGATGGTTTGGTCTGGAAAAATGTTCCTAAGGGTCATATACATCAAATGGGTCAAGAATGAGGTAATTTCAACCATTTTTAGTGTCCCAAATGACTCCTCCATCCACAAATGTCCTGTTGTGTGACTGAACTTGATCTCAAAAAGTGTCGTCATGCGACCAAGGGAAACAAGTTTCGTCACGGACGGAGAGGTGTCATTTCAAGCTATAACAGATGCCCCCTAATGTATGAGGTCAGAGGGAGTACGGGAAACGATGGCCGAAATACATTATAAATAAAAAAGAGTTGAATCGTGGAGGAACGGAGAAACCAAGAATCATAGGCTCAAATGAAGTACCTGAAAGCAAAGGCAAAGTCAGACAAACTTATCCATGGGGTAACTGTCCATGTTCAAATGGTGGAACATGATCTCCAAGAGGATACAATAATGATCCAAAATACTGATGCATATATCATGGCCACTAAAATACAAGCGTGGATCCATGAGGAACATAAGTCGAAACATAGCCACATAAATACAAGGTGGATCTATGTCAAAACTGGAGAACATAGCCATAGAGAACAAGCTGGATCTATGTCTCATCAAGAGACAAAAGGAGTGGGGCTCAGTCTTGCGCAACTTGGGCGATAACATAAATGAGGTGATGCTATCGAGGATCCCAAGGTCTTCATCCAAAAACAACCCAAGGTACAAACCTATCCATGCGAATAAATGAGCTGTTGTCGAACATGGGAGGTATCGTTTGATTACCGGTCATTGATGTATACCGTTAACAAACGCGAGGGTGTCCACCAATAATGAAAATGGAACCCAAGGTACCTAGTACATTCAAGCAAGTGCGAATAGATGGTCTTGCCGTCGAACACTTGAAGAATCCATCGGATAGGAGACATTGATGTATTCCCATCTATCCAATAGCGAGGGAAACTGCCACTAATGACTGCAATCCCCAAGGTACTAACCGAAACTCTAAACTTCATTCCCAGAGCACAATGAGCTGAAGTCGATGGGAAGAAGTTCGTTGGAAGGGAGGCCTTAATGCATCCTCCATCATCCAACACGAGGGACACTCAAAAGGTATGAGCTGATTTGGAGTAGGACGGAACACAGAATGAAACATACTGACACCAAGGAATGGCCGACACATGAGGTCAAGGCAACTGCAGAATGGCCGACACAGGTTATATCCTTGAACAGTGAGCACGACACAAGAGTGACTTAGGCAGCTTTGAACACAAAGGGACCATGACACATATCTGCAATGTAGGAGACATTAACAGATTCTCCAAATGATTGGAAGACTAACCAAACGGAGGAGTAGGAACTCTGAGATCAAGTTTACCCTAAGGTCAATACTAGAACCCAACTTGTTTGATAGACTCAAAACAGGTGCTTTGTTCAAGGAGATAGTTGACTTGCTGCCATCATATTGAAAGATATTTTGACATTCTTCCCTTCCCTTTCCTTTTTCATTTTTTAACGAGCTTGACAAAGAACTAAAGCATGCTCGACGGTATTTTCATATTTAAGGAGTCTGAAAAACCTAGAAGAAAACTCCATACACCTATCCGTGGATTTTATATCGAGCCCGGATTGGTCTGTGCTCGGCGGTGTTTTCTTGATTATAGAGTTGAAAAACTTAAACAGTCCTCTATACACTTATCCGTGGATTTTATATCGAGCCCGGATTGGTATGTGCTCGCTTGGTGTTTTCACATTTCGAGAGTCTGAAAACCCTAAAGACGACTCCAAAGGTCCTTTTTCGTAAAGTTAGTCTCCTTCCCCGAAAAAGTGTAAAATGATGGAAGAAGAACTCTTCTAGCGCATACAAGAGTATACCTAGAGTATACCTTTTCCGTAAATTATCCACCAAGGCCCGGAAAAGGGGTAATTCTATACCTAAGTGGATGTCGGTTCAGTTATTTTAACGAGCCCGAAAAGACAACTATGCTCGGCAAACTTTTCCTATTTAAGGAGTCTGAAAAGGGCTTAAAAGAACTCCATAGGGATCTTTTCCGTAAAGGTTTAACGAGTCCGGAAAAGTAAACTCATGACCTCCTTACTGTTTTTAACGAGCTCAAAGGAGATAGGAAAATGCTCACAACTTCCTTACTGTTTTTAACGAGCTCGAAGTGAAGATGAAAGAAATGCTCATAACCTACTTACTGTTTTTAACGAGCTCGAAGTGAAGGTAGAAGAATGCTCGTAGCCTCCTTACTGTTTTTAACGAGCTCGAAGGAAAGGTGGAAGACTGCTCGTAACTTACTTACTGTTTTTAACGAGCTCGAAGTAAAGGTAGAAGAATGCTCGAAGGAAAGGTGGAAGAAATGCTCGTAGCCTCCTTACTGTTTTTAACGAGCTCGAAGGAAAGGTGGAAGACTGCTCGTAACCTACTTACTGTTTTTAACGAGCTCGAAGTGAAGGCAGAAGAATGCTCGATGTGGGAAGAGACGAGTGTCAGGGACATGCAAAACTAGCTCCAAGCGCATGGAACAAAGCTATGCCTAATGCAAGGAACCTGGGCAAGATAAGGACACTCAGGGTGTGTCTCCTCCAGGTAAAAGGTGTCAAAATGATACAGGGCTTAGCGGAAATGAGATCAGAGATGGAGGCTTATACAACGGGCTAAAAGCGTGGAAGCCGGCTTCAGGCTCATTAGCGCAAGCGGGATCATAATAGATGCATATGCAATTTGAACACAAAGATGGGAACCTTATCAGGGATGGCCAGAAATATATGAGGAAGAAAGATATGAGGCTTCTTCTCAAAGTCATGGTGAATCTAAAAAGGCTCCCGAACCTATGAGAAAAACTCAGCATGGGCACCAGAATGGCATAAGGGTGCTGACTAGGATGACCCATGTTAGGTAGGTTCTGCTGTCGGACTGGTGCACAATGCATAAAGAGATGGCTATCACACCAATATCCAACAGGTTCGACCCTATGGCGAATTCGGATGGCAAAAGGTTCAAATGCAACATAACAGCGGGGAAGCCTAAACCTATATGCAAGGTTCTGAATATACCTGACATGGTCGCACAAGGTGTCAAAAAGGACCAGTAAGCAAGTATACATCCAGCTAAGAATCCTGTCTCCAAGAAACATTAGTACCGGGATCATATCTAAAACATATGTAAAGGAAGACCCGATACAAGTCACTGTGGTAGAAATACTTTCAACTTCACTATCATCAACAGCAGGCATAAACAAGGCAGAGTCTTCGAATGAAGACTCTATGGTACCCAAGCCCGAGGACTTACAATCAACAAGATCAAATTCAGGATGAAGATCAAAGTTGAAGGACATGATGGAATCTGCAGAAACAAATTCATCATCACGGGAGTTGAAAATTCTAGAAGCATAATCAAACTCAGCAGGAACACCGATTTGCTGATCTATAGGAGAGTCCAAAGACTTAACAGTAGGAAGATCAGACTTTAAGGTCAAACCGGGGCTGGACATAACTGTGACTGGATCAACATCCAAGTGAATGGCAGACTGTACCATAGACTCTAGGAAAACTTCATCGGAAGGAAGTATATCATCCCAGATAGAATACATATCTAAACATTCATATGGAGATGTCACTTGGTCAAAAGCTGGGACCAAGTCCCGAGAAGGTAAGCATGAACTCAGAGACTTCTTCTCAGTAGCAGTTGAACTCAAGGAACAATATGCCACATGAGGCGCATGTGACATAGTAGTGCCTAATGACGAGGGATCAGACTGGTCTACAGTTGGGTAATAAGGAGGATCAACGAATGCAAGCTGGTCGATGGTGACAATGTTTTCGTTATGAGGGAAATGCATCACACGAAAATGCGTAGACACCACAGCATGCATAGCATAAACGTAATCACGCCCGAGGATCATATCAAAGTCCATAGGGTCCTTTAGAACCATAAAATCAACTAAGACTGTTTTTCCACCCAAGGTAACAGGTGCCTGACGGAGGAATCCGATCGGTTCACTAGGTCTTCTATCAAAGGTCAACGGCCAATTAGCAGCTGGAAAAACATTAGGGAATCCCAAATCTCTCCAAGCATAAGCGGATAAGATACTAACAGAAGCACCTTCATCAACAATACATCGATCAACCGTATGGTTCCAGATATCAACCTTTATCTGAAAAGGTGTCGAAGAAGGAAGACGAGGCTCGGCTAGACTATTCCAATCAAAGGAAACAATCCTAGGGCTTGGTAGGGGTTCACATGGCACAGATGAAGTGCCCCCTTTTTCAGAAATATCCAAACTGGTAATGCAGAAGACTTCAGTAGTAGGTGCATCAATCTCTGAAGGACTGATGGGATCGGTCGAAGATTGCATCGATTCAATCACTTCACTCTCCGAAGGAAGAGTGGGGTCGACCAAAGATTGCATTGGTTCAACCACTTTATCAACCAAAAGTTGATCTGGCTGCAGGGAATCTATAGACAACTCAAGAACAGAGGTTCCTTCAGACATGGACCACACTCTTCGTACCTCTGGAATGGCAGGGCATCGGTGAGTAAGGTGATCTCCCTTACAAAGTTTACAAGGGAACTTTGGTTTCCGTCCTATAGGTTTAGACTCCTTTACAACGTCAGTACTCTCAGCATGACTAGCATTGGCTGACAGCTTGCCCCCAGCATGACTCACAGAGGCTGGTTGCTCAGAAGCAGAAGACTTTTGAACTAAGGACCACACTTTTTGCACTTCTGGAAGTACAGGGCACAAGTAAGTAAGGTGGTCTCCCTCGCAAAACTTACAAGGGAACTTAAGCTTCTGTTTGTTGGGTTTGTCGACAATGTCAACTCCCTCAGCATGACTTGCAGTGGCTGATCTGGTGTCTCCAGTATGACTCATAGGAACTGGTGACTTGTCATTAATATGGCTAGCAGTGATCAATGACGTGTCCTCAACATGACTGACAGTGGTTGAAGACAAACTTTCAGTATGATTTTCAGTGACTAAAAGTTTTCTCCCAGCATGACCTCCAGAGGCTGGGTGGGTGCCCCCTGCCTGATTTGCAGAGGCAGGGTGCTTGCCCCCTTGTTTTGGCATCTTCTTCCTATTCTTCCCCCGTCTATTCCTTTTAGACTGCTGGTTACTAGTATTGCTACTTTCGCCACATGAGGTAGAAGGAGGAGGAGAAGATGTTACTGGCAAAGGAGGCACAGGGTTCTGATGCTCTTGATTTGAGGTGCTCACAAAAGAAGCGTCAGGAGCATGCAAGGCATTCGGAGTGGAAAACAACCAAACCGGCAGCCCAATAGTGAATCCAGGAAGATTCAGAGTAGCCATTAAGGGAGCACCAATGTTTCCAATGAATGGAACAGCACAAGGATCCCCCGGAACAGGGGTACCTTGATTGGCACTTGCCGGAATGCTAGACATAGTTTCCTGCTCAAATGAACAAGAAGTTCTCTAAGGCAAACTAAAAAAAAAAGTAGCACAAAGAGCACACCACTAAAAAAAAGGTCCTAAGTAAATCAAACCAGGCAAACAGATGCCTTCCGGAGAAGAGTCTGGGATGATGAGGGCCCAGAACAGATCAACGAAGGATGAAGGACAGTTACCCGGGGTCCACAATACAATGACTAAGGGTGCAAGCGCTGGAATCACCCAACCGCCCTCCCAAAGACCTGCAAGGGATTTCCTCCCACGTCTGTCCTAGGTACAGCAGATATACCCTCCGCTGTCACCTGTGTATGAACCTAGAGTCTGATACTAAGGATACCACAACACCGAAAAATCCTGGGGGAACAGTGACCGGTCAAATCAGAAAGCGTGGGCAGGGTAGCTAAGCCCGAAACTCGAAAGAGTCCCCAATACGCTATCCGATCCTGGCGTATGCTCAATCAGAAAGTAGGAGAGGTATTCCCACAAACCGATCTCACATTGACCTACTGCATATGCTCCCAGGCAAATTTTGAGTGAGGTGGGTTTGCCTAATGATAGTCTCACTACGATTTTTGCGCAATGTGTGATCTTGGGTGGTTTAAGGTGTTTTAAACCCAAGATCCTAACCAATACTAGTTGGTGTAGTGTAACCTAGAAAAGAAAGTGTCACTAGTTCATTTTATTAGAGTTCATTTTAAAGGTTACTTGATTACTCAAAAAGGTAGTGGGCGTGTGAGAGTGGTTATAATAGAAATAGAGTACTGGAAATGAAATATTTACCACCAAACAAATCTTTTTCTTTTCAATGCAAGTCTTAAAATTCTGATCTAGAATGCATGTGCAAATGCAATTTTTTAATCTTTTGAATGCAAAAAAGGTAAAAATAAAGTCTAAATGTAAAAAATTAAACTCAAAACCTAAGAATGCAGCTACTCAAGCAACTAGGTATGCAAAAGAAAACTTGTTCTTTTTGATGCAAAGCACTCTAAAATCTTTTAAGCCACTTGCAAGGTACTCTATTTAGAAAATGAATCAAAATTCTTTATGCTTTTCAAAGGTAAGAAACAAAAACTGAAACTAACCTACTATCAAAGCAAAGCAAAGAAACTTTCAGGTTCTCTTTATGGAGCAGTAAAAGCTACCTTATATGACTTTCAAATTCTTATTGATGTAAGCATGCCAAACATTGGGAAAAGAGTACAAAAACTACTTTTAGACCCAAACGAAGCAAATGACCTACGAATAAGTATGGTTTGGTAAAGTCAGGTCTGCACGTAAACAATGCAAACAAGGTCTTGAACAACAGCCAAAACACTTGAGCTTTCACTACAAAAGAAAAACTAAAAGCATAAGGGAGGACAAGAAACCAACCTAAAAGAGAAATTTCACTCAAATAGATACAAACAGGGTCAAAAAGACTCAAGAGGTTTCAAATCCAGTGGAAATGGGGCAAGCAAGTTCAATCAGACTCAAATTAGGGTACAAAACACCAAACAGGTCCACAACCCCCCAACTTGGGTCAACAAGACCCAAAACTTTCCAAACAAGCCCAAAATGATCAAAAGAGGTTCAAATCATGAATGTAGGATCAATACAAGGATGGGAGACCACCTACAGGGGTTTAACACAGACCTAAAGTCATCAGGGACCCCCAAAAATGCAGCCACAGCCCCTAGATTTGGGTCCACAACCCAAAAACTCAAAAATTTCAAACCCAGATTTTGAGCGCTACTGTATATGAAGGAAACTAGCGCTCATAGCAGTATGGGCGCTACTGTGTATGAAGGAAACTAGCGCTCATAGTAGTATGGGCGCTACTGTGTGGTACAAACAGTAGCATACAAAAAAAAAAAAGTCTAAAAAACGGGGTTAAAACCCCCAAACTGGGTCCACAAAGGTTTGCAAGGGCTGGGAAGGGTCTGTAAAAAGCCCAGGAGGGTCAAACAGAGCCTACTAACTGATCCTAATCAAGAAAATGAACAAAGACCATCAAACAAGACTGAATAAATGACCTTGGATACCCCTAAGCAGTTAGGCTTTCCCCAGCGGAGTCGCCATTCTGTTGTGGGGAAAATGCACCTATAGTTCAGGGGAGAAACTACCAACTTACGGTGATAAAGATAGACTCACAAGCATTCTGCAAGTACAACAAATAAATGAAGAGATTAGGGTTTAGATATGTAGGTACCTTATTCAGAAGGTTGATCCTAGCTTTGCTTCCCTCGCTCTTCAATGCTTATCCGGTGTCGCAATGCCCAGACCTGCAAAACAACTTGATACCTTTCTCAAATACATTTGACTACATATATAATACTGATATCTATAATGGAAAGAGACATCAAACTATAATCAAACAGTGATCAAATCTTAAGACACATTAATAGGTCATATTTGGAAAGAGAAGAACGTCTGATCTTTATTAATGAATGAAAGCAAGTACATACAATTATACCTTCCTTCAAGCTTGGCACTTCACGAAACCTAGATTCAAGGTCTCCTGCTTCCGTTCTCCAAGGATCCCAGCCTCTAAGCAATTGTACTGGGGTTTACCAAAACTGAAGCACAAGAGAGGGGGATGAGGGTCTCCATTCCTCCAGCATAACTTTTCAATTAGGCTTGCTCCTCTCACATGACCCTTCTACCCTCCTTATATAGTCAATGAGGAAGAGGAAAAGAAGTTACAACCGCTCAAGAGGTTTCCCAACCAACTTAACTTACTCGAATTTCGAGATTTTGACCAAAACAAGAGTGTACCCTACTCTACAGTATACAAAGTCGCGTACATATGGCAATGGGCGCTACTTTAAATGAGACAAAGTCGCGTACATATGGCAATGGGCGCTACTATGTCCACAGTAGAGTCGCGCTCATATTGAAAAATGGCCAAAAACAGGCTTTTCTGCTCATTTTCAGGAGATGGTTTGGTCTGGAAAAATGTTCCTAAGGGTCATATACATCAAATGGGTCAAGAATGAGGTAATTTCAACCATTTTTAGTGTCCCAAATGACTCCTCCATCCACAAATGTCCTGTTGTGTGACTGAACTTGATCTCAAAAAGTGTCGTCATGCGACCAAGGGAAACAAGTTTCGTCACGGACGGAGAGGTGTCATTTCAAGCTATAACAACGTGTCTTATCTATACATATGTCTATAATAATAACCATCATTTCTTCTTCCAACTGTGATATGAAGGGAGATACTTGTAGAAGGTACCTCCTGGACATTTTCTTCCCCATACCGTCTACATTACTCTTCATACTGCTCATCATAGTCATATTTTCTGCAGTACTCTTCATACTACTCATCATAGTCATATTGTCTTCAGTATTCTTCATACTGCTCATCGTAATCATCATCATAGTAAGACATGGCTTCCATTTTATTCTTCAATGGACAATCTATTAGTTCTTCATCATTTAATTCAATATGATCTAGGATATTAACTGAGAGAACAACATGTACAACATATCAAACATAAGAGACAAGAGACACAAAGCATTTCACCGGGGAAAACCAAGAAGGTGAATAACCCCGCAACTTCCTCAGAGATAGAATGAGCACCAATACAAAGATCAAAAAGATCAAACCCCAAAAGATAGAGATAGTCTCCTAGCAGCTTCTCCTCCTCCACTTGTGCACACTCCTCCTCTCTCTCACTAATGCAAAGTGAGTGAGTGTGTGAATGAATAAAATGAGAGAGTCACACTCTCTATTTATACAATGAATTGACTTGCCTTTTACTCTAACTGGGCCGACCTCCCTTAGGAGAGTCTAATACCCCATTACCACTTTGTTGATGCCTCGGATATCGTAGCATCAATCAGAAAGGGATTCTCCCCGAGAGACGGTCCCAATTAGACTATCTCCCGTTTGGTGTAGGGAATCCGTCCGGTTAGCGGTTCCGGCAACCGTGGTTTTGGACTTTAAATCCGATTCTACCGGTTATGGCCCGATCCACCTTTCTTTTGGGTTTTGTGTGTTTTATATGAGATGCACATGCCTAAAACATACTTAATCTAAATGCAATTGAAACAGATCTAAATCTAGGAATGGGAACACATCTATCTATCCCTGCAGGGGAACACGCTTAAGGGGAGAGCAATCAGCTGTAACAGATATCGTAAGCAACGAACAGATAGCTATTATTTCTCACGGTCAAAGCTACAGCCAGCTGAGGATCTTGAGAAGGTAGCTTCTCATTCAAACTGGAACGCACCTATTGCTCAGAAAAAACAAAGGAAAGCTAAAGGGTAAGGAAACAGATCTAAAATGAAACTTACAGAACGTATCTATTGCTTATGGACAGAAGAAATCAAAATTGTTTGATCTAAGTAACAAGAATAAAGAAACAAATCTAGATGCAACGAAACTGGAATTAAACTAAAAGATCCCTGCAAGGAGCAATTTAAAGTCATGAACAATGAGCCACATGGATTACCCGGAAGAAAGAACAGTTAGCTATTCGATCTGGACAAAGAAATTCACTGCAATACATTTCATTGTTCACAAAATAGAGAGAACGCATGCGTAGATGAGAGCAAAATCATTAATGCAAAGAAATAATTCAGAAGTCAAGAACGATCTCACATTGCAAAATTGCAGTCATTAGAATAATCCAACACAAAGCAACCCAACATTCCAAGCAAAACGTCCATCTCCCGTGGCTTCTATTAGAAAATTCAATTTACAGAGCCGATACAAGATAGCTCATATCATTTGCCCAAAATTTTCATTCCCTGCCAAAAGTCGTTTCTAATCTTTCCTAGCTTCTATTTATAGTTACAAATTTGCCCTCTGGGCTGACACCTAGCATTCCCCACCTGTCATTTACAGGAATTTCCACTATAATCGACCCCCAAAATGGCCACTTCCTTTTCCAAAAAATATTTTGACAAAATCAGGGACAGCTGTCCCATGGCTTACGCCTTACATATTCAAAATATATATAACAGAAAATTTGCTAAAATCAAAGCGTTCCCTGCTGGGCACGTGTCTGGCTGTAGATAGTGGCTCACTGAATTCATCTTCTTCATTCCTGTGCGTGAGCTTCTGCTGGCAAAGGGTCGCCCAAGTTGATTGTCACTGGTGCTGCCTGGGCAGAGGCCCTTGAATCCCCTGTTGATGCTGCTCCTAATTGGGAAGGGGGGCATGAACTGGCCGGCTTTTCTGTCATTGCTGGGGAAGAGGCTGTTGGGAGAGAGGCTGCCGGATCTACTTATGTTCCTGCTGCTGCCGCAGCTTTCCTGTTCTCCTCTTCAATGTAGCTGTGCCACACACCTGTGTCCCTTATGATTACGTTTGCTGCAGCAGGGAACAGGATTTTCTGGGAAGTCACATTCTTCCCGAGCTCTGTTTTAATGCCTTGGACCTCTGCTTCAGCAGCTTGATGCGCTTCCTTCAGCAGATGGTTGTGAAGTGTTGATGAACCAATGTAATGTTGGAGATCATCCATGGCCAAGACATCAATCCTTCTCACATATTCCATCTGGACGCCTAGCTCTTCTTTCAGTTGAGACAACCGCTGTTCCTTTTCCGGGAAGTCTTCTAGGGTCTGAGGGAAGCTCAATGTGCAGTTGTCATGGACTCCTTTGAGCTTTTGGTACAGGACGTTGATTCTATCTGTTGTCCTCTGCACACTGACCATCAGCTTATTGGCACAGTTCCGGCCAAACTCCAACAAGGCTATATCTTCGTTAAAATCTTCCACGGTCTTAAAAGGAAGATGCGGGGGGAAACCTCCTCTCCCTTCTCTCCATGCCATCTGATTTATGACATTTGCCTTGACACGGGTATTCTTAGCTTTGAGCCTGTGGGCTTCCATATTAACCTCTTTTAATCTGGCTGTCATGGCCTTGAGTTTGCAAACCTCGTCAGTGATCAGCTCCTGCGTGTCATTTATTTGTTTCAGAATGCCGCAGGACAGCTCATGAAAGGGAGCCAAGTCTATCGCTTTGCTCTCAGCCTGCTCTAACCGCTCGGCTAATGTTTGCTTGTCTGCTTCTAGCTGAGAGGCCTTCTCTTCTGCTCCACTCTTCTCCGCTTCTGCAATCATTATTTGGAGTGCTAGCTGGTCCTTTTCCTCCTCCAGGTAGCTGTACTTGTTTGCCAACTCCTTATGCTCAGCGTACAAGCAATTGTATTTGTTCACTGCCAGGTCTCTTTGGGCTTGCTCATTAGCCACATTTTGTTGTAGGGTACGTGCTCTCTTCTTTGTCAATATATTTTCTTTGACTATAACCCCTACATTGGCAAATGATGCCTGTGCTGTTGCTACGGCTGCGGATGCCATGGCGACGGGGTCTGCGTCAGTGTTCTGCATGACAGTGACCTCTCGGCGAGTAACTATGTCATCATGGAAGGGACTTTTAATCCTCTCTTCTGATTGGAGGACCATTGCTTTTCTTTTCTTATCATAAACAAACTCATTCCATTTGGACACCGTACGTTTCCCAGATGGAGTGTACGGTACAATTGGTCGGTTTATGATGTCTATGTCTTCTTCCATAGGTGGGGTCCGGACTTCCTGAGCGGGGTCTGTTCCTTCCTTTTGGGTACCAGAGCCACCTGCTTGAGAGGTGTCTATCTCCATGTCTTGCACACCGGACCCGCCTGCCTCGGTATTTTCCCTTGTCTTCAATTCTTCCTCCGCCTTCTTCCTTGCTTCAGCTCGTTCAGCTTCTGCTTCTTTCTGCTTTTGGGCTTCTTCAGCCTCCTTCCGCAGTCTTTCATTTTCAGCGTCTTGTTGCTTTCTCGCTTCCTCAGCTTCCTTTTGTAACCTTGCCTCTTCTCTTAATCTGAGCTCTTCCTGAGCTCGGGCATCCTTGGCTTCTTTCTCCTTTTGCTGGATGGTCTTCTGGGCTTTGGTTGAGCTAGAGCTCGCTCCAGTACTTTGGCGACAGATCCATAGCTCAGTCATGTTGCGGATGCCTCTGAAAGCTTCCTCCTCGGCATCGGGGTAGTGGGAGTATTCGAAGTTAGCATAGTTCCCCTTGCAATGCTCGGCCACTTTACCCTTTCTGTCGTTCCTGTGGAAGATGACCTCACCGAAATGGAAGGCCTTCAATTCTTGAACAAATTCGTCGGCAGAGGCCACCCCTGAAAACTTGTAAGCACCTATGCAGAAAGGTAGGGGGGGAAAGGAAGCCTTGTGTAGCTTGTGGAGGAATGCTCCAATCCCATCCAAGAAGAGCTGCCTTACCGCTTCCTTGAGCACCACATAGTCTGTGGCATACTGCGGCAATATGTATGGGGGTTTAGTCCCCCCGAACATTCTCAAGTAGGTACCTTGTTCTGAAAAGTAGAAGTCCCCATAATCCTCAAGGACTTCCAAAGCGGTTTGTGACAGGCAACTTGGTTCTTCCTTGAACATTTTCTGGTATAGGGGCATGATGAACCCCTCACAGATGAGTTTGTAGCTGGGCTTGTAATTCTGAGCCCACAACATCTTGAATGCGATGTAGACCGGGGCTGTGGCCCTATCCCATGTACACCCCAATCCGGGGAACTCTATCTTGGCCAAGATACAATCTATCAGGTATGAAGACATGAAGAATTCAGCCTTCTTCAAGGCTAGCCCGGGCTTAGCAGCACTTATCATTGAGGCCAGACTATCTGACAAGATAGTGGCCCATTCAAACACTGTCCCCTGAAAAGCCACATAGTGAATGATAGGGACCCACTGAATCTTGTATACTGTGCCATCGGGCATGCCGAATATTCTGCATAGCATTAAAGCAATCAATCTGAAAGGGGCCCTCAGGTTCTGCACGTCATATTCATCATTTCCCTTCTTTCTCAAATGCTTCCCTCCCCTCAATATCTTCTTGGCCATCTCGACGTTATCCATTTGGCCCAACCACTCGTCAGTCAGAGCTTGTTGGACACGGGGAAACTTGTAGGCCGCCGCAATATACGCGGGTTGAAACGAGGCGATAGCCATTTTCCCGCTATCATTTATCACTCTTCCGTCAGCATCTGCATGTTGGAGTATCCACCCGATCACTTCAGCACAGGGGAACAGCTCAGGGCGGGTAGCGGCTCTAGTTATGCCTGAGGCTCTGATATTTTGATAGATCGGTGCCTCCTCCAGCAACATATCTGGGATCTCTTGGTCCCTGATCATTCTGTATATATCATCCCATCTGATTTCTGAAGGGACACCAGTGGTGCACTTGGTGTCCTGGAGCGAGGTTTCCATCTTGGGAAGGGCAGGCTTCTTTTCTGTCATCTTCGCCTTCTTCTTACCGGTTTTCGGCATCTTGTTTTATCCCTGATAACATCCATATCACAGTCATTATTTGAGCACCAGGCTGTAAAGTTTCAGCAGAGAGTAACATTGCTTGATATTAATGAGATAAGTCAATGAAGCAAATATTTAGGAAGCAAAACATTATTTTAATCATAAGACACATATTGAAACATTCGAAGCTCTTAAAAGACGAGTATGGGATAAGCCATGTTGCGGAAGCTATATTGGTTTTTTTTTTCGGGCGGATAGGCGATTCGCGGAAGCAATTGGCTTCCGGTTCCGCCTCGCGGAAGGAGATGTCTTTCGTTATAACTGCGGTTGGAGAGGTTGATGGCGGGGAGACGCGGGTTGAATCGGTGAGGGCTATGGATGCTATCGTCACGCGCGGCCACTCGCCGAGTCACTACGGGGTACTTTTAGTCTGAGCGAAGGTGACGGCGCCGGGGAAATGCTGACGGGGAGTGCTAGGGCGGCCATGGCTTCAGGTTTCGGCTCTCGTGGCTTAAACGCTTACGGGTTTCGGCTTGCGCGTAGGGGCTGGGACTTATGGAAAGGGCCCAGGGTTTTAAGTCTGAGTTAACGGCCCGGGTCATGGAAAGCCCATAGGGTTTCGACAGCTTAACCCACGACGAGGGGCGCGGCCCGGGGTTTAAAAACAAAACAGGGCATGGTTAACCGCCCGCACCTACCACTAGCAAATAAAATATAACGTTTTTCATGAAGGCCTACGACGATTTTGTGAAAAGAAAACTTCGTTCACTGTACCTGACGGGCAAAACATAGCCCTTGACGAGTGTTTTGCCCGTCATAATCCCACTAAAACCATTGCTTTCTCCAAAAGACAACTCAGTAGTGAAAACCAAGGTCAAGATCCTACCTGGCACCGTGGGGATTGCTTGAGCGAGGTGGCTGCGAGCACGGATGCGCGAGGTGAGCTGGAGCGACTTGCACGGTATCGCACGTCGTTGGCCGATTGACAAAAAACAATGGTGTATTGGTCGAGCCCCCCACCGTATTTTATAAAGAATGGGCACGTGTGAGCCTTTAATTCGGTAGGTGGCGTATTTACAACGGGGTTTAAATTCGCCGCGCGTAGCGGTCACGTCAAACGGTCTCGGTTTTCGTGCAACCGTCATTCGCGGGGCCAGTTCGTGAATTGTATCCGCCGTTGCGGAAGGATTCGATGAAAGATTCCGACGTTTCGGGGCTTACTGCGGAAAGGAAGCTCGAAGCCTTCCGCGAGAGACCGCCGCGTAGCGGACGGTTAACGCCAAAACTTCCGCCGTTTCGGAACGATATAGCGAATGCTCCCGGTATTTTCGGAAAACTTTTGTGAAAGCTTCCGCGAACCAAAACTTTGAAGTCTTGTTGATTTTTTGGGAAGGTTTGGCGAAGGCTCCCGCTAGTTTCGGAAAGCTTTTGAGAATGGCTTCCGCCGTTTCGGAAGCAAAACTTATACTTTTCCGCATATTCACCCGGGTTGTTTCGGAGACCTTCGCCGAGCGGGTTAAGCGATTGGCTTCCGCTGTTTCGGAAGGGTAGCCTGAAGGCTTCCACGTTTCGGGGGCAAAGGCTGAAGGCCTCCGCGACAGCTTCTTGAGAAAATTCTAAGTCTTTCTTATGGTTTCGGAAGGCAATTATGAATTCCTCCGCGGGACTTTATGGAGATGGCTTCCGCTGTTTCGGAAAGGTTTCATGAAGGCTCCCGCGGTTTCGGGAGCAAAAGGCTGAAGGATTTCTCCGAAGCTCTCCGAAAAATTCTAAGTTCTTTCATACTTCGGAAGGAAATCGTGAGTTCCTGCGCGGGACTTATCCGAATGGTTTCCGCCGTTTCGGGACGCTTTAGTGAATTCCCCCGCCGTTTCGGGAAGGGAACTCCAATTTCTCCACGGACGGTTGTAATATGTTCTAAGTGTTTTCTGGGAGACTAAGGCGAATGTGTCCCGCCATTTCGGAAGGAAAGCCGGAACCTTTCCGCGATCGCGGAAGGTTTGAGTGAAAGGCTTCGCCGTTTCGGGGGCTAAGCCGTTCCGCAGAAGCAGTAATCGAAAAAAATTTCCAAGTCTTTTACTTCGGAAGAAGTTGATGAATCCCTTTGTGTTATTTCGGCAAGTTTAACCGAATGGCTTCCGCCATTTCGGGAGACAGAGCTGAATTGTTCCGCCGTTTCGGGTGGTTTTGTTGAATTCCTTGCCGTTTCGGGTGGTTTTGTTGAATTCCTTTCCGTTTCGGGAGAACAACGCGAATTTCTCCGTGGTTGCCGAAGGCTTGAGCGAAAGCTTCCGCCGTTTCGGGTGGTCTTGCCCAACGGCTTCCGCTGATTTTGGCGAAGAAAATCTAAGTCCTCCTTTCGGAAAGGTTGGATGTTTGACTCCCGCCGCTTTGGGACAATGTCCAAATCATTCCAAAACGTTTGGGAAAAAACTAAGTTATCTTTTGGCTCATTGGGGAAATCATGGAAGGATTGACGGCAAGCTGTTCAGCAGGGAAGCAGAATTTTATGTTGAAAACAGAGCTGACGGCTGGGATGGCTTCTCGAGCAAATTTTCTACAAAAAATAAAGGAGGGGCCCCAACATGTCCAAAATTTTGGGGAGGGGTGTTGCTGCAACAACACACTTGTTACTAGGTCGACCCCACTAGGGTGGTCTAATAACCCTTTAACCCACATGACTCATACAAGGCCGACCCCACAAAGGTGGTCTAATAACCCATCAAATATAAGTTACGACACTTACAATATAACTTGCGACACTTGCAAATACAAATGATGACACTTCCAATCAGAGGAAGAATACATCTCCGTTGGGGATACAATAAAGTACAAATGTAATACATACAATATACAAGTGAATATCTTCTGAAGTTACAAATATATCAACACTCCCTCTTAACTAGGAAGGTATTCTCTTGACATAGGTCATCAATACATGTCAGCACAAGTCTTCAATTCTGGAGCTGGATCATCGTCACTGGATCATGGAGTATCATCATCACTGTTGCTGTACTCATCATCTCGATCACTGGTGCTATCTCTCAGTTCTTCTCGTCATAGGAATTTCTACAAGCCAGCCCTTTTTCATGTTGGATGTAGGCCTAGCCTCCTGTAGTTCTTCATCATCTCTGCGAGCATGCCATCTTGTGGAATTCTCATGGATGATTACGTGTGTCAACAAAACCTCGAAATAGCATCCCAGGACTTTTACGAGCTTACTCCTCAACCTATCAGATCTCCCAGGATCTTTTACATGTGACCTCCACAAAACCTTAAAAGAGTGTCTTGCGACCTGCAAGATCTTTAAAGAGCATCCCAGGATCTTTTACGTGACTAGCACAATCTATCTAGATCTCCATGACTGATTACATGTGGTCTTCACAAAACCTTAAAAGAGTGTCTTGCAACTGCAAGATCTCTAAAGAGCATCCCAGGATCTTTTACGTGACTAGAACACCCTGTCTAGATCTCTAAGACTAATTACATGTGGTCTAGAAAAACCTTAAAAGAGTGTCTTGCAACTACAAGATCTCTAAAGAGAATCCCAGGATCTTTTAAGTGACTAGCACAACCTGTCCAGATCTCCAGGGTTGATTACATGCTGCTGCACAACCTGTCCACGGCCACGAAGTATCATCCTGATACTCATGATCCCACTGATCATATTCTTCACATGGAGCATCATCCTGATGCTCATTATCATACTAATCATCATCATACAGTACATCCTCCTGATGCAAAACATCTGGAGCATCTGGAGCATCGGCCTGATGCTCATCACATATGATCGTCCTGATCATCATCATACAATACATCATCCCGATGTACAACATCTGGAGCATAGAACTAATGCTCTCACCACACATGATTGTCCTGATCATCATCATAGCATCATCCTAATACATATCATCACATGATCATCCTCATCATCATCACAGCATCATCATGGTGCATATCATCACATGATCATCTTGATCATCATCACAGCATTGTCATGATGCATATCATCTTAAGCATCGTCCTAATGCTCATCACATAGCACTTACATCCATAGCCATGGGAATGATCCTCCTACCACAATGCTTGGAATGGATCCTGCAAATGTGTCCCATCACTTCCTCCTCGAAGTATCTTCTATCTGAAGAACACCAAGCCTCTCTCTGAAGTACTCGAACTTCACTCTAGCTAGTGGCTTGGTCAACACATCTGCAATCTACTCATCTGTCGCAACATACTGGAGTTTCGTTGCTCCTCTCTGCACCATATCCATGATATAGTGATATTTTATCTCGATATGCTTCGACTTGTCATGGAACACTGGGTTCTCTGACAACTTCACACAACTCTAGTTGTCACAATAGATTTAAGTAGCATCCAACTGGAGATCAAACAAATGAGATAGTAGCTTCCTTAGCCATACTTCCTCACAACTAGCCGAATAAGTTGTGATGTACTTTTATTCTGCTATACTTAGTGCTACGAAGGATTGATTCCTGCTAAACCAAGAGATCACACCTAATCCCATACTGAAGCAACACCCCAAAGTGCTCTTCCTATCTGTCACACTGCCTGCCCAATATGAATCAACATAACTCTCCAGGTTAAACTTTTTATTCGCATCATACTTGAACCCATAGTCAACCGTACCCTTCAGGTACCTCAGAATATGCTTTATAGCAATCACGTGAACATGTCTAGGATCTGTCAGAAACTGGCTCAAGGTGTTCACCGCAAAGCAAATATCTAGTGTCGTGTTCGTCAGGTACATGAAGGACCCAATCATCTGACTATACAGCGTGGCATCAACCAAATCTGATGAAGCATCACTCAATAGCTTTAGGTTCAATTCCATAAGTGCTGCCATGGCCTTGCAGTCCATCATCTCGAACTACTTCATTATCTCTACTGCATACTTCCCTTGCCCAAGGAAGATTCCATCTGCACTCTGCCACACCTCCATACCTAGAAAGTAATGCATCATACCCAATTCCTTCATCTCGAACTCGTAGCAAGCTTCCTATCCGTATCGGAAATGAACCTATCCTCACCTGTCACAAATAGGTCATCTATATACAGTAGGAGTATCATTGGATTTCCTTCCTCAACCTTGTAGTAAAGGTTGGAATCCGCTTTACTCTTGGTAAATCCCAAACTGGACAGGAAGCTGTCTATCCTGTCGTACCATGTCGTGGGTGCTTGCTTCAAGTCATACAATGCTTTCTTCAATTTGAACACATGTGGATCCCTGTCATGTGTCTCAAATCCGAGTGGCTGCTCCACTTCCTCCTCAAATACATCATTCAAGAAAGCTATCTAGACATCCCTCTGGTATATCTTCCACTTCATTACTTTCCTTGTATTTCTCTATGCTACTATCTGCAACATGCTTGATCTTGTAGATCTACTTGGAAGTCACAACAGACTTCCCTTCTAGTCTTGGGAATAGATCCCAAACATCATTCTTCATGATCGATTGGTATTCCTCGATCATGGGATCCTTCCATTACTGCATCCCTGATCCTGGGAACTTCATATTCTTTAATATATTCAATAGGTAGTTTTCTTGAACTTCGTCACTGGAACAAATGTCTTTGTCCTTCTTTTGTAGGTGACTGTACACGATCTTTCCTACAAGTCAAATTCAATTGCATGATTAGAAACTTCTCATAGTTTTTCAAAAACAAATTCTTACACCTAAGAATGTATGTCATAAAATCATGCAATTATCTTAGCTAATGATTTAATACAACATTTATCCATATCCCGTAACTTTCTAGATTCCTTCCATCTCTACCAGAACATTGTTAAGAGTGTGCACAACTCCCAACATGTGAGCAAATAGGTTTCATTCTAGATAAGTAGCAATGGAATGTTGTACAGTACCATAGGACACTTACCCATTACTTGCATATTAGTAGTATCTTGTTCATTAATGCAACTTTTCTATTATGCATAATATACATCCTAAATCTAGGAACATAAGCATGTACATGACTGGACAACATCATTTAAGTAATCAAATATATAATAAATGACAATTCAAATACTTATATTTGTTTGGTTGTTGGGTGGACTCCCTCTCAATCTTTGCTTTCTTGCAGGAACTAATGGAGTGTGCTCCCTCTTGATCTTTGCTTCCTTGCAGGAACAACTGGATTGTGCCCCCTCTTGATCTTTGCTTCCTTTATGATATCATCATTATTATATGTCTCTGAACTTCTATCCCTCCTGGACCACTATGCATGCTTAAGTGTGCACTAGTGTCATCATGGTGTCATACTCAATATCTCATACATAATCATACATGCATTAGTATAATCTAAATACTTATCAAAACATAATGATTCTAAATAATCTTAATCATGTATGGTCATGATCAATTCATACACAAGCGTTAGTATTCAATGTTTCAGGGAGGACTTCTTTTACTCATGCATATTCTTATTTGACGATAGGACTCTTCTAGGTTGTCATATCATCAATCAAAGTAAGAAGTATAATAATTATATGCATAAACCCATGATTACTCAAACTTATAACTTCATGAATAATCATTATCAATCATACAAAATTATACTTATCTAAGATCCTAACACAAAGTAGGATTCTAAATCGATATAGGAAAACATACCTGGATTATCATGTTTGTCTAACATACCCAAACAATGTCTTCTTTGTTCTCTTAGAGACCTTGTGCTAGAAACTTGTATCTCGTCAAGTCATACCTGTCAGGATTGCTTGTAGTCTTCTTATGTAAGGCCTTAGCCTCATATCCCTATGGAACTGGAATCTCTTCACTTATCAAGTTGTCCAAATAATTCTCTTATAGGATTAACCCTAATCCACTTTGATTTGATGAAGCTGGATCTGGAGCTGGATTAGGGTTTGTCAGAGAAACCCTAAAAATTCAAACTTTGAATTTCAAACTTCTCATTGGATGAAAAGATGCACCTTGCTGAGATGATCAAGCTGGTATACTTCAATTTTTAAATCTCCAAAATTTGACCCCTCAAAATTGACTTTGAATGTTTCAGATTTGTAGCTTCTGTCAAATTCTGGTTTTCTGGTCAAAATCCTGAACTAGGCTTTGATTGAGCTTGGGGTTCTACCCAACCAAAAAATTCGATCTTGGTCTCTAAATTTCGATTTTGATGAGGAGCATCCAGCTATGGTCTCAGATTCCAAAAATTCCAACTTTCTCTGAAACCCTAATTTCCCGCAGTAGTGACAAACCAAAAATGAAAGTGCTTAGAATCCAAATTCTGTTTGGACAGAAATATATGCCATATTGTTTATGATTTATCTCTGAAATTCGGATCCTCAAGGTCTTAAACTTCGGCATGTGGTATACTGACCTGTCATCTTTCCAACCCCATAGATGTGACCTCAAATGGATTCTCTGAGAGAGAGATATTCCAAGTGTCGCAACGTGACCTGTTTATGGGATGAAACAGTATAGAGAACTTGTACGACATTCCAAGTGTCACTGTCTCAACTTAGGCCTCTAAAACCCGGACCTGTGAAACTACAGTCCGTTCGCTAACTATAACTTTTTACAGAATTCCATTTGGAGCTTCCTATCCCGAGATATGACCTTTTTTCCTAAGTCACCTATTTAGGACTGCATTCTAGAAGAGGAAGAAACCCTAACTTGTATGGATCATATCTCACAAAGGACAATTAATCTGAGGCTTTCCTTCAGAAAAAAGGAACATGGACATTTCATATTCGACCTATAAAATTTCCAGATCCAGAACCTTCTCCACAACGGAGTTATAGCGAAAGTGCCAAGATGACTGGTTTTTACTATAGCAAGCCCTAGCTTTCAATTTGTTGCAAGTGCAACAAGTGTCATAAATGCCATACCATGCATTCCTTCAGGCTAGCTCTGATACCATGTTAGTTTTTCAGCATTTAATTCAATATGACCTAGAATCTTAACTAAGAGAACAACATGTACAACATATCAAACATAAGAGACAAGAGACAGAAAGCATTTCACCGGGGAAAACCAAGAAGGTTAAAAACCCCGCAACTTCCTCAGAGATACAATGAGAACCAATACAAATATCACAAATATCAAACCCCAAAAGATAGAGATAGTCTCCTAGAAGCTTCTCCTCCTCCACTTGTGCGCACTCCTCCTCTCTCTCACTAATGCAAAGTGAGTGAGTGTGTGAATGAATAGAATGAGAGAGTCACACTCTCTATTTATACAATGACTTGACTTGTCTTTTACTCTAACTAGGCCGACCTCCCTTAGGAGAGTCTAATAACCCATTATCACTTGTTACTGGGCCAACCCCACTAGGGTAATCTAATAACCCTTTAAACCACATGACTCATACAAGGCCGACCCCACCAAGGTGGTCTAATGACCCATCAAATATAAGTTAAGACACTTACAACATAACTTGCAACACTTGCAAATACAAATGACGACACTCCCAATCAGAGGAATAATACATCTTCGCTGGGGATACAATAAAGTACAAATGTAATACATACAATATACAAGTGAATATCTTCCAAAGTTACAAATACATCAACACGATCTGATGCACAAGTGCAAGGACCATGCTCTGATACCACTGTAATGTACCCAAACTGGAATTCGGGCACACCAAATCAAAACTCAGCCAAAGTAGCTAAGCTATGATTCCACTGAGATGTCCCAAACTAGAATCCGGGCAAAGGCTTATAATCTAACTGATAAGTGGAAGTTACTCTATGCCCTTCAATAGTACCCATAACCCCTCTCTCCTTCAATCATTAGTTGGTAATGATGCCAAATCTCCAATGAATCTCATCAAATTAGCATGCTACAACTTTTACTCTTCAATCGATGAAGTGCCGTGAGAAATCTAAGTGATTTCTCCTCCAAATAGCTAGGGTGGATTTGTCTCACCACTAAAACTATTTTGTCTCCCAGGGATTTCGTCCCAAAGGCCAAGAGCCACAAGAGCTCCCTGAAATCACTTTCATAAAATAATTCAACAATGTGTGAGAAAAGGAGGATCCAACCCCTTTTATTTCCACTTTGATCCTTTTTCCGGCCCTTTTACCCTTTTAATAAGCGTGGCTTTATAATCTCAAAGTCACTTAAAACACCTTTTCCCTTAATTACTCAATGTCACTTTAGAGATGTAACATTTTAGGCCAAAGTGACATCAAATAACCACCTTGACCCCCTTTTATTTGTTGTCTATAGCCTACAAGAGTTTGTAAGGAGACTGCATCATCCACCTAGAGTGATCACTTGAAAAGAGACATTGCAGTCCTCCCTTCCCAAGCGTGCTTTCCCTCAAGCAACTGTAACCCATGATGTTGCAAAATCTGCTCACTCTCCCATGTGGAATCCTCTGGCGGCCAATCTCTCCACCTGATATGGTACTTCCTAATCAATATGTTCCTTAATCTCCTCTTTCATACATCTAGAGCCTAGTCCTCGGAAGTCAATATCATTCGTCCCCTTTCATCTAGTGGTGGTAACTCTATGTAAGTGGTATCCCATGGCCCGAATTCCTTCTCAAGGCATGATATATAGAGAATACTACGAATTTGGCTACCCTCTAGCCACTCCAGCTCATAAGCTACCTCTCCCACTCTCCATATCACCTTATAGGGACCACAGAGACTCGACCTCATCCTCTCAATGCCCCCAATCCAGAGAAAAGCATGTCCCCAATCTCAAAGTTGTGCTCCACCCTGTGTCTATCTGCATACATCCTCTGTTGATTTTGGGTGGTCTGCAAACTATCATGAGTGGTGTCAGAACAATGATCACCTGAATGTAACCACTCTATCCATGACCTCACATAGTCATGCAGATACCTCTCAACATGTTGGTTCACCATCTCTGCTTGACCATTCGTATGAGGGTAGAAACTAGTAAGTAGTCAAATGAATGAAGCTTCAAGTTAAGACGTCCCAAAAAGAAATCAGTAATGAGGGCCATGTATTTAAAAGCATTTTTATTTCTTCCATAAACATCATTTTGATGGGTGCAAAATCCAAAGGAAGATATGAACAAATGAATAAAAATGCATGACAAGTGATTCCATAAATCAAAATGAAGGGAACCAAAGCAATAAATGTTCATGTAGACAATTATTATATCATCACTAGTTATAGATTGGCAATTTAATCATCATTATGTGACCAATTACAATCTCTAACAATGGATTGGGGGAATTTATGTGTTTATTTTATGTTGTAAGTCAAAATGGCATACCAACAACCATTACATGTTTATGCACACAACCATTCTTTTAAAAACTTCAACATTAGGAATAGATTTATAATTTATTCACCATTTTGTCACTACGATTACAATCTCTAAGAATTAGTAGGATTCCAAATAGGAATTGATCAGTACCATAAATATCATAAACACCGTTTTCATGAGAAGCACATTATTTTATTAACATATATTAATAAAATGAAAAAATGTCTCACAAAAGGATTCGATTTGTGTAGTATACACCATTTTGATGGGTATAAAATTCAAAGGAAGATCTGAACAAATGGGTGAATGTAGCATATTTGATGTTCAACTCTCTCCATCGATCTTAGTCATCATGGCATCCTCGGATTAATCGTTATCCCAATCTCCATAAGGAAAATGGTAGTGATTCCGGCCACAACCTATAGAAGAATCTAATGGGTATTGCCAAGACCTTAATAAAGTTTTCTCGTATGTGAAATTTAGCGTTGGAATGATTGGGATCTTAGAGAGGTGTGGATAGTTACATTCAAATGGAGTGACTGGGATAACACAACGCTGATTCACAAAAACAACAACGGGAGTGTTTTCGATTGACTTTACCTTAATAACTACTCTTAAAAATGTGGTTGTATTAGTTGATGGTCGGTGTGTCCTACAAGGATTGGTGAAATATTATTATTATTAAAAATGAAAATAATTATGTATATAAAGGAAAATTTTAAAATTTAAAATTAACTAAATAATGCATAAATAAATAAATAAATAATATTAACAAAAGAAAATATGAATACAAAATGAATTTAAATAATTTTATTTATATGAAATAAATTTTAATGAGCTATGGTTTACTATGGTTGGCTTTACTTAATCATGGTTTGTATTTGTAAGCCATGGTTGACTTTTCTTAGGTAAGGAATGCACCATGGTTGACTAAGACTACCCATAATTGATAACATCTCATCGTTGACACGGTTGACTTTGGTTAATCACAGTTGACTATGGTTAATGTTGGTTAACCAAGGTTGACTTTACTGAATAATGGTTGAACTTGGTTAGTTATGGAAGACCATGTTAGACCATCATTGACATCACTAGGAGAACCATGGCAAACCATTGTTACACCATGGGTTATAATGTTTGGCCATGGTTAGACCATCGTTAACCAGGGTTGATGAAGGGTGTCAAATGATGGTTGACTAAGTTTGACCATATTAAACCATGGTTGACCATTTTTTGGCATGATTTAGTTTACTACATCATGGTTAACTATACTTGACTTTGGTTAAACGTGGTTGATTATGGTTTATGTTGGTTAACCATGGTTGACTTTGGTGAACCGTGGTGGACCTTTCTTAGTAATGGAAGACCATGTTAGACCATAGTTCCATGGTTGACATAACCATGAGAACAATGTCTAAACATTATTAGTCCATGGTTTGCAGTGTTTGACTTTGGTTAACCATCGTTGGCCATGGTTGAATTTGGTCAACCGTGGTTGAATTTGGTCAACCGTGGTTGATTTTGGTTAACAATGGTGAGTTTATTAAGAAAATTTTTAGGTGTATTACGAAAAATACACTTGAATATTGTTTAGACCCATACCTAGAGCCATGGTTGACTTTGCTTGACCATGGTTAAAATATGGTTGACCATTGTTTGGGCATGGTTGACTTTAATCCATAGTTGAATTTCAACCAAGATCGACATTGAACCACGTTCAACTATTGTTTAGCCATTATTGACTTTAAACTAAGTTAGACTTTAATGCTCCAAGATCGACTAATGCTTAGGTATGGTTGAACTTAGTGCATCATGGTCGACTATTGTTTAGGTATGGTTGAATTTTGTGCATCATGGTTGTCTGGTTGACTTTACTGCATCATGGTTGACTATGATTGCATCACAATTAACTATGGTTGACTTTGATTAACCATGGTTGATGACAACATCTCATCGTTGAACACAATTGACTTTGGTTAGCCATGGTTGATGACATCTCATTGTTGATCATGGCTGACTATGATTAACTTTAGTTAACGATGGTGGACTAAGGTTGCTTCATGGTTGACTTTAGTAGACTATGGTTGAATGTGGTTGCATCATGGTTGACTTCAGTCAAATGTGGTCGACTATCTTTATCCTTGGTTGAACACATCTCATGATTAGCCATAGTTGACTATGATTAACTATGGTTTCATCATCGTTGACCATGGTTGGGTATTATGTATGGTTGGCATTAGTGCATCATGGTTATCTTTGGTTGAATTCACTGCATCAGGGTTGACTATGTTTGTATCTATGATTAACTTTGGTTAACCATGGTAGACTACATCTAACCATGGTTGATGTCATCTCATCATTGAACATAGTTAACTTTGGTTTATCATAATTGACTATGATTAATTATGATTGACTTTAGTTAACCACAGTGGAGTAAGGTTGATTCATGGTTGACATGGGTGGACTATTGTTGAATATAGTTGCATCATGTTCACTACAGTTGACTTTAGTCAAACATGGCTGACTATGTTTAACATTGGTTGAAGACATCTCATGGTTGGCTATGGTTGATATTGGCTAATCATAGTTGACTTAGTTTAATCGTGGTTGACTTTGGTTAACTATACTTGGTTGTAACTTGCCAAGGTTGGCTTTAATTAGCTTTG
Source organism: Larix kaempferi (assembly GCA_027924585.1). Taxonomy (NCBI): domain Eukaryota; kingdom Viridiplantae; phylum Streptophyta; class Pinopsida; order Pinales; family Pinaceae; genus Larix; species Larix kaempferi. The sequence continues at coordinate 5,743,733 of BSBM01000043.1, read as the reverse complement.
CTTAAAATTTGATTGACCAATATTTAAACCCGATTGACTTCAATACATAGTTGATTTTAAACTAAAAGTAACTTTAAACCATAGTTGAACATCTTATCATCTATTTATAAAAAAATTGATAAATATGAAAACCCTACTTTATATTGAAATATATATACCTATCCTATTCGCGTAATAATGTTATTTGCCACAAGCAAACATGCCACATGTGTTTTTTTTTTTTTTATAAAAATAGATTCAAAAGTAGGCCTAAAGTATCACGTTAAAATATAGGGTGTTTCTTAAACTTAAAATGTGCTTCATGTCATCCATGTTCCTCGCATGTGCCCAATCTTATTTTACCTTCGTTCTCGTCGTTAGTTTTTTTATTATTTTCAAAAATGGCACTCATGCAATGAATTGCCTACGGATAGATATGAGCAGACGTTCCGAATAGATGTTGGCACTCTATGATGCCATGTCGTAAGCGCTTATGTCATAGTTGATGTTGTTTCACTTTCATTCAATTTACATTAGCAGAATCCATCACCTCACATCGAGATTGAAGTAGCCCACACGACACTTGTATCTGTACCTCGCTGTCAAGTTTCACTTCGACAAAGTGGGATCTCTCTGGCAATGACTCATTCCTGGGCCAGACATTATCCTCCTTGTTGAACAAATCTCTCTCCTGCGATCGCTAGTACAGTTATCGAGCCATAATGCATCAATGAATATATACATATCACGAGGCTGACAAGTACAACCAATGTGGAGATCAATATCTATAATTAAAATTTAGAAGCCTCACGAAGAGGGACGGATCAGATTTAGAGACAAACACCAGTGGTTTCGATATTTCTGGACTGTGTAGTAAATTTTCCACGCTAGTTGTTGGAGTTTAGTAGGATGCGATCTTTAAAGCTTCACGTGGTGCCCTATTCTTCAAACTGGCCAAGAATCCCATCAGTGTACAAGAAAGAGCAATAGCAGATTGGTTCTTGCAAGACCATGAAACCCGACTATAATCACTACTACCTATTACTTACAGGGCTTTTTGAGACCATATACAATTATTAGCCTCTTATTTTATTGTCTATATTATTGTCTCTATTAGTGTCTCAAATTATTGTCTCTATTATTGTCTTTATTACAGTCTTTATAGGCACAATATATAACAGAATTATTGTCTTTATTAACATCTCAATTATTGTCTTTATTATTTTCTCTATTAAGCACTCTATTTTTATCTGGATTTGTGTATTTATTATTATCTCAATTATTGTGTCAAGTTATTGTCTTTATAAAGGCAATATAGAATACAATTATGTTTTAAACATTCAAGATTCCCAAATAATTTACATTTATAATATTCATTAATTTGTATGATTAAAAACAATATTTTAAGAATAAAAAATAATCCACCATAATAAACACATCACTTGACATCACGATATTACTATAATTATTTTCAATATTTTTATTTTAGAAAATTATTGGATAGTTGCTCCATGGAAAGAAATACACACCATCGGTATGTGATAGTCATTACTAAATATTGCCGTGCTACATTTCCCAAACACTACATCCTCGAAAATTTTTGAAGAACATCATAGTCTTGATTTTTCTCTTGCAACCTACAAAATACTAGCTATCTATATGATAATATAATAAATCAAAGAATATATTTAATGTAAACCTATGTGAAATGAATAACAGATTACAATTTATTTACATTTTATAACTCATTATAAAAGAATCCAAACCACCATCATCATAAACATCTTGCATCAAATTCTACAAATTTCTCAAGATGACACGTAAGGCATATCGTATGGTTCTAGAATCCAATGCTACGAAGAGATGACAAAGCTCGAAACGAAGAGTTATAAAAGGATTGAAATGTACCTATCATAGAAACCTATCAGTGAATCTGATGTTTATCATAATGGTTGATTCATTAGAAGGAATAGTATGCACAATCACTGTATTTACCATAGCAATTGTGTATGTGGTAAAAACATAAATATTAATATGATATAATTAATAAGAAAAATAAGTTAATTAAACCAACAAAAAAATATGATGCGATCTTAACTTTTGCATAATACTGGATGCAAAGGGCATGTTAGGTGATGGAATGACTTTAGAAATGGCCTACCATTCTTACAAAAGACCAAAATGACTTAAAATGAAAACATATTAATTGTAAGATATATCCAAGTGATATCATTATCATAAAAAAACAAACAATAATCAAATTTTAAGGTTTTTATTTTTTATCTTTAAGGTATTGCATTTTTCTTACCTAGGTGTTGATTGGGTAAATTTTTTCAACATTTCAATTAAAGCATTGGGTTGTGGTAGATTCCCATGCCCCACCAAATCAAATGTGTTCTTCAAGCAAATTGTTAGAAACACAAATTAATATTAAACAAATAATCTTATCCAATTGAGAAGTTATGCAAGCTATTTACCTTGACATCATAAGCATCCACTAAAACACCACTCAAGAAATGTTAACAACACAATTTCGAGTATGTTTGATGTATAAGCAAAACATACACAATAATTTTCTAAATATTTAATTATATTTCACTATGTTCTAAAAACCATTTCATAATCACATGAAATTTCCTCATCTAAAGGCATAAGTACATCATCATTACTAGGCCCTCAATCCATAAATAAATTAATACCATAGTTTTCATGGTCTTCATCCCCTTTAGGTATATGTAAATGAAAATCAATAAATTTGTCATCTTCATGTACATGATACCCATGATGTTGTTCTTGTCCTTTTGGCAGTTCAATAAACTCATAAGTGTCTTAAACTTGATCATATTCATTATCAATATTCAAATTATCAACATCTTCATCTTCATCATCTACAACATGAAGATATTCTAAATATTCAAATAGATCATGGTTTTCTACATCCTGAACAAATGTTACTCTTCGTCCTCTTAGATCATAATCAATCACAAATGACCAACCAAGTTCTTCTAAATTTGGAATAAGAAATATCTGGTTACATTGATTTGGAAACACATAAGGTTAATAAGTGCCTTCAAACCTAGATGTATTGATCATATTGAACACAAAATCATTGTATGTTCTATGTTCAGCATATCTCATGCTTCATTGCTGTGAAAATAACACAACACACATGTTTTCACCTTAATATTGATAGGTGTTTATATCTTAGAATTTAGGTGGACTAATTAATATTTGACAACTGTACTGTTCAAATTGATTTTATGGCAGTGGTTCCAAATTTAAAATAAACAATTATAAAAAATAAAAATCTCTGATAGCTAAGTATAAACAACTAGTAGCTAATTCATGAATAACTAGCAAGTGATAGAGAGTAGTTATTGCAACTACACATAAAGAACAACATAGAAAACAAGCACTTAGCTTGTAACTTTTGGAGATTCACTGCCTCAAATTAAAGGACTGTGCTAGTGTTTATATATATAAACAATATATTCTAGTCACTTGGCAATGAGTTGGTAGAAGAGAATGTCAACCTACGGTATATTAAGAGACCGTAGTCAGTCGAACTCATTAAGTCGAATATATTTATATAGCTAGTTGGTCCCATGTTTTCAAGCTTATTATTTTCCCTGAAGGGTTCATAGTATAAAGATAACTCAAGCCCTTTCTTGAACACAACTAGAGTATGACAGTGCATCCCATCTCGTGCATTCATTGACTTCCATCTACTCAATTCGCTGCGAGATTATAGCATTGGTAGGTAACTAAGGTAACATTCAAATTGACAGCGAAGGGGGTAACGCATCGTCCTATGTCTCTCTAGTAGTACGTCCACTGTACCTACTGCTCCGCCAATATTGTGATGGCTTAGATCATGTCCCTTTGATCGTTAAGGTCGTGCTGACATAGATTCACATGGAGTCATTTCATGGGGTAGTTCGGTGCATAGTTGATGGCAGCTAGCTTGCCAATGGCAGACCAGCTTGCGCTTGCATCCAGGTAAGCAGGGTATCGTTTATAGATGAGAAGTATGGAAACATTGGTATATTTATCTCGAGGGAATCAATAGACATAAAGTCGAAGGATAGTGATGATTCCTTCCACTCTATAGGGTAAATACAAATAATGATATGATATCCATCGATCGGTCATTAAACACTTTCTAACCAGGGAATCTACTGCAACACTCACAATTTGGCTGCACACATTAGTGAAGGTTGGAGGCAGATATAAAACAAAGATAATGCGGAATGAGCTACGACTCTTCAATCTTTATTCATAAACGGAGATCAACTGATGTAATACGAACAATAATGCAATGTGTATTTAAACACTTATGGAAAACCCTAAAAGCTCTAACCTAGCTTTTGCATGCATGCAAAGCATGCTGTTGCATTTATTAACTGAACTTCTAAATAGTAACTCAAGTAAAAGCTAAAGCTAACTAAAGTAATTAGTATTTCTAACACTCCCTCTTAATTACTACTGCTGACTACTGCAGCTTTTACAATGCCTAAATTATTTCTATGAATTTCAAAAATATCTTTTGCCAATGGCTTTGTGAATATGTCAGCCAATTGGTCAATCGATTTACAATGCTCAACATGAGCTTCACCATTGTTCACAAGCTCTCTTATGAAGTGATATCTAGTATCAATGTGCTTGCTTTTCTGGTGAAAAACATGGTTTTTGGATAGAGCGATTGCTGAGTTGTTGTCACAATAAACTGTGGTTGGTCCTTCTTGTTTCTGTTGAAGACCTTCTAAAACTCTGCGTAACCAAAATGCTTGACATGCTGCTGATGTCGCTGCTACATACTCTGCTTCTGCCGATGAAAGTGTCACAATGGGTTGTTTCTTGGATGCCCATGAAATCACCCCTGATCCAAGATGAAAAACATGACCGGAAGTGCTCTTCCTGTCATCCAAACTTCCTGCAAAATCACTGTCAGTGAAACCTGTCAAAACATCATACTCCGTGCTTGAGTATAAAATTCCATAACTTGAAGTCCCTGCAACATATCGTAAGATCCTTTTGCCAAATTTCCAATGCGAGTCTTTGGGAGACTCCATGAACCTTGAAATTAAGCTTACAGCAAACATAATATCAGGTCTCGTAGCTGTGAGGTACATGAGACTTCCTACAAGAGTCTTATACAATGTTGGATCTACATTGGGACTGCAATCTTCTTTGCTCAACTTAGTACCTGTTGCCACTGGTGTAGGTGTTGTTTTGCAATTAAGCATTCTGAGTCGCTTAAGAACTTCATTAGCATATTTATTTTGAGAGATAAATATACCCTTTTCTGACTGTTCTACTTCTAGGCCAAGAAAGAACCTCATCAATCCAAGGTCTGTCATCTCGAACTCTTTCTTCATAGCTGCCTTGAACTCATCTACTGAGAGGTCACCTGTAAAAATCATATCATCAACATACAAACAAACTATTAAAATCTGTCCTTATTGATTTACCTTTGTGTAAAGTGTTGGTTCGCTGCTGCTTTTGCTAAAACCATTTTTGATCAGATAAGAATCAATTCTGCAGTACCAAGCTCTTGGAGCTTGCTTGAGCCCATATAGAGCTTTCTTCAACTTGTAAACTTTCTCTTCATGTTCTTTTATTTCATACCCATGTGGCTTCTCCACATAAATTTCTTCTTCAAGAATTCCATTAAAGAATGCCGACTTGACATCCATCTGATACACTTTCCATTTATTCTGTGCTGCAATTGCTAGGACTGCTCTTACTGTGTCCAATATTGCCACTGGTGGAAAATTTTCTCCAAAATCAATTCCTGGTTGTTGCGAGAAAACCTTTGCTACTAACCTTTCCTTGTACCTATCAATCTCACCTTTTTCATTGAGTTTGGTTTTATAAACCCACTTCACACCGATGGGTTTCTTATTCTTTGGCAGGTCAACTAGATCCCATGTATCATTTCTCTCAATGGAATCTATCTCTTCATCCATAGCATTTACCCAATGCTCTTGTTTTACAGCCTCTTCATAAAACACAGGTTCACTAGCAATACAAACATAATTGGTATTTGCATCCAATTCATCATAAATATCTGTCAATCTTCTAGTCTTTTTATTACTATGATTAGATTCATTACCTGACTGCGGACTTGATGCTTCACCTCGAACTGAGTTTCTAAGTGTTCTTTATGGAGTATTTGCTACTGGTGAAGATGCTACTAGATCTTGTTATCCAATCAGCTCCTCATCTTCTCCATCTTCTGGTTGGGGTATTGCAGCTCCCATACCCTTGTCTATGGTTCCATTCCATGACTCTTCCTCCTTGAAAAAAACATCTCTGCTAAGAATAACCTTTTTGGTAATAGGGTTATACAGCTTGTAGGCTTTAGTTTGTTCACTGTATCCAAGAATTATACATTTCTCACTCCTGTCATCTAGCTTTTTTCCTAGCTGTTTAGGAACATGAGCATAAGAAACACAACCAAATACTCTGAAATGAGAAACATTACAAGTCATACCTGACCATGCTTTCTCTGGTACTCTGTTCTTCACAATTTTGGTGGGAGATCTGTTCATCACATGAACAACACAAGCCACTACATCTCCCCAAAATTCATGGGACACATTTCTTCCTTTCAGCATGCTCCTTGCCATATTCATGATGGTTCTGTTCTTGCGTTCTGCAATACCATTCTGCTGAGGAGTATATCTTGTAGTGAATTGCCTCTTGATTCCATGATGCTTGCAGTAATCATGAAATTCCTTTAATTCATACTCTCCCCCTCCATCAGATCTCAATACTTTGAGTTGATAACCACTCTGTTTTTCAACCAAAGCCCTAAATTCCTTGAACTTGCCAAAAGTTTCAGCCTTCTGACGAAGGAAATACACCCATGTTTTTCTACTGAAATCATCAATAAATGTAAGGAAATAATAGCTTCCACCAATCGATTGAGTTTGCATTGGTCCAACCAGATCATTATGAATAAGTTCTAAAGGTGCAAGTGCCCTTCGAGACATACCTTTAGGAAAGCTATCCCTGTGCTGCTTTGCAATGATGCAACACTCACAACTGCTTTCTGGCTCCTTCATAGGGGGCAATCCCTTTACCATCTCTTTCTGCTGCAAAAACTTAAGACCACCAAAGTGAATATGTCTGTATCTAAAATGCCATAACCAATAATCATCCATGCAAGTGGCGTTTTGAGCAAAAGAGGTTACCTTGCTACTGCAATTCATGACTAGTGGATACATCCTGTTCCTAGTCACTTGTATTTTGATGATCAAATATCGATTTGGGTCATAAATTTCACAGTCTGATCCATCAAAGACAAGTTTGTACTTCTTTTCAGTGAGTTGCCCAATGCTAAGCAGATTATGCTTCAATCCTGGAGCATAATAGACATCTGAGATTGTCTTTTGTTGGCCTTGTTTGGTCAGAATGTTGACCACTCCTTTTCCAAGAACTGGAACTACCTCATCCGTGCCAACTTTGACCTCTGTCCTCACCGATTCATCTAGGTCTGCAATTAGACCTCTGTCACCTGTCATATGGTTACTGCAGCCACTATCTAAAAGCCAAAGTCCCTTTGGGCTTTCGTGTGCAGCATGACATGTAAGAAATAACACATCATCTTTATATTCAGAGGTATTAGTCACATTAGCATTATGATTTGCTTGATCAGCCTTTTTGTTTTTGCATTCATGAGCATAATGCCCTAATTTATTGCAATAATAACACTGAATATTATATTTATCTGACCTTTTTTTGTCGCAGTTTCCGCCTTCATCGTTATGATGGTGATCTTGATCTCCATTGCCATTACTTCGGCCACTTCTGCCTCGTCCTCTTGATCCTCCTCTGCCTCTGCCTCTTGCGGATGAGACATGTGCTTTGAAAGCATTCTCTTGAGAGGATTCTTCATTCCTGTTGAGTCTGGATTCGAATGAAAGTAAAGATCCAGTCAACTCGTCTATAGAGAGAGTACTTAGATCTTTTGCTTCTTCAATCGCTAAAACTTTCGACTCAAATTGGTGGGGTAGGGATCTTAGAACTCTTTCAACCACCCTTTGATCTCCAATCTTTTCACCATAGATATTCAGCTGATTAACAATCCCCATGACTTTGGTCATGAAAGAGTCTACAGAGTCTGATTCTTTCATCTTCAGATCTTCAAAGTCTCTTCTTAGGTTTTGGAGTGTTGCTGTTTGAACCTTACCAGCACCTTGATAACTTGTCGCCAAGGTATCCCATACTGCTTTGGCATGTAAAGATGCTGATATCTTTGGAAATATGATGTTATCCAAAGCGTTCATTATGAGATGCAGTGCCTTTGAATCCTTCTTCCTATGCGCTCACAGGACATCCTTCTCTGCGTTTGAAAGGGCTTGAAAAGCTGCATCATCTGCAGGTTTGGAATAGCCATACACGACATATTCCCATGCATCTTCTGACATGAGATAAACCGCCATCCTCGTGGCCCAGACATCATAGTCCTTTTTCCCTGTAAGAGGAGAAATCTGAGATTGATTGCTACTAGAAGACATAGACGCTGTGGTGTCTTTCACTGGCTCTATACAAAATAATCTCCCTTCCTTTTTTTTTTTTTAAATAATAATTCTCCCTCTTAAACAAGATTTGAAAAATATCTTCAAATATCTTCTTCACTTGTAAAAAGAAAAAAATTCTTACTCAATAACTGCGTGAAAGTCAAAAAACAATCACATAAAGTAAAAAAAAAAATTGCACTTGTCCAAAAATGCCGCCTTGTTTCAATTACCGCTCTTTGTCTTAGGGAGAGGCCGCGGTGAAATCTTGATTTTTTACCTTGTATCTCCCCAAACTACCGCGCTTTATACTATGTTGTGGGTGCGATAGTTCCTAAAGTACAGCTCTGTGGACTATAGGGAGGGCGCGGTACTCCAAAAAAAAAAAATTATAATAATTTCTCCAAAAAAAATTCTTCAAAAAAAAACTTACAAATTCTTCAAACCTACGGCTTTGGCTTCTCCGGAAATTGATACTACCAATTTGATCTTTTCCTATGCTCTGATACCAAACTGAAGGTTGGAGGCAGAAATAAAACAAAGATAATGCGGAATGAGCTACGGCTCTTCAATCTTTGTTCATAAACGGAGATCAACTGATGTAATACGAACAATAATGCAATGTGTATTTAAACACTTATGGAAAACCCTAAAAGCTCTAACCTAGATTTTGCATGCATGCAAAGCATGTTGTTGCATTTATTAACTGAACTTCTAAATATTAACTCAAGTAAAAGCTAAAGCTAACTGAAGTAATTACTATTTCTAACAATTAGTATTACCCAAAGGAACATATATTGATGTACCAAGTTACATTCTATTTACATTGGATTTTTCAAATGGATATATTCACCACTTCATCCAAGATCAAATTGTCTGCTATTCTTCTTAAGAGATCTACTTAAGCATGGAAACGTAAATTGATAACCTTTACATAATTTTCTCTATCTACGTTCGGTCTATAAGAAATCAATTATATATGCCACTGCCTCGAAGATCCATTACATGCCATCTTTCTTAAGTATATAAGATGGCCACCATAAACAATAGGTAGATAAATCTATGGTGTTGGTGTATATACAAATCTCGTCCATAAGAATAACCATTATCCACCATTAAGAAGAGTGATCGAACAAATTGGAGATCATTATTCACCTCTAAAACGACTATCATAAACACATTAAGCTTATACACATCGCCTTTTTTTTAAGATACAAGGAAAACCGTAACTCCCCCAATATTACTTGGAGACCCACAACCTTACCACAAATGGTTAAATGTTTCATTAAGAATGTAAATGTAGGTCGAGAAAATGCGAAATTTAAATTCAGATGAACAGAGTTACATTAAACTCCTTTGAAAGTGGGAATAATAGCATACCACGAGCAAGATCCACATCAACAGAAACTACCTATTTTGAAGAAATTATGGGGATTATTCAAAATCATGTTGACATATTTGAAAACTGTACTTATTTAGTAGCATATTTGAACATCTATAAATCACAAATTAAGTGTCACCAACTCTCTATTATGCATGCTTGAGTTATCAGTTATCACATATAAACCATAAAATATTGACGTTACATTTGTCTCATCTTCTTGTAATCTAAGAAGATGATTTTGTTAATCCAAACACATATTGAATAGTTATAACTGGAGTCGTGAGCAATAATAAAATACTTAGGTTTATTATATTAACATGTTAGGTTGACATTTTTACTATGGTTATGTTTGTCCGAAATCACGGTCTCAGTGACCCGGGGCTGCTTTATTATATTCTGAGAGTAGGAATAGGGTAAAACTGAAGGGAAAAGGAACACCGCGCAGTAAATAGTGTTTGACTCCGCAGTAACTTAGTATCTTCTTTTTCTTTAGATTGGGACTTCGCACCCTCTAGCAGGAATCTCAAATTTCTCTTCGCGGAACCCTTCCTTCACTAAGAATTAACTTCGCAGTATTAGCTGCGCGAAAACTAACTTTTACTGCGCAGGGTTAACTTCGCAGTACAACATTTGACTTCGCAGTGGTTAACTGCGCGGGATTAACTGCGCGATTTCAACTTTTTGCTGTGCGGTGAACTTCACAGTGATGCGAAGCTATCTTTGCCACAATTCTTCACTTCACTAACTTCACCAATACTTCGCGGCATGCTTAATCGAACTTTATCATAAAATATATATCTTTAACTAAAAACATCTAACGCGAAGTTACTCCTTGTTAAATTTAGAACATTCACTGCGGTGAACTATTTGGAAATCTTGATTCCTTTTACAAGGTAAACTGCGCAGCTCCTCAATTCATGGAAGTGAGTTTCACTGCGGACTTTTACATTCACAGAGCTTGAGATTTTGATATAATTCACGAGAGCTTCTTCTCCTTTTTTCTTCTTACACATATCTCAGATAGTTTTTAAACTAAGAGCTTCTACTTATAGATATTTCTATCAACCGACTTAGGATTACTGCAGGAATGCATTAATCACAGTAATAAATTCTATCCTAAATTTTCTTGACTTGCGAACTATTAACGTTGTTTCATTAATGAAAACATAATGTGTCCCGGATTGGATGAGAACTGACTGACAGACTGATGCTGCGGGCATCACACTGACACAAATAGTCTGACAGGGTTGACTGACGGGGTTTCTGAAAAAGATGGCGCAGTAACTACGCGATCAACTCAATTAATTAGATATTTCCAACACTCCCCCTTAATTATGAGCGGATGGGGATCTTTTAAACAGAAGTAAAATATTACAAAATGTTTCAGAGCAGAAACATGCTCTGTTCATGATGAAGTTCACTGCGTGGAGCTTGTCATTCCCAAACAACTTCACAGATACTAAAATGGGTCTTTTTCTAGTGGTTTGGTAAAGATGTCTGCTACCTGATCTTCAGACCTGCAAAATTCTAAACAGATTTCTTTGTTGTTTATCAACTCTCTGATGATGTGATACCTTGTGTCGATGTGCTTGGTTCTTTTGTGGTAGACATGATTCTTTGATAGTGCGATAGCTGAATTGTTGTCGCAGTAAATGACTGTAGGTTCTTGCTGATGCTACGACAAATCACTTAACATTCTGCGCATCCAAACGGCTTGACATGCAGCGTTTGTAGCTGCAACATACTCTGCTTCTGCTGAAGAAAGAGTTACTATGGGCTGTTTCTTTGAAGCCCATGATACAACACCTTTTCCTACATGAAATGTATTCCTAGATGTGCTTTTTCTGTCATCTATGCTGCCTCCACTGTCACTGTCAGTGTATCCAATGAGTTTGAAATTTTCTGAGGTGGAATACAGAATACCAAAGTCTCTTGTTCCATTTACATACCTCAGAATTCTTTTACCTGCTTGCCAATGCGATTCTTTTGGTGACTCCATGAATCTTGAGATTAAACTCACTCCATACATGATGTCTGGCCTTGTTGTTGTAAGATACATAAGGCTTCCCACGAGCCTTTTAAACAGTGTAGGATCTACATTGGATCCATCATCATCCTTGCTTAATTTCAAACCTGTTATCACTAGTGTTGGAGCTGTTTTGCTATTTAACATATTAAACCTATTGAATACATCACTTGCATACTTTGAATGAGATATAAATATCCCATTTTCATTCTGTTGGACTTCAATGCCCTGAAAGTACTTCATAAGCCCCAAGTTAGTAATTTCAAATTCACTTTCCATGATTGTTCTAAATTCTTCTATGCCAAAATCGCCAATAAATATTAAATCATCTATATACAGGAAAACAATCAGCTTATTACCTTGCTGGTTGATTTTTGTGTATAGCATTGGTTCACATTCACTTCTGTGAAATCCATTCTGGATGAGATATGAGTCAATCCGACTGTACCAAGCTCGAGGAGCTTGCTTCAGACCATACAGTGCCTTCTTCAGTCTGTATACTCTGTGTCCTTGTCCAAGAACTTCATAGCCTTGTGGCTGCTCCACATATACTTCTTCTTCTAAATATCCATTTAGAAATGCGGACTTAACATCCATTTGAGAGACAGGCCATTTATTTTGTGCTGCGATGGCAAAAACTGTTCTGATAGTGTCCATGTGAGCTACAGGTGCAAAAGTTTCATTGAAGTTTATGCCAAGTTGCTGAGTGAACCCTCTTGCTACCAATCTCGCCTTGTGCTTCTACACATTTCTTTCAGCATCTTGCTTGGTTTTATAAATCCATTTCACGCTTATTACATCATTGTCCTTAGGAACATCAACTAGTTCCCATGTCTGATTCTTCTCTATGCATTCTATTTCTTCATTCATGGCTTGTGCCCAGACTTCATCTTAAACTACTTCTTCATATGTTAGCGGATCATTAGCTTCAGAAAATAATGCAAAACAAGAGAAATAATTAGGTGTACCAGCCTCATATATCTCACGCAGACTTCTTGTCCTTGGTGGAGTTACTGGTGTTGAACTGTGTGAACTGCTTGATGGAGTTTGCTATGCACTTGGAGTGCTTGTCGGAGTTGCTGCGACCTGTGTCGGAGTTGCTTGTGTTGAACCATGCTGCGCAGTCCTTGGAGTAGGCGGTGCTGCGAAGTTTTGATTCATATGCGGAGTCTCAACCACATCTTTTGCGATGTCATCATGTTCAACATGTGACACGATTTTCACATTTTTCTCAACAGTTCCATCCCATGCTTCATTTTCCACAAACTGAACATCGCGGCTAATAATAACCTTTCTTGTGACAAGATCATACAACTTGTATGCTTTTGTGTCTTCAGAGTATCCAATAAAGATGCATTTCTGTCCTTTATTGTCTAATTTTCTTCTCAGCTTATCTGGAACATGTGCATATGCTACACAACCAAAAACTTTTAGATGCGAAACACTATGTTTCATACCTGTCCATGCTTCCTGCAGAACCTTGTTCTTCACGCTTTTTGTCAGACATCAATTCATGATGTATACTATGGTTGCCACTGCTTCAGCCCAGTATTCATTTGACAGATGCACGACTGCCAACATACTGTGCACCATCTCCATGATGGTTCTGTTCTTTCTCTCCACGATACCGTTTGGCTGCGGTGTATACCACGCAATGAATTGCTTCTGTATGCCATGATTCTTGCAAAAATTTAGGAAATCATTTGAGACATACTGACCACCTCTATCTGTTCTTAATATCTTGATGCTGTAACCACTCTGCTTCTCCACAAGTGCCTTGAACTGCTGAAAATAGTCAAATGCATCAGATTTATGCTTTAGAAAATAAAATCATGTTTTTCTTATGAAATCGTCAATGAAAGTGAGAAGATAAGTGCATCCTCCCATGGATGGTGTTTGCATTGGTCCACAGATATCAAAGTGCACAATTTCAAGTGGTGCGTGAGCTCTATATGACTTTCCGATTGGAAAAGTCTCTCTATGCTTCTTTCCAAAGATACAGCCTTCACAAATTCTCTCTGGTTTTTCAATCAATGGAAATCCTTTCACCATATCCTTCATGTGCAGTAGCTTCAGTCCACCAAAGTTCAGATGTCCAAATCTTAAATGCCATAACCAGGATTCATCCTTTATTTCTGTCTGAAACAGAGCTTGCATTGCGCTGCCTTTTTCTTCCTTGTCATTGCGAACTTCTGCTCCTTTGCTTTCTGTCTTGAACGCAGCTTCATAATTTTCTTTCTAACTTTCATGAACAACATGAGTATTTTTACCTTTGATGATTGGTGTTATCCTCAAAGGAAACAAGCGATTGCTTGTCATCTGCACTTCGGCTATTAACTGATTGCTTGGGTATACATCTTTGATCACACAACGCTTCCCTATCATATGAACTCTGTAACCTTTTTCCATCATCTATCCAATGCTCATCAGATTATGCTTCAAACCTTGAACATAATACACATCAAGCATAAATATATGCTCCCCCTGTTTTGTTAGAATATCAACAGTACCCTTACCCAAAACAATGACTTGGATATTGTTTCCAAGTGTTACATCAGTTTGAACTGATTTATCTAGGCTAGAAAATAAACTTAAATTACTAGTCATATGATTGCTACAACCTGAGTCTAAATACCATATGTCATTTGGACTTTCTTGGATGTCATTGCATTCCAGTGATGATGCGCATGCCAAGAAGAGTGAACTGTTCGGCGCGCTACTACTGCTTGACTGAGTTTCACCTTGCTTTCCTTGGTCATACTGCTTCTTCCTGCATTCATATGCAAAGTGTCCATACTTCTTGCAGTAATGACATTGAATTTTTTATTTATCATACCTTTTCCCACTTGGCTGATTGGGGGTATGATCCTGGTTTCTTCCCGTGGCATGTGCAGGACTGCTGCTGTGACCTCCTCTGAACGAACTTCGTCCTCTGCCTCTACCACGACTTATTGATGACTGTGCTGCGAACGCACCTTCCAACGATGTTTCTGAACTGCTGATTCTATGTTCATGATTGAGTAATGAGGCTTGCAACTCATCAACGGTATATATGGACAGATCTTTATTTTCCTCTAGGGTCACAACCAAAGATTCAAATTTCTTTGGAAGAACTCTAAGAACCTTTTCAACAACTCTTTGGTCAGTTAGATTTTCTCCATGATACTTTATTTGATTAACTAGACCAATTACACGAGTATAGAATGAGTCTACTGACTCTGTATTATTCATTGACAAAGATTTAAACTCTCTTCTAAGAATTTGAAGTTTGGCGGTCTTTACCTTGTTGAAACCTTGATATGTTGTTTCCAGCATGTCCCGCGCTTCTTTTACCGACTGCGCTGCTACTACTCTTGGGAGTATGGATTCATGTGTCGCTTGATGTATGTGGAATAGTGCCTTTCCATCTTTCTTCCTTTGTTCCCTCAGAACATCCTTCTCAGCGTGTGTGAGATTGTTGTATGCTGCTGCATCTGCTGGTTCTGCATAACTAGTTTGGACTATGTCCCATACATCTTGACCTCTAAACAAGGCCTTCATAGTTAGAGACCAATATTCATAATTTTTACTAGTAAATATTTGGGTTTGCAAATTTCCCGAAGTGGAAGCCATCTTTAAAAGCTTTTCCCTTATGAATTTAATTCCTTCTTTCCGTAAACCGAGCTCTGATACCAGATGAAGGGAAAAGGAACACCGCATAGTAAATAGTGTTTAACTGCGCAGTAGCTCAGTATCTTCTTTTTCATTAGATTTGGACTTCACACCCTCTAGCAGGAATCCCAAATTTCTCTTCGTGGAACCCTTCCTTCACTAAGAATTAACTTCGCAGTATTAGTTGCGCGACAACTAATGTTTACTGCACAGGGTTAACTTCGCAGTACAACATTTGACTTCCCAGCAGTTAACTGCGCAGGATTAACTGCGCGATTTCGACTTTTTGCTGCGCGGTGAACTTCACAGTGATGCGAAGTTATCTTTGCCACAATTCTTCACTTCGCTAACTTCACCAATACTTCACGGCATGCTTAATCAAACTTTATCATAGAATATATATCTTTAACTAAAAACATCTAACGCAAACTTACTCCTTGTTAAATTTAGAACATTCACTGCGGTGAACTATTTGGAAATCTTGATTCCTTTTACAAGGTAAACTACGCAGCTCCTCAATTCATGGAAGTGAGTTTCACTGCGGACTTTTACATTCACAGAGCTTGGGCTCTTGATATAAATCATGGGAGCTTCTTCTCCTTTTTTCTTCTTACACATCTCTCACATAGTTTTTAAACTAAGAGCTTCTACTTATAGATATATGTATCAACCAACTTAGGATTGCTACAAGAATGCATTAATCACAGTAATAAATTATATCCTAAGTTTTCTTGACTTGCGAACTATTAACAAGGTTTCATTAATGAAAACATAATGTGCACTGGATTGGATGAGAACTGACTGACAGACTGATGCTGCGGACATCGCGCTAAAACAAACAGTCTGATAGGGTTTACTGACGGGGTTTCTAACAAAGCCGGCACAGTAACTACATGATCAGCTCAATTAATTAGATATTTCCAACAAAAACTAACTAGTTATGTTATACTTAACGAATAGGCAAGCCTACTCCTATTAATGTTTCTTGAAATGAACTTTGATTGATCCTATATAAACATTATTTTCTTCAATATCACCCATATAGGTTATTCAGGAGTATATTTAAGTGACCTAATACAGGAGAAATAATACCTTTCTCAAACGTTTTTTAGGGTCACGGATCCATTACACAAATCTTTCCACAGGATGGTGTCTTCTCTGCAAATAGGGACTTGGAGCTCATTATTGGTGTCGATGATTACGATCTCAATGATTCCCGTATCGGGAGCTGACCGGGCCGCATAAAAAATAATTAGACTACATGGGCAGCCTTTTGTCTCTTCGATCACTATATCAGGTATGTTACAGTCAATCAAAAGAAAAGGTCAGGCTCTCTTCTATTTATTAATTGAGGTCGACCGTCAATACTTTTCCAGGCTACCTCTGGTACTATGGATTAATAGAGGTTTGTCCAATTCTTAGACTCCATATATATACATTTAAGTACCTCCGTGTAAAAATTATATAATGTTAGATAAAAATGCAGGAATAATTGATTTTTACATGGAAAAACCACACACCCATTGATGCCTACTTTTCATGATCTACTTGGCTATAACTAACTTAACTAGCCCCCAGTCTACAAGCATGTCCAACTTCCATCAACATGTGAACAATGTTTGGTAAGCCATATATTCTGATGATGTTGGGATAGGTTGTCTAGAATAAAATTTGAAAGAAAAATTTACATGTGATAATTGTAGTTGAGGTGATCATCTTTATGAAACCCAGCGAAATCTAAGTTTGTTGTCTATTGCTTTGTAAAATATGGACCGTTAGGAAGGTTCTCAATTGGCATTCATGCAAATGACCAAATCCAACATGAAATCTATGCATGCCAAGATAGAGGCTAAGGATAAAATAATTTCTACCCTCAAAGAACAGATTTGAGCAATAGAGAGCGAGTCTTCTTGCAAGACAAAGTTCACTGATGTGGTTTCTTCCATGAGAAGAACAATATCTGAGATGGTGGTTAAGTTCATTGGTGAACTAAACCTTATGGCCACCTTTTTAAATGCCTTGATCTATTTTAATATGATCGTAGAGGGAAATATGGAGGAAGTATTCATTTAAAGGTTAAAAATACTACGATGCATGGATTGGCAGGAACGACATACTCTGTTCCCAGAATTAGTCCCAACCTTGCACCTTGCCAAGGATGATAAGATACACACTAGGTTTATTGATCAAGATGCCACTATACTCTAGAGGGAACATGATCCCAATATTTCGCATTCCCAATATGGCTCACGAGGTCTTAATTTCTAGTCCATTTGTCCTTATTAAGTTGAACTCTCTTCCAAAGACATGATTTCCACCACAATATTAATACTAGGCTTAAACAACATGAAATCAACCGATTTCCACCACATGAACTCAACTTAATTTTAAATAACAAGCAATGTGGTCAAATCACAATGTCTTTGAGAATGAGATAATGAACACATAACCCCAACAATCAAACTCAAATGGACGATTCAATTTGAATAAAATTGATATCAATGCAATTCTACATGCAAATACTTTATGGATTTCACTGGACTATGAACCTACTATTGGAGAAAAATGTTGTACGACTTAAGCTCCCAACCCAAGGTTTTGATCACCTGATATCTGCCATAGATAGGAGCACCAATACAAAAAAAATATTTGCTACTAGCTTACTTCAATGGAAGGAATGTAAACCATGCTGGTGTACTTGAAAAAATTATCAACAAAAATACCAGAATTCCAAGAATGCAAAAGTAAAACGCCCTTTCTTAAATACCTTGAATACATAATTTAGAGGGGATGAACCCTAACGAGAAGAAAAGTTACATCTTATCTAAGTATGTAGTCCAATTATTGGTGGGTATTTTTTTTGTTTATCTTCATGGTTTGAGCCTATGAGATAGGATGGTGACTACTTCAAAAACACCCATCCATATGTTATGCCAATATATGCACAACACTCAAACCCAACGTCCGACCCATGGTATGGGGATATTCTACTATATCTCCAAACCCAACGTTTTCGCCTCGACCTCAACCGCGAAGAACGTCGACGTATCCGACATCATGCAAAGTACTACCTTATAATTAATGATACCCTTTACCGTCGTGGTGTTGATACCGTTCTTTGACATTGTTTAACTGTAGACGAGGCTGAACACGTTCTTAATGACTGCCATGCTGGAGCATGTGGTGGTCATCTCTCTGGGATGGCTACGGCCCAGAAGATACTACGAGTAGGATATTTCTGGCCCTCGATTTTCAAGGACTGCATTGAAACAGTCAAGAAATGTCCACCCTGCCAATTCTTCCACAGTAAGACATGCTCGCATCCCGCTCCACTTCATCCTGTAGTTTTCGTCGACCCCTTTGGCAAATGGGGTATCGATTTCATGCACTGTAAGCCCACTTCAGACGGGGGGCATAGCTATGTCATAGTAGCTGTGGATTATTTCACAAACTGGGCTAAAGAGATGCTTACTTATGCTGAGGATGGTAATAATGTTAAATTTTCAGAATTTACTTCAATCTGATCTAGGATCTTAACTGAGAGAACAACATGTACAGCATATCTATAGCATATCAATCATGGAGACAATAATGCAAGCACACAAGAGACACAAAGATTTACTTGGGGAAAACCATAAAGGTGAAAAACCCCAATAACTTCCTCAGAGATAGATAGAGCAATGATACAACCAACCATAAGAGATAGACATAACCTAGCAGCAGATCCTCCTCCTCCATAAGTGCACCTCTCCTCCTTGAGAGCATGTGTGAGAAGTGAGTGAGTAAATAGAGTGCCTCCCGCACTCTATTTATACTTGACTTGACTTGCCTTTTTACCTAACTCATGTAGGCTCGAACTTAACCACATAATATAATGCTGACTGGGCCGACCCCCAATAGGGTGGTCTAATAACCCTTTGACCCACATGGCCTATACAGGGCCGACCCCAAACAAGGTGGTCTAATAACCCATCAAGTATAAGTTACGACACTTACAATATAAATGACGACACTTCCTTATAGAGGAATAATACCATCTCTATAGGAATACAATATACATATATGTGAAATACATTCCGAAGTTACATATACATCAACACTCCCTCTTAACTAGGAAGGTATTTCTCAGCACAGTTCTTCTAGCACAAGTCATCTTCTCTTAATCATCGTCACTGGATAATCGTCATCGAGTCATCATCATCGTCACTGCTGCTGCTATCTCAATCAATCTCTGAATCTACTCGTCATAGGAAGTTCTACAGAGCCAGTCATTTTTCATACTGGATGTAGGCCCACCACCTGCAGGTCTTCGTCATCACTGGCCATACTGTGGAATCCTCAGGACTTTTACGTGCGTCACAAAACCTCGCAAGAGCATTTTCCAGATGTCCCAGGGCATAGATTACATGCCATAGGCAAAACCTCGAAAGACCATCTGCAAATCTCCCAGGGCACAAATTATATGTGACCTCACCACAAAACCTCGAAAGAGAATCCCAGGACTGATTACGAGCACAAGGCTCAACCTATCGGATCTCCCAGGGCACAAATTACAGGTGGTCACCACAAAACCTCGCAAGAGCATCCCAGGACTGATTACGGGCACACAGCCCAACCTATCGGATCTCCCAGGGCACAAATTACATGTGGTCATGGCAAAACCTCGCAAGAGCATCCCAGGACTGATTACGGGCACACAGCCCAACCTATCGGATCTCTCAGGGCACAAATTACATGCCATAGGACAAAACCTCGAAAGAGCATCTGCCAGATATCCCAGGGCACAAATTACATGCCATCGACAAAACCTCAAAAGACTATCTGCAGATCTCCCAGGGCACAAATTATATGTCCTCCCAAGCAAAACCTCGAAAGAGCATTTGCCAGATGTCCCAGGGCACAGATTACATGCCATAGGCAAAACCTCGAAAGACCATCTGCAAATCTCCCAGGGCACAAATTACATGCTTATCTGCACAACCTGATCCACGGCCACAAAGTATCAAACTGATACTCACCATACATCATCCTGATGTATCCATGATCATCCTGATCATCATCACTGCAACGTCCTGCTGCATGTCATCTGGAGCAACATCCTGAAGCTCGTCATCTATGATCATCCTGACCATCATCACTGCAACGTCCTGCTGCATGTCATCTGGAGAAACATCCTGAAGCTCGTCATCTATGATCATCCTGACCATCACTGCAACATCCTGCTGCATGTCAACATACCTGATCCACCTGATCATCAATGCATCTACCTGATGCATACCAAGTATCTATCTGATACATATCATCATACATGATCCTCCTGATCATACAATGTATTCACCTGATACATATCACCATACATGATCTATCTGATCATACAATGTATCCACCTGATACATATACAGATACATGGTCCAAGCATCCAACATGATGCATATACAAAAAATACATACACATGATCCAACTGATCATATCCATCATCAACATGATGCGTACATACATACATAAAAATGATCCAACTGATCATATCCAGCATCCAACATGATGCGTACATACATACATAAAAATGATCCAACTGATCATATCCAACATCCAACATGATGCGTACATACATACATAAAAATGATCCAACTGATCATATCCAAGCAGAAACCAGAACATCATCCTGATGCTCATCATCCAGCGCTTACATCCACAGCCATGTGAAGGATCCTCCTTCCAACATGCTTGGAATGGCTTCAGCAAATGTGTCCATCACTTCTTCCTCGAAGTGTCCTCGATCTGAAGAACGCCAAGCCTCTCTCTGAAGTACTCGAACTTCACCCTGGCTAGTGGCTTCGTCAGCACATCTGCAATCTGCTCGTCCGTCGCAACATACAGGAGCTTCACAGCTCCTCTCTGCACCATATCCCTGATATAGTGATATTTGATCTCTATGTGTTTCGACCTGTCATGAAACACTGGGTTCTCGGACAGCTTCACACAACTGTGGTTATCACAGAAGATACCAGTAGCATCCAACAGGAGATCAAATAACTCAGACAGTAGCTTCCGTAGCCATACTGCCTTACAACTAGCTGAACAAGCTGCAACATACTCTGCCTTAGCTGTACTCAGTGCTACGCAGGACTGCTTCCTGCTAAATCAAGAGATCACACCTGATCCCATACTGAAGCAACACCCAGATGTGCTCTTCCTATCTGCAGCACTGTCAGCCCAATTTGAATCAACATAACCCTGCAGGTTAAACTTTTGATTCACCTCATACCTGAGCCCATAATCCACTGTACCCTTCAGGTACCTCAGAGCCTGCTTTACAGCAACCAGGTGAACACTTCTTGGATCCGTCAGGAACTGGCTCAATGTGTTCACAGCAAAGCAAATGTCTGGTCTCGTGTTCGTCAGGTACATCAAGGACCCAATCATCTGACGATACATAGTGATATCAACTGGCTCAGATGAAGCATCACATAGAAGCTTTAGATTCAATGCCATAGGTGTGGCCATGGCCTTGCAATCCATCATCCCGAACCTCTTCAGGATCTCTACTGCATACTTCCCTTGTCCAAGGAAGATTCCATCACTCTGCCACACCTCCATGCCAAAAACAAATAGTGCATCATCCCCAAGTTCTTCATCTCGAACTCAGCAGCAAGCTTCCGCTGCGTGTCGGTAGTCAATCTATCTTCACCTGTAACAAACAGGTTATCCGCATACAAAAGTAGTATTACTGAATTGTCTTCCTCAACCTTGTAGTAAGGGTTGGAATCCGCTTTACTCTTGGTAAAGCCCAAACTGGATAGAAAGCTGTCTATCCTACCATATCAAGTTCTGCACACATATATGACTACACCATGCTGTCTTGAAATCCATCTTGTGCATCTTCTATTTCATCACTTTTGTATTTCTCAATGCTGCTATCTGCAACATGCTTGATCTGATAGTTCTATTTGGAAGTCACAACAGACTTCCCTTTAGTTCTTGGGATCGCATCCCAAACATCATTCTTCATGATCGACGGCTCATGGCATTCCATCCCAAATCCTGGGAACTTCAATATCTTCAATAGATATCATTGTTGCTGGAACAAATGTTGTAGTTCTTCTTTTGTAGGAGATGGCATATGATCTTTCCTACACAACAAGTTAAATTGTATGATTAGAAAACATCTCATAGTTTTCAGAACAAATTCTTACACATAAATAAATATGTCATACAGTCATGCAATTATCTTAGCCAATGCTTCAATACAACATTTATCCATATTCCGTAACTTTCTAGATGCCTTCCAATCTCTACCAGAACATTGTTAAGAGTGTGCACAACTCCCAACATGTCAGCAAAGAGGTTTCATTCTAGATAAGTAGCAATGGAATGTTGTACAGTGCCATAGGCCACTTACCCATGTATATTGGTAGTATACTGTTTCATCAATGCAACTATTCTAATATGCACAATACATATCCTAAGTCTAGGAACATGAGCATATACATCATTTGAACAATTTTATTTAAACAAACAAATATGCATGAAATGATAATTAAAATACTTATCTTTGTTTGTTCGTTGGGTGGACTCCCTCTGAGTCTTTGCTTCTTTGCGGGAGATACTGGAGTCATAATATGAAGTAGCTTCTTCTACACCTTTCTGTTGTGGAATGTAGGAAGAAGTTCAACTCCCTCTGAATATCTACATCCTTGCAGAAGCTACTGAAGTGTGCTCCTTTGCTTTCTTTGCAGGAACAACTGGAGTGTGCTCCCTCTTGATCTTTGCTTCCTGGATTACCTGTCCTTGAACTTACATTCATCCTTGGTCCCTATGCATGCTTATTAGTATCATGATTTTGTTATCCTTGTGATCTCATATAAAATCATACATTCATTAGTATACTATTAAAACACAATAATCTCAAGCATGTATAGTCATGATCATTTCAAACAGAAATAATAAGCATTAGCATTCAAGGTTTATGTAGGAATCTTATGGTTAGCATAACATGTCTAAACCTATAATTACTCAAACCTATGACTCTTCGGGTTAGTTGAGTCATCAATTAAGATAAGAGATATAATATGCATAAAACCTGTGATTATTCAAACCTATACCTTCATGATTCTTATGGTTAGTCATATCATCAATTATGGTAAGAAACATAATATGCATACAACCATGATTATTCAAACTTATGACTTCATGAATAATCATTATCAACAACACAACAGTATAAGATCCTAAACAAAGGTAGGATTCTAGCTTGATATAGGAAAAACATACCTGGATTAGCATGCTAGCTAGTTTATGTTTAACATACCCGCATAATGTCTTTTGGTTCTCTTTAGTGACTTGTGCTAGTAACCTGCATGTCTCATAAGTTAACCATTATAAAACCAAGTTATACATACCTCGAGAATGGATCTTCTATGAGATCCATGGCAATGGATGAATCTTTGTCCTCATGTCCTCATGATCATATGTTCTTGGACCAGAACATGATTTGTCTTTCTTGGTGTACCTTTCATTGTTAGTAGACAACATAAACCTCATACAACACCATAATGCATTAGTACAATCATAAGTGTCAACACCCTAACCAATGAATATCTTCTATTATGCATTCATAATTTTGTTAAGGTGATACGACAAATCTAAAATCAAAATTGTACTAACCGTAATAACATGAAGACAAACATACCATAAACTTAATCATGGACAAATATCGAAACATACCTCGATGAGTCATACCTGTCGAGATCGCTTGTAATCTTCTTATGTAAGGCCTTAGCCTCATCTCCCTCTGAAACAGGAACTTCTTCACTTATGCAAGTGACCAATCCATCTTCTTCTAGGATTAACCCAATCCACTTGATTTGCAAGAACTGGACCTGGAGCTGGATATGGGTTTGTCAGAGAAAACCCAAAAATTCAAACTTTGAATTTCAAACTTCCGAAAGGATAGGAATATACGCCTTGATGAACTGATCAAACTGGTATATTCAGAATTTGAAGACTGCAAAGTTTCACTCCTCAATTTTGCCTTTGAAACTTCCAGATTCACTGGACGTGACCCTGAACTGGGGTTTGATGAAGCCCACTCTTCTACCCAATCAAAATCTTTGATCCAAAGCTCTAAGCTTCTATTTTTCTGAGGAGCTTCCAGCCGTGGTCACAGATTTCAAAAATTCCCATTTTTGCAGAAGCCCTAATTTTCCACTTTTCTGATCAAAGTCCCGAACTAGGGTCTGATCAAGCCCGGCCTTCTGCCAAACCAAAAATTCTGATTTTGGTCTCTAAATTTTTATTTTGATGAGTAGCATCCAGCCGTGGTCTCCGATTACAAAAATTCCAACTTTCTACGAAGCCCTAAATTCCGGAATCCATGAATGAAGGTACTCAAAAATAATTCTGTTTTGACAGAAATATGTACCTGATTGTTTCTGGTGTAACTCTGAACTTTTTGATCCACAGGGTCTGAAAACATTTCCTGAGATATCCTGACCTGTTATCTTTCCATCCTGACAGGTCTGACCTCAATTGGATTCTCTGAGAGAGAGTTATGCCAAATGTCGCAACGTGACCTATTTTGGGATAAAACAGGAGAGCGAACTTGTACGGCATGCCACGTGTCACTGCTTTAACTGCGGCCTCTGAAAAAGTTTTCTGAGATAGCTCGGCCTGTTACCTTTCCAACCTGACAGGTCTGACCTCAATTGGACCCTCTGAGAGAGAGTTATGCCAAATGTCGCAACGTGACCTGTTTTGGGAAAATACAGGAGAGCGAACTTGTACGGCGTGCCACGTGTCACTGTTTGACCTTCGTCCTCTGAAAACGTGTTCTGAGATAGTACAGTCTGTGTACTACCTGTACCTTTTCACGAAATTTCATTTGGAGCTTCCTAGCCCAAGTTATGACCTTTTTCCCAAGGTCACCTGATTTTGACTCAGATCTGGAAGAGGCAGAAACCCTATATTGTACAGATCATAAATCACAAAGTACAACGAATTAGAGGTTGTCCTTTGGACACAAGGTACCTCGAGATTTAAAATTCGACCTGTATCAATTTCAGATCCGAAACCTTCGCCAAAACGGATTTATAGCGAAAGTGCTACGACGACTGGTTTTTACTATATCAAGCCCTAGCATCGTAAGTGCAACAAGTGTCATACATGCCATATCATGCCTTCTTTCAGGCTAGCTCTGATACCATGTTAAATTTTCAGAATTTACTTCAATATGATCTAGGATCTTAACTGAGAG
Organism: Larix kaempferi; assembly: GCA_027924585.1. Lineage (NCBI taxonomy): Eukaryota > Viridiplantae > Streptophyta > Pinopsida > Pinales > Pinaceae > Larix > Larix kaempferi. Next base: position 5,717,916 of record BSBM01000043.1, on the reverse strand, counting down.
AACAACATGTACAGCATATCTATAGCATATCAGTCATGGAGACAATAATGCAAGCACACAAGAGACACAAAGATTTACTTGGGGAAAACCATAAAGGTGAAAAACCCCAATAACTTCCTCAGAGATAGATAGAGCAATGATACAACCAACCATAAGAGATAGACATAACCTAGCAGCAGATCCTCCTCCTCCATAAGTGCGCCTCTCCTCCTTGAGAGCATGTGTGAGAAGTGAGTGTGTAAATAGAGTGCCTCCCGCACTCTATTTATACTTGACTTGACTTGCCTTTTTACCTAACTCATGTAGGCTCGAACTTAACCACATAATATAATGCTGACTGGGACGACCCCCAATAGGGTGGTCTAATAACCCTTTGACCCACATGGCCTATACAGGGCCGACCCCAAACAAGGTGGTCTAATAACCCATCAAGTATAAGTTACGACACTTACAATATAAATGACGACACTTCCTTATAGAGGAATAATACCATCTCTATAGGAATACAATATACATATATGTGAAATACATTCCGAAGTTACATATACATCAACAAATACAGCCGCACATTTCATATTTAATCACATCATAGCTAGGTTCAAATTTCCACGGTCCATTGTGACCTATCATGGCTCCCACTTCATGAACCATAAGATTGAAGAATTGAGCGCCAAGTTGGGTTTTCGTCATGAAAACTGAACCCCGTACTACCCAAATTCCAATGGCCAGGTAGAAGCCATTAACAAGGTTTTGAAACGCATGATTCAGCGCATTGTGGGTACCCATAAGTCCAATTGGCACTCAGCTCTTTTTTCAGCATTATGGGCATACCGAACCTCAGTGAAAAGTGTTACCGGGTTCACACCATTCCAACTGGTGTATGGCTTGGAAGCCATTTTACCGATTGAATGTGAAATCCCGTCACTCAAGATAGCCATAGAGCTACTTCCCAATACCACTTCCGAAGAAGAACGGTTTCTATACCTAGCCAAGCTAGATGAAACCCGCCAAGATGCTGCTTTAGCCAATGAAGCCCATAAAAAATGCATCAAAGCACATTATGACAAATCCGTTCAACCATGGGTTTTCAACGAAGGTGACCTTGTACTCACATATGACGAGATGCATGACAAACTCGGAAAAGGAAAGCTAGAGTCTATGTGGTACGCTCCCTTCATTGTAAAACGTGTATTGGAGAAAGGAGCCTATGAACTTGTCGACTGTGATGGTACACCATTGGCATGACCCCACAACGGGTTGTTCCTAAAACGCTTCTACGCGTAGGCCTATCCTGCGCAAGACATTTTTTTACATAATGTACTTAGCTTGTTTTCATTTTTCTTCTTTTGTGTGTGTATGCATGGATTTTACTTCATGTAACCTCATTTACCTTGACTTGTGCTTCTATGTGCAGATGGCTACCTACTACAGATTCACTGATGTTGCGAGCCGACACACCCGGAACCTTGCTTCCGCAGCTTGGGTAATCTATTCTCCTACTGGCAAGTTGGTATCTTCAGGAGGCACTTGCTTGGGCCCTGCAACCAACAATATTGCAGAGTACCACGCAATCATTGGACTCTTAAACGAGGTTGCTTCCCTTGGAATTAACTCCTTGTCAGTCTTTCTAGACTCCCAACTTGTGGTGTTCCATTTGAACCGCATCTGCGCTCTCCGTGATCCTATTTTGCTTTGCTTATTTCGAAGGGTACACCTCTTGGAACGATCTTTTAATTATATTTCATATCAACATATACCAAGAGAATTCAATTTTGTAGCTAACTCATTAGCTAACTACATTTTGGATTGGCATCTAGACCATACATGAAAAATGCATCATAAAATAAACATGCAAGTCATTGTAAATGGATAAGTCATAGAAGTAGGTCCATATGTATATATCATTGCATATAAAAGTGTTTTTCTGAATACATAAATTTTATGTTGAAAGACAAAATTTGGGATCCAATCCCATACAAAAATTGGCTCTCGAGCCTACATATCGTGTACATGCCGCAAAAGATAAAATACTACTGTCTAAGGAGATCTAGGAGATCTATCACGAGCCTCCTCAGATTCCTCGCACTGCTGATGGTAGCAAACTATAGCCCTATCCACCCTACGGAGGAGTAGGCCAATACGTCTAGGCACACCCACAGTATGCTGCTGATGATTGAGGGGAACATCATCCATCCTCATAGCTGGGACTCCGAAAGTCAAACCCTCCAGGTTCTGCTCTATATCACGGACCCCTCCTGCTTCTTCTTCTTCTCCCTCCTCCGAAGAAACCTAGTACATCACCCCGCCTCGGCACAACGGTGAGTAGCCCATGGGTCTCCTTGGTCCACGATCTGTGAAATGCACATGTACATACATTAGGTCTTTTTACACATCCCAAAAAACAACAAAAAATTACATATTCAAAAAATTGAGAATACATTGGTGAAGGTCATACCTGATTCATCCCAATCCTCATCGTCGGGCAATGCCAAGTCAATATCCTCATGGAAGTCAACCCCTGCATAGGGGTAGTCCTCGATCATCATGATCTGTGCCTCAATCCATGAAAAGAAGTCCTCGCCAAAGGCTAAACGTTGTCTCCCCCCAAGCCGCCCTGCATACTCACTCCATCGACCCATCCTTGGTTTGGTGATAGGACGGATAAGCATAGTCATCTGCGGATGCAACAACGGCACCCTCTCTAAAAAGAAGGTGACCAAGATGCTCCCATAGTCAAATTGGCGGTTCTATCCATTCCTACAGTTGGTTATTTGCTCCTTGAGGTTGGATAGTACCCCTTCGCACTAGTTAAACAGAGTTGGTGCTAAACACTCCAAGGCAAGATTCATTTGTGTGAGAGATGCCTAATGAGGACTTGTACTACCCGCCGCTCGAGTGATGGAAAACAACACAATTCTCATTGGAAGCTCTAGAACATCCTTAATGACCACTTTCCTACTTTTCTTCCCAAAACCTTGACGACAGTAACGAGCGATCAAGACATCAGTGCTCGTTTCCGAAGCCCTGAACCCTGTTAAGTTCACTTGCGCCCCTCTCTTTGAGAGGCCAGTGAGAAAATAGATATCCTCAAGCTCAATCGCGAGGGTATGCTCCCCAACTCGAAAAGCTTCAATGTCGGGGTCCCACATTTGTATGATGTAAGTGAGAAGTTTGGTTTGTTGGCGGATACCTTTGGTCTTGAAGAATTTTAATAACCCATAGTTCCGTAGTGCATTTAGGGTATTTTGATAATTTTCAGCCAATAAATCATCATTTTCATGCTCCCTGTATTTCCATCCGACCATTTTGCTTCAAATGAAGTATAAAATCCTGCAAAAGATCAAAAGAAATGTTCATGAGCAAAGTGATAGCTTCATCTCAGTCTAAAAATGAGGAAAAGCAATTGATTTTTTCTCTCTTTTCACCACTACCGCACCTGGGCTCTAGCTGGGATGGCAATACAGGAGAACTACCGCGCCCCCATGTGACCCCACAGAGCGGTACTACCGTGCTTCATGACACAGGGTGCCCGTGGTAGTTACAGAGGTGAAAAAAGCCCCATAGGGCTTCCTCAAAAATTGAAAAAATTTAACTGAAATCTAGATTTTAAATCATGAATTGAAAGAGAAGATTGAAAGCTCTTACCTGGCATGGACAGATGTCAAAATGATGCGTCGGATCTCCAAATATGGACACTTGAAGTTTTTTCCCTTCAATGGATGAAATTCCTCCATGAGCAAAATAGCCAAGGTAAAATGGTAACTTTTCATTTTTACTCCTTGCTTATATAAGTCACATATTTAGTTTTGCTCATTATTTTATCTTTCTAGGTTAAAACTCTTTTTTCCACATTACTAATGTCTTTTCGAGGTTTCACAAGTCTTTTTTGACAGGATCTTCCTAAGCCGTTCACACTGGCATTTTCCTACTTATTAACCTTCATTAGAGCCAACTTTATCTTTTTCGTGCTCTGAATTAAAACATGAAAAAGATTCCAAGCGCCTTTCACACCCGTGTCGTGCTTGTCAAAATCAATAAAACGGTGTCGAGCTTAGTTGACTTTACTCGTGCTTGTAAAATGATGAGGAAAGTATTATTTCGGTTTTATTTTATTCTTTTTTCTGGCCAAAATGATTTAAATTTATGAAAAAGACCATCGGAGTTCTCTTTAAGCTCTTTTCAGACTCCCTCATTTCGAAAAGATTGCCATGTGCACTTGTCTCTTTCACACTTGTAAAAGTATTTGAAAGGTTGTCTATTTGGTGATAGGTTACCCCTTTTTCGGCCCGTCTAGACTATTTATGAGAAAGGTATACCTCAGTCAACTTCTGACTGGGAGAGTTCTCTCAATAATTGTTTTACACTTTTTTTGGGATTGAGGGACTAAATTTATGAAAAAGTATATCTTGGAGCCTTCTTTAAGTTTTTCAGGCTCTCTAAATGTGAAAAACTGTCGAGTTTTCCTTCCTTAGACTCGTTAAAATTTAACATCGAAGGGCCCACTTTGGGACAAACCCCTCCTTTCTCAGGTTCATGAAACATGTGAGATCGGACTCATCTATGAGGTGAGCTAAATCGAGCTTCTGTTATCCTCCTCAAGCTTGTAAAACAACAAAGAGGTACTCGTCCATCATGTCGAGGGAAATTGGGGAATGATTCAAGTTTACTTTATTGGCAGCTTGTTAGTCATCACCTTTGAAAATGGCATGCTTCTGTCCTTTTTTGGGTATTTATCTATTCTCACTGAGTTATAGTCATCATCTCGAGTCGTCTCTCTGGCCACGAGCCTACTCATCCTGTGTCTATCCTCTGCTATCATAATCCCTGCTGCCAGGTTCTGCTTCATGCCGTTATATGTTCAAAGGTTTTGCATTGTTCTAAGTCATCTATTGTGTCAAGACTTCCGCTGTGTCAAATACATGTTTGATTGTTCCATTGTTTAATACTATCTCTCGTTCCGATTTCATGTCGATGATGTGGGAATCATCATGGCCCACCTTCAGCGAGTCTATTCCTGTCGACATCAAATCACTATCCAAGAATTAGGCTTAGGAATACAACCATTAGTACCTTGGTACCTGCATGCCTCAATGGCAGGATTCCTCGTATTCAACAATAGGTTTTCATCATTGACCTCTGATTGAATGATCTCTCGGATGCTCGACATCAAATCCTTTATTCGCATTTCGTTGAGATGTACTATAGATACCTTGGGGATCATTGTCATCATTGGTGATTTCCCTCGCATTTGTTAATGGTTCACATCATTGACCGATAATCAAATGGTTTCTTCCATGTTCAACTTCAACTCCTTGTAATCACATGGATAGATTCGTATCGTTTGCGATCGAGTAGAAGACCCTGGGCACCCTTTTGTATTTTGATTACGGCCAGGCTGCAATGGAGATTTCTTCTATATTGTCACACAGATCGACTTATCTATTTGTCATGGTTGTGTCATTACCGTCTCATGGATCTATGATTGTTCTTAGTAGCCATGATTAGTCTACAATCTATATCATCTCAGTACTCATGGATCTGCAATGTATTAGTTGGCAGCCATGCTTTGAGTCAATTGTTTCCAAGCATGGGAATGCCCACCTCGGTGGTATATCTGACACTTTGTTTTTGTTTCAGCTCCTTGTTGCTCCCCTCGATGCTATCTCTGCACAATATTTGTAAAGTCTTTCGGCCATCAATCTCTTCTGACCTCACACTTTAGGGGGCATATGTTATACCTCAATCTTACACTGGAAAACCTAGTGTCGCATCTTTGCACTACATAACATAGGAGACACTTCCCCCTATTGATTAACAACCAGAACAGAAGACCATCGACTGAACAATGAAGACAAACCCTTTTTCTGCCATCTGTCAACCCAACCTAGTCCTATTTGCAAGCACTACCGCGCTTTACATATCTACTGGGGCGCAGTAGTCTGTACAACCGCGTGTTGCTGCTCCTATGGGGCGCGGTACTACCGTGTTATGCTCAGTCTTAGGGGTGCGGTAGTCCACTTATATCCTTTTTCCATGAAGTTTGGGATCTCAACCCTTGAGAGATTTTGCTGGGATTGCTACCTTTGATTCGATCCCAACCGTCTCTCTGTTTAGCTGGCCTGATCCACTAAACACTCCATAGATCCATACTTCTCTCTTGTTGGTTAATCTTCCCACATGCTATAAGAGAGAGGCCTTCCATGAGCCAAAGGGAGGACTTTTGGGACATCAAACCTATGATCATAAGCCTTTTGTGGAGATAACTAGAGGTGGAAGCACTCGGAGCTAGAGGATTGGCTTGGGCATCAAGCAACCTTTGTAAGCACTTGTCAAGCTCCTTAATAATATAACTTGCCTTGTTTCCTACTTCGTGTGTATTGATTATGTTTCAGTTTGATGAATTATATCTGTATATATTTGCGATTTAACTTGTAATTCAGAGACATTGGAAGATTGCATGTTCTTGTATATTGTTTTATCTTAATAGGTCCATCGCGAGGACTTCGGGATCAAAGTTACAAGTAGGACAAACGCCGAGAGTGGAGGTGAGTTACTTTCTCTCTTCTCTCTCATGTAAAAGCTCTGAAATACTTGTTTAGTCCAGGATTCAAGATCACATTTGTTTTATTTTTGTCTTGGAATAGAGTCAGTCTAGTCTACTTTATCCTAAGAGAATTTCTCTTTATCTGTAGGGAGAAATATCTGCAACATCTACCCGTAAACTGTTGGCGAAAACAGCTTCGCCCCCGAATCCTAAGGTTGGGGAACGAGTGTACAGTCCTTTTTCATATCATATAAAGCTGGGGTACATGGCTGAGACAATGTCATCTATGAGACTGGAAGATCTAGCTCCACAACCAACAAAGCTGTCCATTACAGCGGAATGCACTTCTAACGGCGATAGGGAGCATGGACTCATCTAGTATGCTTGCTCAGTTTGATATTTCCAATATAAAACCCCGGTTACCTCTATTGTGATAACCAGAGTTGTGTGAAGTTGTCATAGAACCCAGTGTTCCATGACAAGTCAAAGCATATCAAGATCAAATATCACTATATCAAGGATATGGTGCAAAGAGGAGCAATGAAGCTCCTGTATGTTGCGACAGACGAGCAGATTGTAGATGTGTTGACCAAACCACCATCCAGAGCGAAGTTTGAGTACTTTAGAGAGAGGCTTGTTGTACGTCGGATTGAGGTTCCTTCCAAGGGGAAGTCATGAGTTCGGAAGACGCAAATGCACATGGGATTTTCCGACATGGTTGTAGATGTGTTCTCCCATGGTCGTGATTTAATTGCTGAGCTTTTCTGACATGGTCATGATGTACTTGGTGAGCTTTTCTTGTATTAGCACTATTCATTGATATAGTGTGCAAGCATTGGGGTCCTGGCATCCCATACTTGATTGATTTGCTTCCGATGACATTGTGCACTAGGATATTGCGTCAGCAGTGGGACTCTGGTATCTTCATGCATTAGATTTAGCTCACTTGGAGCAGTGTTGGGGTCATTGGCTTGATGAAGAAATCTTCTTTTCATGAGTTCATAACTGCAACATATGTTGATGTTTTCCTACAGGGGAAACAATTTCATGTATGGACTTATGACATGTTTGCAAGGTGTTCATAGTGCTTCCACGAGACTCCTTATGCAAGTCTTCCATATTACATAGGAGTATATATTCTACACCTTGTATTTCTAAGGATCATTTGGGATCCTCATATTTGTACTTAGTCTCCACACTGAGTGCATGGTCAGATGGTGGTGCATATGGAGCTATGCTTTGAAATGATGATTCTCAAGGTGTAGTGGGTATATTTCAGAGATGCAGCATTGGCACATTTCCCATGCTCATGATATTCCTTGTTTGAGTATTTGGGTGATATGTTTTCCTTTATTATGTATGATGGAGAGTCTCCATATCAGTGGTTTGTAGGTGCAAGCCTTGGTGCATGTAAGTTTTTAGATAGAAGATACTTCGGGGAGAAAGTGATGGGACGCATTTGCAGGATCCATTCCAAGCATTGTGTTAGGAGGATCCTTCCCATGGCTATGGATGTAAGTGCTATGTGATGAGCATTAGGACAATGCTCAAGATGATATGCATCAGGACGATGCTGTGATGATGATCAGGATGATCATGTGATGATATGCATCATGATGATGTTGTGATGATGATCAGGATGATCATGTGATGATATGTATCAGGATGATGCTATGATGATGATCAGGACGATCATGTGTGGTGAGCATCAGGTCGATGCTCCAGATGTTGTACATTGGGATGATGTATTGTATGATGATGATCAGGATGATCATATGTGATGAGCATCAGGTTGATGCTCCAGATGTTGTGCATTAGGAGGATGTACTGTATGATGATGATCAGTATGATCATGAGCATCAAGATGATGCTCCATGTGAAGAAAATGATTAGTGGGATCATGATTATCAGGATGATACTTCGTGGCCATGGACAGGTTGTGTAGCAACATGTAATCATCCCTGGAGATCCGGACAGGTTGTGCTAGTCACTTAAAAGATCCTGGGATTCTCTTTAGAGATCTTGCAATTACAAGACACTCTTTTAAGGTTTTTCTAGACCACATGTAATTAGTCATGGAGATTCAGACAGGTTGTTCTAGTCACGTAAAAGATCCTGGGATGCTCTTTAGAGATCTTGCAGTTGCAAGACACTCTTTTAAGGTTTTGTGGAGACCACATGTAATCAGTCCTAGAGATCCAATCAGGTTGTGCTAGTCACGTAAAAGATCCTGGGATGCTCTTTAAAGATCTTGCAGGTCACAAGACACTCTTTTAAGGTTTTGTGGAGGTCACATGTAAAAGATCCTGGGAGATCCAATAGGTTGAGAAGTAAGCTCATAAAAGTCCTAGGATGCTATTTTTGGGTTTTGATGACACATGTAATCAACCGTGAGAATTCCACAGGATGGCACGCTTACAGAGATGATGAAGACCTACAGGAGGCTAGGCCTACATCCAGCATGAAAAAGGGATGGCTCCGTAGAAATTCCTATGATGAGAAGAATTGAGAGATAGCACCAGTGATCGAGATGACGAGTACAGCAACAATGACGATGATGCTCCATCATCCATGTGTTCTTTCATCCAAGAAGAGAATGAAGAACCTCCAACAAAATATGAACCAAGTAAGGAGCAAAGTGAACAATGAGCCTTCAAGGGGCTCAAAGGAGTACCATATGTGCATCCATGAAGATGTGTATTATCGTAAGGTAACAAAGGATGCTTATTCAAATGTAAAGAATAAGGTGCCCTAGTCACGTCATCATCAAAAGGAGAGATATGAGTTTCATACTCCTCATGTGGCACCATAAAAAAGAAACCTTTCACCCATACTTCATTAGTATGAATGCTACAAAATGTGGAAGTGTAGGATGTAGGAGAATGAACCAACTCACCTAAATGATCAAAAAGTGCAAAAGTTTCATCATGTGAAGGATCCATAGGGGTAGGATCATGCACCTCCCTCAAAAGTGTGAAACTTTCCTCATAGCTTGGTTCCAAGGTAGTGGAATCATGCACTTCTTCAAAAAGTGTGTAACCATCATCAAGAGGAAACTCAAGTTCCTCTTCCACCACAAAACGTGCTTGGATCTCATCAAGCTCATATTCAAACACATCAAACACAAGCAAATCACCATGTTTCTCATGATCCATCATGTCATGAGAATCCTCCAAGCAATCTACCATATGACAATTTGAAACATAGGATGAAGAACAAGTATCTTGCAACCTCTCAAGAAGTTTCTCATTTTGAATTTTGAGCTTATGAATATCCTCATTATTCTTCAAGTATGCCTCATGTAACCATTCATTAAGCTCAACTAATTTGTTTCTATCAAAAAATAGAGACATTAAATTACCTTTGATATTCCACATTGCTCTTTCAATCTTCTCCATGCCTTCAAGGAAGGATGGCTCCTCCAATGAAGAAACTCTCCAAAAATAATTTGACACAATTGCTTGAGTATCATGGATTATTATAAGGGCCTCATAGATATTCCTTTCACTCATCTTCAAAGATCCTTCAATGAAGTATTGTTCATGAGAACGAACCTCCTCTTCTTCTTTCTTGGGATCAACTATACATGAAGCTCAAGTGGTGACTGGGAAGCTGATATTGGTTCATATTTGCTGCTACAAGTTCTTCTTCTTCATTCTCAATGGAGTTGGTACTTGCAACAACCTCATCAAGGATGATCTCTATGTCACCATATAGAGGGATTGACATCCATTAGTAGATGTCTCCATGCAATCTTTGTACCCATCAGTAGGTACCACATCAACCCTTAGGCACCCATCAGTAGGCACCTCACCATGATACCCATTAGTAGGTATATCATCACAACATCCATCAGTATATGCTCCTCCAAATCTTGGGCACTCATCAGTAACTACCACATAATGACTTGGACACCCATTAGTAAGTGCCTCACAATAACTTGAGCAATCATCAGTAGTTTCTCTAGAAAGGCTTGAGCATCCATTAGTATATTCTCTCTGATCCAGATTCAAAGTTTCATGAATCTATCTAGGGTGATATTTGATCCTTGTCCTCCTTGTGTTAGCTAACACAACATGCTTCCTCATGTGCATCCACAACTTCCTATATGCACATGTGCTTTTTCCTTCTTGTTGGTATCTCCAACTTCTAATGAAGCTTCACATTTGGTCCTCCTTTATTTTCCTCTACTCTAATTGGTACTTTTTTTGTGCTCGTTCAAGCAAGCTGATGCATCTTGCTCCTTGGTTTCCTTAGGAAAAATTCTCATAAAGTAGGAAACACATGCATCAAATGAAGCTTCAGATATTTCATAACTAGGCTGATTTTTACTCCTTTCGTTCTCCTCCAAATGTTGGTCTTTGATAGTGGAACACGTGTCTTATCTATACATATGTCTATAAGAATAACCATCATTTCTTCTTCCAAATGTGATATGAAGGGAGATACTTGTACAAGGTACCTCCTGGGCATTTTCTTCCCCATACTGTCTACATTACTCTTCATACTGCTCATCATAGTCATATTTTCCGTAGTACTCTTCATACTACTCATCATAGTCATATTGTCTTCAGTATTCTTCATACTGCTCATTGTAATCATCATCATAGTAAGACATGGCTGCCATTTTATTCTTTAATGGACGATCTATTAGTTCTTCATCATTTAAGTCAATATGATCTAGGATATTAACTAAGAGAACAACATGTACAACATATCAAACATAAGAGACAAGAGACACAAAGCATTTCACCGGGGAAAACCAAGAAGGTGAATAACCCCGCAACTTCCTCAGAGATAGAATGAGCACCAATACAAAGATCACAAAGATCAAACCCCAAAAGATAGAGATAGTCTCCTAGCAGCTTCTCCTCCTCCACTTGTGCACACTCCTCCTCTCTCTCACTAATGCCAAGTGAGTGAGTGTGTGAATGAATAGAATGAGAGAGTCACACTCTCTATTTATACAATGAATTGACTTTCCTTTTACTCTAACTGGGCCGACCTCCCTTAGGTAAGTCTAATAACCCATTACCACTTGTTACTGGTTCGACCCCACTAGGGTGGTCTAATAACCTTTAACCCACATGACTCATACAAGGCCGACCCCACCAAGGTTGTCTAATAACCCATCAAATATAAGTTACGACACTTACAATATAACTTGCGACACTTGCAAATACAAATTATGACACTTCCAATCAGTGGAATAATACATCTCCGTTGGGGATACAATAAAGTACAAATGTAATACATACAATATACAAGTGAATATCTTCCGAAGTTACAAATACATCAACACTCCCTCTTAACTAGGAAGGTATTCTCTTGATACAGGTCATCAATACATGTCAGCACAAGTCTTCAATTCTGGAGCTGGATCATCGTCACTGGATCACGGAGCATCATCATCACTGCTGCTGTACTCGTCATCTCGATCACTAGTGCTATCTCTCAATTCTTCTTGTCATAGGAATTTCTATAGAGCTAGCCCTTTTTCATGTTGTTTGTAGGCCTAGCCTCCTATAGGCCTTCATCATCTCTGCGAGCATGCCATCCTGTGGAATTCTCATGGCTGATGCTCATCACATATGATCGTCCTAAACATCATCATACAATACTTCATTCCGATGTACAACATCTGGAGCATCGACCTGATGCTCACCACACATGATCGTCTTGATCATCATCATAGCATCATCCTGATACATATCATCACATGATCATCTTGTTCATCATCACAACATCATCATGATGCATATCATCACATGATCATCCTGATCATCATCATAGGATCATCCTGATGCATATCATCTTAAGCATCGTCCTAATGCTCATCACATAGCACTTACATCCATAGCCATGGGAAGGATCCTCCTACCAAAATGCTTGGAATGGATCCAGCAAATGTGTGCCGTCACTTCCTCCTCAAAGTATTTTCTATCTGAAGAACACCAAGCCTCTCTCTGAAGTACTCGAACTTCACTATGGCTAGTGGCTTGGTCAACACATCTGCAATCTGCTCATATGTCGCAACATACTGGAGCTTCACTGCTCCTCTTTGTACCATATCCATGATATAGTGATATTTGATCTCGATATGCTTCAACTTGTCATGGAACACCGGGTTCTCTGACAACTTCACACAACTCTGGTTGTCACAATAGATACAAGTAGCATCCAACTGGAGATCAAATAAATCAGACAGTAGCTTCCTTAGCCATACTTCCTCACAACTAGCCGAACAAGCTTCGACGTACTTTGCTTCGACTGTACTCAGTGCTACACAGGATTGCTTCCTACTAAACCAAGAGATCACACCTGATCCCATACTGAAGCAACACCCCAAAGTGCTCTTCCTATTTGTAGCATTGCCTGCCCAATCTGAATCAACATGATCCTCCAGGTTAAACTTTTTATTCGCATCATACTTGAGCCCACAGTCAACCGTACCCTTCAGGTACCTTAGAATATGCTTTATAGCAATCACGTGAACATGTCTAGTATCTGTCAGAAACTGGCTCAAGGTGTTCATCGCAAAGCAAATATCTGGTGTCGTGTTCGTTAGGTAGATCAAGGACCCAATCATCTAACTATACATCATGGCATCAACTGACTCTGATGAAGCATCACTCAATAGCTTCAAGTTCGATTCCATAAGTGTTGCCATGGCCTTGCAATCCATCATCCTGAACTGCTTCAGTATCTCTACTGCATACTTCCCTTGTCCAAGGAATATTCCATTTGCACTCTGCCACACCTCATCTCGAACTCGGCAGCAAGCTTCCTCTTCATATCGGAAATCAACCTATCCTCACCTGTCACAAACAAGTCATCCATATACAGTAGGAGTATCACTGGATTGCCTTCCTCAACCTTGTAGTAAAGGTTGGAATCCGCTTTACTCTTGGTAAAGCCCAAACTTGACAGGAAGCTGTCTATCCTGTCGTAGCATGTTGTGGGTGCTTGCTTCAAGCCATACAATGCTTTCTTCAATTTGAAGTCATGTGATTCCCTATCATGTGTCTCAAATCTGAGTGGCTGCTCCACTTCCTCCTCGAATACATCATTCAAGAAAGTTGTCTGGACATCCATCTGGTGTATCTTCCACTTCATTACTTTCCTTGTATTTCTCTATGCTACTATCTGCAGCATGTGTGATCTTGTAGATCTACTTGGAAGTCACAATAAACTTCCCTTCTAGTCTTGTGACTAGATCCCAAACATCATTCTTAATGATCCATTGGTATTCCTCGATCATGGGATCCTTCCATTACTGCATCCCTGATCCTAGGAACTTCATATTCTTCAATATATTCAATAGGTAGTTTTCTTGAACTTCGTCACTGGAACAAATGTCTTTGTCCTTCTTTTGTGGGTGATTGTACACGATCTTTCCTACAAGTCAAATTCAATTGCATGATTAGAAACTTCTCATAGTTTTTCAAAAACAAATTCTTACACCTAAGAATGTATGTCATACAATCATGCAATTATCTTAGCCAATGATTCAATACAACATTTATCCATACCCCGTAACTTTCTAGATTCCTTCCATCTCTACCAGAACATTGTTAAGAGTGTGCACAACTCCCAACATGTTAGCAAAGAGGTTTCATTCTAGATAAGTAACAATGGAATGTTGTACAGTACCATAGGACACTTACCCATTACTTGCATATTAGTAGTATCTTGTTCATTAATGCAACTTTTCTATTATGCATAATATACATCCTAAATCTAGGAACATAAGCATGTACATTACTGGAAAACATCATTTAAGTAATCAAATATATAATAAATGACAATTCAAATACTTATATTTGTTTGGTTGTTGGGTGGACTCCCTCTCAATCTTTGCTTTCTTGCAGGAACTATTGGAGTGTGCTCCCTCCTGATCTTTGCTTCCTTGCAGGAACAACTGGAGTGTGCCCCCTCTTAATCTTTGCTTCCTTTATGATATCATCATTATTATACGTCTCTGAACTTTTATCCATCCTGGACCACTATGCATGCTTAAGTGTGCACTAGTGTCATCATGGTGTCATCCTCAATATCTCATACATAATCATACATGCATTAGTATAATCTAAATACTTATCAAAACATTATGATTCTAAATAATCTTAATCATGTATGGTCATGAACATTTCATACACAAGCGTTAGTATTCAAGGTTTCAGGGAGGACTTCTTTTACTCATGCATATTCTTATTTGACCATAGGACTCTTCTAGTTTGTCATATCATCAATCAAAGTAAGAAGTATAATAATTATATGCATAATACCCATGATTACTCAAACTTATAACTTCATGAATAATCATTATCAATCATACAAAATTATACTTATCTAAGATCCTAACACAAAGTAGGATTCTAAATCGATATAGGAAAACATACTTGGATTATCATGTTTGTCTAACATACCCAAACAATGTCTTCTTTGTTCTCTTAGAGACCTTGTGCTAGCAACCTGTATCTCCTCAAGTCATACCTGTCGGGATTGCTTGTAGTATTCTTATGTAAGGCCTTAGCCTCATCTCCCTATGGAACTGGAATCTCTTCACTTATGAAGTTGTCCAAATAATTCTCTTATAGGGTTAACCCTAATCCACTTTGATTTGATGAAGCTAGATCTGGAGTTGGATTAGGGTTTGTCAGAGAAACCCTAAAAGTTCAAACTTTGAATTTCAAACTTCTGATTGGATGAAAAGATGCGCCTTGCTAAGATGATAAAGTTGGTATACTTCAATTTTGAAATATCCAAAATTTGACCCCTCAAAGTTGACTTTGAAAGTTTCAAATCTGCAGCTTCTATCAAATTCTGGTTTTCTGGTCAAAATCCCGAACTAGGGTTTGATCGAGCCTGGGGTTATACCCAACCAAAAAATTAGATCTTGGTCTCTAAATTTTGATTTTGATGAGGAGCATCCAGCCGTGGTCTCAGATTCCAAAAATTCCAACTTTCTCTGAAACCCTAATTTCCCGCAGCAGTGATAAACCAAAAATGAAAGTGCTTAGAATCCAAATTCTGTTTGCACAAAAATATATGCCATATTGTTTCTAATTGATCTCTAAAATTCAGATCCTCAGGGTCTCAACTTCGGCCTATGGTATACTGACCTGTCATCTTTCCAACCCCACAGATCTGACCTCAAATGGATTCTCTGAGAGAGAGATATTCCAAGTGTCGCAACGTGACCTGTTTATGGGATGAAATAGTATAGAGAACTTGTACGGCATTCCAAGTGTCACTGTCTCAACTTAGGCATCTGAAACCCAGACCTGTGAAAGTAAAGTCCATTCCCTAACTGTCAATTTTTACGGAATTCCGTTTGGAGCTTCCTATCCCGAGATATGACATTTTTTCTTAGGTCACCTGTTTAGGAATGCATTCTTGTAGAGGCAGAAACCCTAACTTGTACGGATCATATCTCACAAAGGACAATGAATCTGAGGATTTTCTTCAGACATAAGGTACATGGACATTTCATATTCGACCTGTAAAATTTTCAGATCCAGAACCTTCGCCACAACAGAGTTATAGCGAAAGTGCCACGATGACTGGTTTTTACTATAGCAAGCCCTAGCTTCCAATTTGTCGCAAGTGCAAAAAGTGTCATAAATGCCATGCCATGCCTTCCTTCAGGCTAGCTCTGATATCATGTTAGTTTTTCAGCATTTAATTCAATATGATCTACGATATTAACTGAGAGAACAACATGTACATCATATCAAACATAAGAGACAAGAGACAGAAAGCATTTCACTGGAGAAAACCAAGAAGGTTAAAAACCCCGCAACTTCCTCAGAGATACAATGAGAACCAATACAAATATCACAAAGATCAAACACCAAAAGATAGAGATAGTTTCCTAGAAGCTTCTCCTCCTCCACTTGTGCGCACTCCTCCTCTCTCTCACTAATGCAAAGTGAGTGAGTGTGTGAATGAATAGAATGAGAGAGTCACACTCTCTATTTATACAATGACTTGACTTGTATTTTACGCTGACTGGGCCGACCTCCCTTAGGAGAGTCTAATAACCCATTATCACTTGTTACTGGGCCAACCCCACTAGGGTGGTCTAATAACCCTTTAAACCAAATGACTCATACAAGGCCGACCCCACCAAGGTGGTCTAATAACCCATCAAATATAAGTTATGACACTTACAACATAACTTGCGACACTTGCAAATACAAATGACGACACTTCCAATCGGAGGAATAATACATCTCCGTTGGGGATACAATAAAGTGCAAATGTAATACATACAATATACAAGTGAATATCTTCCGAAGTTACAAATACATCAACATGATCCGATGCACAGGTGCAAGGACCATGCTCTGATACCACTGTAATGTACCCAAACTGGAATCCGGGCACACCAAATCAAAACTCAACCAAAGTAGCTAAGCTATGATTCCACTGAGATGTCCCAAACTAGAATCCGGACACACCCAATCAAAACTCAGATGAAATAGCTAAGCTATGATACCACTGTGATGTACCAAACTATGGATTCAACACAGTAACTCAAAACTTGGGAAACACATACACTAGCTAAAGAATCCTTTGCATACCGTACTGGAACCATTTATGTTTTGAAATAAGCTACTGCTGAAGTATACTCCAAGGATACCTGGGTACACCGGAATATGCAATCTAGATCCTTTAAACCAATAATTGCAAGGGAACTAAGCTCACTAGCTCAATGAGACAAGTAAGACACAAAGATTTGACTTCCGGGAAGGTAGGAGGATCTGTAAATCAGGGGAAGGTTTTGGAATAGGTATCCACTATCTTCTATGTCAGGGTCCATAGTAGGAATATGTGCAGAAAATCGCAAAGGTCTATATGGACAGACCTTAGGAAGAGAGATTCCCCGATTTGGGACTGCGTAGTTTCCCTGTTTTCAACTCTACTCAAACACTAGTAAAGGCTCCCAAATTTTCGTCCTGAAGGTGGGGTCCGAACCAATTTTCTATATAATTTGCAAATATGGCTTCATATTTTCAAATAGACAAGCAAAAGGAACCTTTTAAACTGAATTATGAAAACTGTTCAGAATTGGCACACATTGAGAATAAGTAAATAAAATTGAAGACATAAAACCAAAAAGTGCAGAACCAGAACTAAATATTTATTGCAGAGGTATTGAGCAGAGTCCCATTACATAATAAATTGATTGTTACATCACAGGTGGCCCAATGGCTCTCACACAACACCAATTACTACACTATATCACCCAAAATTGATCAGAAACACAATACTAGCAAAATGTGGCATATGCTTTGCCACCTTCATACAAATCTGAATTAAAATACTATGT
This sequence comes from Larix kaempferi, assembly GCA_027924585.1. Lineage (NCBI taxonomy): Eukaryota > Viridiplantae > Streptophyta > Pinopsida > Pinales > Pinaceae > Larix > Larix kaempferi. The sequence continues at coordinate 5,700,034 of BSBM01000043.1, read as the reverse complement.
ATGTATGCAAATAAGATCTGTGAATGAATCTGGGTGATACACTCCTCAATCAAAGTACATAAGGGCACATCTCGCTACTGTTTGCAAGGGGCACATTTCCCAAGCACCGGAATTTTCTCAAGCAAGATCTCAATACAAAACAATACAAATACTGGCCAACCACAAGAAGTGTGCTTGCTATTTCTTATATAGCTTCATAGAAACCAAAAAACCACTTGAAAATACCATGGGACCCAAAAAGCCATGTACAAAAACCATAGGGAGTAACATAATGCTTGATTTCTTCCACATTGGTCACATTCAATGTACCATTTGACCACTTCCTCATGTACTACGCCCTCCAATAACCTCTTGGACCATTTTATAACTAACATTTACCATTTCCACAACCCAAGGTGCCCTCCTAACAACTTTTGACCACTTCTATCCCTTGAAATTTAAATTTTCTCCAACCTTCATTATTGATCTCCACTAGTTCCCCGTATTTTAGGGAAACGCTTGCATTAAGTGGTTGGCATCATTAATTTCCCACTTGAGCATCCCTTTGCCTAGATTAGCATTTAACACACCTCCCTTATTCATCATTTGGACCCAATCCACCAAGTTGTGGTCATAAATGATCTAGAAGTGGTGTAATTTGTGTAATACCACATTTCCCCTTTTTAAGGAACCCAACCAATTTGCTAGTTGGTAATATTTAATATTTTACCACTTCTTCCATTTTTCCAACAAATCTTATCCACATCTAACCAATGTGCCCATTTGACCCAAATTACTCATTAAATGCCCAATTTCTTTCATAATTACCTCTTTGACTTAATTAAGTGGGAAACATTCTTCAAGTAATCCCCCCATTGGCTATTTTCGCTTGCAAACTTGAATTAGGGGGTATCATGTGGCCAAATGATCCCATAATCATAATTCGTGAGAACATTAGGTTAATTTTACTTATGAAATTTAATTATTTTAGCCACCATATTAGTTTTTATGAATTTTGCCTAGGTGACCATGGCCAAATTTCCCTAGGCCAAAATTGGGGACATGACATTCTTGTACAACAAGCAAAGGCTTATAATCTAACTGATAAGTGAAAGTTACTCTATGCCCTTCAATAGTACCCATAACCCCTCTCTCCTTCAATCGTTAGTTGGTAATGATGCCAAATCTCCAATGAATCTCATCAAATTAGCATGCTACAACTTTTACTCTTCAATCGATGAAGTGCTGTGAGAAATCTAAGTGATTTCTCCTCCAAATAGCTAGGGTGGATTTGTCTCACCACTAAAACTATTTTGTCTCCCAGGGATTTCGTCCCAAGGGCCAAGAGCCACAAGAGCTCCCTGAAATCACTTTTATAAAATAATTCAACAATGTGTGAGAAAAGGAGGCTCCATCCCCTTTTATTTCCACTTTGATCCTTTTTCCAACCCTTTTACCCTTTTAATAAGCATGACTTTATAATCTCAAAGTCACTTAAAACACCTTTTCCCTTAATTACTCAATGTCACTTTCGAGATATAACATTTTAGGCCAAAGTGACATCAAGTAACCACCTTGACCCCCTTTTATTTGTTGTCTATAGCCTACAAGAGTCTGTAAGGAGACTACATCATCCACCTAGAGTGATCACTTGAAAAGGGACATCGCAGTCCTCCCTTCCCAAGAGTGCTTTCCCTCAAGCAACCGTAACCCATGATGTTGCAAAATCTGCTCACTCTCCCATGTGGAATCCTCTAGCGGCCAATCTCTCCACTTGATATGGTACTTCCTAATAAATATGTTCCTTAATCTCCTCTTTCATACATCTAGAGCCTCCTGGGAAGTCAATATCATTCGTCCCCTTTCACCTAGTGGTGGTAACTCTATGTAAGTCGTATGCCATTGCCCGAATTCCTTCTCGAGGCATGATATATAGAGAATACTACGAATATGGCTACCCTCTAGCCACTCTAGCTCATAAGCTACCTCTCCAACTCTCCATATCACGTTATAGAGACCACAGAGACTCGGACTCATCCTCTCAATGCCCCTAATCCAGAGAAAAGCATGTCCGCAATCTCAAAGTTGTGCTCCACCCTGTGTCTATTTGCATACATCCTCTGTTGATTTTGGGTGGTCTGCAAACTATCATGAGTGGTGTCAGAACAATGATCACCTAAATGTAACCACTCTATCCATGACCTCACATAGTAATGCAGATACCTCTCAACATGTTGGTTCACGATCTCTGCTTGACCATTCGTATGAGGGTAGAAACTAGTAAGTACTCAAATGAATGAAGCTGCAAGTTAAGACATCCCAAAAAGAAATCAGTAATGAGGGCCATGTATTTAAAACCATTTTTATTTCTTCCATAAACATCATTTTGATGGGTGCAAAATCCAAAGGAAGATATGAACAAATGAATAAAAATGCATGACAAGTGATTCCATAAATCAAAATGAAGGGAACCAAAGCAATAAATGTTTATGTAGACAACTATTATATCATCACTAGTTATAGATTGGCAATTTAATCATCATTATGTGACCAATTACAATCTCTAACAATGGATCGGGGGAATTTATGTGTTTATTTTATGTTGTAAGTCAAAATGGCATACCAACAACCATTACATGTTTATGCACACAATCATTCTTTTAAAAACATCAGCATTAGGAATAGATTTATAATTTATTCACCATTTTGTCACTACGATTACAATCTCTAAGGATTAGTAGGATTCCAAAAGGAATTGATCAGTACCATAAATATCATAAACACCGTTTTCATGAGGAGCACATTATTTTATTAACATATATTAATAAAATGAAAAAATGTCTCACAAAAGGATTCGATTTGTGTAGTATACACCATTTTGATGGGTATAAAATTCAAAGGAAGATCTGAACAAATGGGTGAATGTAGCAGATTTGATGTTCAACTCTCTCCATCGATCTCAGTCATCATGGCATCCTCGGATGAATCATTATCCCAATCTCCGTAATTAAAATGGTAGTGATTCCGGCCACAACCTATAGAAGAATCTAATGGGTATTACCAAGACCTTAATAAAGTTTTCTCATATGTGAAATTTAGCGTTGGAATGATTGGGATCTGAGAGAGGTGTGGATAGTTACATTCAAGTGGAGGGATTGGGATTCCACAATGATGATTCACAAAACCATGTTTACAAAACCATGGATTGGATTAAAAATTTTAAATAGTGGATTGGATTAAAAAAAAACAACGGGAGTGTTTACGATTGACTTTACCCTAACGACTACTTTTAAAAATGTGGTTGTGTTAGTTGACGGTCGGTGTATCCTAGAAGGATTGGTGAAATATTATTATTATTAAAAATGAAAATAATTATGTATATAAAGGAAAAATATAAAATTTAAAGTTAACTAAATAATGCATAAATAAATAAATAAATAATATTAACAAAAGAAAATATGAATACAAAATGAGTTCAAATAATTTTATTTATATGAAATAAATTTTAATGAGGTATGGTTTACTATGGTTGGTTTTAGTTAATCATGGTTTGCATTTGTAAGTCATGGTTGACTTTTCTTAGGTAAGGAATGCACTATGGTTGACTACGACTAACCATAGTTGATGACATCTCATCGTTGACACAGTTGACTTTGGTTAATCACGGTTGACTATGGTTAATGTTGGTTAACCAAGGTTGACTTTACTGAATAATGGTTGAACTTAGTTAGTTATGGAAGACCATGTTAGACCATCATTGACATCACTAGGAAAACCATGGCCAACCATTGTTACACCATGGGTTATAATGTTTAGCCATGGTTAGACCATCGTTAACCAGGGTTGATGAAGGGTGTCAAATGATGGTTGACTAAGTTTGACCATATTAAACCATGGTTGACCATTTTCGGGCATGATTTAGTTTACTACATTATGGTTAACTATACTTGACTTTGGTTAACCTTGGTTGATTATGGTTTATGTTGGTTAACCATAGTTGACTTTGGTGAACCGTGGTCGACTTTTATTAGTAATGGAAGACCATGTTAGAACATAGTTCCATGGTTGACATAACCATGAGAACCATGTCTAACCATTGTTAGTCCATGGTTTGTAGTGTTTGACTTTGGTTAACCATCGTTGGCCATGGTTGAATTTGGTCAACCATGGTTGATTTTGGTTAACAATGGTGAGTTTATTAAGAAAAATTTTAGGTGTATTACGAAAAATACACTTTAATATTGTTCAGACACATACCTAGAGCCATGGTTGACTTTGCTTAACCATGGTTAAAATATGGTTGACCATTGTTTGGGCATGGTTGACTTTAATCCATAGTTGAATTTCAACCAAGATCGACGTTGAACCACGTTCGACTATTGTTTATCCATTATTGACTTTAAACTAAGTTAGACTTTAATGCTCCAAGATCGACTAATGCTTAGGTATGGTTGACTATTGTTTAGGTATGGTTGAACTTAGTGCATCATGGTCGACTATTGTGTAGGTATGGTTGAATTTTGTGCATCATGGTTGTCTGGTTGATTTTACTGCATCATGGTTGACTATGATTGCATCACAATTAACTATGGTTGACTTTGATTAACCATGGTTGATGACAACATCTCATTGTTGAACACAATTGACTTTGGTTAGCCATGGTTGATGACATCTCATTATTGATCATGGCTGACTATGATTAACTATGATTAACTTTAGTTAACGATGGTGGACTAAGGTTGCTTCATGGTTGACTTTAGTAGACTATGGTTGAATGTGGTTGCATCGTGGTTGACTTCAGTCAAATGTGGTCGACTATCTTTATCCTTGGTTGAACACATCTCATGATTAGCCATAGTTGACTATGATTAACTATGGTTTCATCATTGTTGACCATGGTTGGGTATTATGTATGGTTGGCATTAGTGCATCATGGTTATCTTTGGTTGAATTTAGTGCATCAGGGTTGACTATGTTTGTATCTATGATTAACTTTGGTTAACCATGGTAGACTACGTCTAACCATGGTTGATGTCATCTCATCGTTGAACACAGTTAACTTTGGTTGATCGTAATTGACTATGATTAACTATGATTGACTTTAGTTAACCATAGTGGAGTAAGGTTGATTCATGGTTGACTTGGGTGGACTATTGTTGAATATAGTTGCATTATGTTCACTATGGTTGACTTTAGTCAAACATGGCTGACTATGTTTAACATTGGTTGAAGACATCTCATGGTTGGCTATGGTTGACATTGGCTAATCATAGTTAACTTAAATTAATCGTGGTTAACTTTGGTTAACTATACTTGATTGTGGCTTACCAAGGTTGGCTTTGATTAGCTTTGCTTAAAATTTGGTTGACCAATATTTAAACATGATTAACTTCAATACATAGTTGATCTTAAACTAAAAGTAACTTTAAACCATGGTTGACCATCTTATCATCTATTTATAAAAAAAATGATAAATATGAAAACCCTACTTTATATTGAAATATATATACCTATCCTATTCGCGTAATAATGTTATTTGCGACAAGCAAACATGCCACATGTGTTTATTTTTTTTTTATAAAAATAGATTCAAAAGTAGGCCTAAAGTAACAAGTGCTTCACGTTAAAATATAGGGTGTTTCTGAAACTAAAAAAGTGCTTCATGTCATCCATGTTCCTCGCATGTGCCCAATCTTATTTTACCTTCGTTATCGTCGTTAGTATTTTTATTATTTTCAAAAAAGTTTGGCAGGTCTATTTACACTTCAAAAGTGGCACTCATGCAATGAATTGCCTACGGATAGATATGAGCAGACGTTCCGAATAGATGTTGGCACTCTATGATGCCATGTCGTAAGCGCTTATGTCATAGTTGATGTTGTTTCACTTTCATTCAATTTACATTAGCAGAATCCATCACCTCACATCGAGATTGAAGTAGCCCACACGACACTTGTATCTGTACCTCGCTGTCAAATTTCACTTCGACAAAGTGGGGTCTCTCTGGCAATGACTCATTCCTGGGCCAGACATTATCCTTCTTGTTGAACAAATCTCTCTCCTGCGATCGCTAGTACAGTTATCGAGCCATAATGCATCAATGAATATATACATATCACGAGGCTGACAAGTACAACCAATGTGGGGATCAATATCTATAATTAAAATTTAGAAGCCTCACGAAGAGGGACGGATCAGATTTAGAGACAAACACCAGTGGTTTCAATATTTCTGGACTGTGTAGTAAATTTTCCACGCTAGTTGTTGGAGTTTAGTAGGATGAGATCTTTAAGGCTTCACGTGGTGCCCTATTCTTCAAACTGGCCAAGAATCCCATCAGTGTACAAGAAAGAGCAATAGCATTCTTCAAACTGGCCAAGAATCCCATCAGTGTACAAGAAAGAGCAATAGCAAATTGCTTCTTGCAAGACCATGAAACCGGACTATAATCACTACTACCTACTACCTACAGGGCTTTTTGAGACAATATACAGTTGTTAGCGTCTTATATTATTGTCTCTATTATTGTCTCAAATTATTGTTTCTATTATTGTCTTTATTACAGTCTCCATAGACACAATATATAATAGAATTATTGTCTTTATTAACATCTCAATTATTGTCTTTATTATTGTCTCTATTAAGCACTCTATTATTATCTTGATTAATGTCTTTATTATTATCTCAATTATCGTGTCAAGTTATTGTCTTTATAAAGACAATATAGAATACAATTATGTTTTAAACATTCAAGATTCCCAAATAGTTCACATTTATAATATTCATTAATTTGTATGATTAAAAACAATATTTTAAGAATAAAAAATAATGCACCATAATAAACACATAACTTGACTAGCATGAGAATATTACTATAATTATTTTCAATATTTTTATTTTAGAAAATTATTGGATAGTTGCTCCATGGAAAGAAATACACACCATCGGTATGTGATAGTCATTACTAAATATTGCTGTGCTACATTTCCCAAACACTACATCCTCGAAATTTTTTGATAATGTGGCAAAAATGCCCCACAAATTAATTACAAAGTATGAAGAAACTAGAATTTCGCATCAATGCTTTTCATCCCTTTATTGTTCAAAAATAGTCAACTAGAAGCACATCATAGTCTTGATTTTTCTCTTGCAACCTACAAGATACAAGCTATCTATATGATAATATAATAAATCAAAGAATATATTTAATGTAAACCTATGTGAAATGAATAACATATTACAATTTATCTACATTTTATAACTCATTATAAAAGAATCCAAACCACCATCATCATAAACATCTTGCATCAAATTCTACAAATTCCTCAAGATGACACGTAAGGCATATTGTATAGTTTTAGAATCCAATGCTACGAAGAGATGACAAAGCTCGAAAGGAAGAGTTATAAAAGGATTGAAATGTAGCTATCATAGAAACCTATCAGTGAATCTTATGTTTATCATAATGGTTGATTCATTAGAAGGAATAGTATGCACAATCACTGTATTTACTATAGAAATTGTGTATGTAGTAAAAACATAAATATTAATATGATATTTTTAATAAGAAAAAAAGGTTAATTAAACCCACCTAAAATATGGTGCATCTTACCTTTTGCATAATACCGGATGCACTAAAGGGCATGTTAGGTGATGGAATGACTTTAGAAATGGCCTACCATTCTTACAAAAGAACAAAATGACTTAAAATGAAAACATATTAATTGTAAGATATATCCAAGTGATATCATTATCATAAAAAAAACAAACAATAATAAAATTTTAAAGTTTTTATTTTTTATCTTTAAGGTATTGCATTTTTCTTACCTAGGTGTTGATTGGGTAAAAAATTTCAACATTTCAATTAAAGCATTGGGTTGTGGTAGATTCCCATGCCCCACCAAATCAAATGTGTTCTTCAAGCAAATTGTTAGAAACACAAATTAATATTAAACAAATAAACTTATCCAATTGAGAAGTTATGCAAGCTATTTACCTTGACATCATAAGCATCCACTAAAACACCACTCAAGAAATGTTAACAACACAATTTCTAGTATGTTTGATGTATAAGCAAAACATACACAATAATTTTCTAAATATTTAATTATATTTCACTATGTTCTAAAAACGATTTTAAAGTGAGAATGACAACAAAACCATTTCATAATCACATGAAATTTCCTCATAAGTACATCATCATTACTAGGCCCTCAATCCATAAATAAATTAATACCATAGTTTTCATGGTCCTCATCCCCGAAAATCAATAAATTTGTCATCTTCATGTACATGATACCCATGATGTTGTTCTTGTTCTTTTGGCACTTCAATAAACTCATCAGTGTCTTAAACTTGATCATATTCATGATCAATATTCAAATTATCAACATCTTCATCTTCATCATCTACAGCAGGAAGATATTCTAAATATTCAAAGAGATCATGGTTTTCTACATCTTGAACAAATGTTACTCTTCGTCCTCTTAGCTTATAATCAATCACAAATGACCAACCAAGTTCTTCTAAATTTGGAATAAAAAATATTTCGTCACATTGATTTGGAAACACATAAGGTTAATAAATGGCTTCAAACCTAGATGTATTGATCATATTGAACACAAAATCATTGTATCTTATATGTACAACAATAGCTAAATATAATAACTAGTAGCTAATTCATGAATAACTAGTAAATGATAAAAAGTAATAAGTGATAGAAAGTAGTTATTGCAACTACACATAAAGAACAACATAGAAAACAAGCACTTAGCTTGTAACCTTTGGAGATTCACGCCTCAAATTAAAGGACTGTGCTAGTGTTTATATATATAAACAATATATTCTAGTCACTTGGCAATGAGCTGATAGAAGAGAATGTCAACCTGCGGGATATTAAGAGACCGTAGTCAGTCGAACTCATTAAGTTGAATATATTTATATAGCTAGTTGGTCCCATGTTTTCAAGCTTATTATTTTCCCTGAAGGGTTCACAGTATAAAGATAACTCAAGCCCTTTCTTGAACGCAACTGGAGTATGACAGTGCATCCGATCTCGTGCATTCATTGACTTCCATCTACTCAATTCGCTGCGAGATTATAGCATTGGTAGGTAACTAAGGTACCATTCAAATTGACAGCGAAGGGGGTAACGCACGGTCCTATGTCTCTCTAGTAGTACATCCACTGTACCTGCTGCTCCGCCAATATTGTGATGGCTTAGATCATGTCCCTTTGATCGTTAAGGCCGTGCTGACATAGATTCAAATGGAGTCATTTCATGGGGTAGTTCGGTGCATAGTTGATGGCAGCTAGCTTGCGAATGGCAGACCAGCTTGCGCTTGCGTCCGGGTAAGCAGGGTATCGTTTATAGCTGAGAAGTATGGAAACATTGGTATATTTATCTCGAGGGAATCAATAGACATAGAGTCGAAGGATAGTGATGATTCCTTCCACTCTATAGGGTAAATACAAATAATGATATGGTATCCATCGATGGGTCATTAAACACTTTCTAACCAGGGAATCTACTGCAACACTCACGATTTGGCTGCACATATTAGTACTACCCAAAAGAACATATATTGATGTACCGAGTTACATTCTATTTACATTGGATTTTTCAAATGGATATATTCACCACTTCATCCAAGATCAAATTGCCTGATATTCTTCTTAAGAGATCTACTTAAGCATGGCAACGTAAATTGATAACCTTTACATAATTTTCTCTATCTACGTTCGGTCTATAAGAAATTAATTACATATGCCACTGCCTCGAAGATCCATTACATGCCATCTTTCTTAAGTATATAAGATGGCCACCATAAACAATAGGTAGATAAATCTATGGTGTTGGTGTAGATACAAATCTCGTCCATAAGAATAACTATTATCCACCATTAAGAAGACTGATCGAACAAATTGGAGATCATTCTTCACCTCTAAAACGACTATCATAAACACTATCATAAATACATTAAGCTTATACACATCGCCATAAACACTATCATAAACACATTAAGCTTATACACATCGCCTTTTTTTAAGATACAAGGACAACCATAACTCCCCCAGTATTACTTGGAGACCCACAACCTTACCACAAATGGTTAAATGTTTCATTAAGAATGTAAATGTAGGTCGAGAAAATGCGAAATTTAAATTCAGATGAACAGAGTTACATTAAACTCCTCTGAACGTGGGAATAATAGAATACCATGAGCAAGATCCACATCAAGGGAAACTACCTATTTTGATGAAATTATGGGGATTATTCAAAATCAGCTTGAAATATTTGAAAGTACTTATTTAGTAGTATATTTGAACATCTATAAATCATAAATTAAGTGTCATCAACTCTCTATTATGCATGTTTGAGTTATTAGTTATCACATATAAACCATAAAATATTGACATTATACTTGTCTCATCTTCTTGTAATTTAAGAAGATGATTTTGTTAATCCAAACACATATTGAATAGTTATAACTGGAGTCGTGAGCAATAATAAAATACTTAGGTTTATTATATTAACATGTTAGGTTGACATTTTTACTATGGCTATGTTTGTCTGAAATCACGATCTCAGTGACCCAGGGCTGCTTTATTTTATTCTGAGAGTAGGAATAGGGTAAAACTAAGTAGTTATGTTATACTTAACGAATAGGCAAGCCTACTCCTATTGATGTTTCTTGAAATGAACTTTGATTGACCCTATATAAACATTATTTTCTTCAATATCACCCATATAGGTTTTTTCAGTAGTATTTTCTCAACCGTTTTTTAGGGTCACGGATCCATTATACAAATCTTTCCACAGGATGGTGTCTTCTGTGCAAATAGGGTTTTGGAGCTCATTATTGGTGTCGATGATTACGATCTCAGTGATTCCCGTATCGGGAGCTGACCGGGCGGCACAAAAAATAATTAGACTACATGGGAAGCCTTTTGTCTCATTCGATCACTATGTCGGGTATGTTACAGTCAATTAGAAGAAAAGGTCAGGCTCTCTTCTATTTATTAATTGAGGTCGACCGTCAATACTCTTCCAGGCTACCTCTGGTACTATGGATTAATGGAGGTCTGTCCAATTCTCAGACTCCATATATATACATTTAAGTACCTTCGTGTAAAAATTATATAATGTTAGATAAAATTGCAGGAATAGTTTATTTTTACATGGAAAAACCACACACCCATTGATGCCTACTTTTCATGATCTACTTGGCTATAACTAACTTAACTAGCCCCCAGTCTACAAGCATGTCCAACTTCCATCAACATGTGAACAATGTTTGGTAAGCCATATATTCTGATGATGATGGGATAGGTTGTCTAGAATAAAATTTGAAAGAAAAATTTACATGTGATAATTGTAGTTGAGGTGATCATCTTTATGAAACCCAGTGAAATCTAAGTTTGTTGTTTATTGCTGTGTAAAATATGGACCGTTAAGAAGGTTCTCAATTGGCATTCATGCAAATGACCAAATCTAACATGAAATCTATGCATGCCAAGATAGAGGCTAAGGATCAAATAATTGCTACCCTCAAAGAACAGATTTGAGAAATAGAGAGCGAGTCTTCTTGCAAGACAAAGTTCACTGATGTGGTTTCTTCCATGAGAAGAACAATATATGAGATGGTGGTTAAGTTCATTGGTGAACTAAACCTTATGGTCACCTTTTTAAATGCCTTGATCTATTTTAATATGATCGTAGAGGGAAATATGGAGGAAGTCTTCATTTAAAGGTTAAAAATACTACGATGCATGGATTGGCAGGAATGACATACTTTGTTCCTAGAATTAGTCCCAACCTTGCACCCTGCCGAGGATGATAAGATACACACTAGGTTTATTGATCAAGAAGCCACTGTACTCTAGAGGGAACATTATCCTAATATTTCCCATTCCCAATATGGCTCACAAGGTCTTAATTTCTAGTCCATTTGTCCTTATTAAGTTGAACTCTCTTCCAAAGACACGATTTCCACCACAATATTAATACTAGGGGAGGGAGGCCATAAGTGGTTCGGCCCCACTTTGGCCACCCGGGATGCCATGTGGACGCCACCTGTCGAGGGCCAGAGGTATGCAGGTGGCTGCTCCACGTCGTCCCGGGTAGCTAGCGCTTTAATGCGCTTTATGGCACCTCGGGAAGTGTGCCAGCTATCCCTCTCCCTACAGTCGCTCCCGATGCCCGTTCATTCTTGCTCGGGGCTGGAAGGTGAGCGTTCGGCCACCTCGGAACCTGTCTGCCATGGCTCCGCTACTGCCTCCTGTTGCTGTTCGATGAGGCCGCTGCTTGGATTCTCTGTCAGGGTGTTCTGGTCCGCATACGTTTGTTGTTCGCGCGGAGGTCGTTGCTGTTTGAGCATAGATGTTTGTTGTTGTTAACTGGCTCGAAGCTCATGGTGGAGTGGCCTGCCTCCATGGTCGTTTCCGTGCGTTGGATAACTAGTGTGGTGTTGTGCTTGTGTTCGTGGTCTGTGGCATGGGTTCCCCGGTGGGAATCTCCTGTTCCTACTTGTTTGCAGGCTGCTCCTGGTTCATCCTCGGCTCCTGGTGTTCATGTTCCTGCTTCGTCCTCGGCTCCTGGTACCTGCTCCGCTCCTGGTTCGTGCTCGGCGGTGGCCACCTATTCAGAAAACGTGGTAGGATTTCGATCCTACCGGCTTCTCTTGCATTGTGTTTTTCAACACAACCACTCTCTCGGTGTGATTTGCTTGCCTTCTCTGTCTGTGTTCGGTTTGTTTGGGTCCGGTTGCATCTGTGTTCTTGGTTGAATTGATTTTGATGAGTGCTCCGCTCCTGGTTTGTGCTCCACAGTGGCGGCCTGTTCAAACGACGTCGTAGGTTATTGTTTTTTGGTTTTTAACGGAGCACTATTATGGTTTTTTGTTTTTAATGGAGCACTATTATGGGTTTTTGTTTTTAATGGAGCATTTTTAGGGTTGAATTCATTTATGAATGGAACACTGTTATGGTATTTGGTTTTTAATGGAGCACTGTTATGGTATTTGGTTTTTAATGGAGCACTGTAATGGTTTTTGGTTTTTAATGGAGCACTGTTATGGTATTTGGTTTTTAATGGAGCACTGTAATGGGTTTTGGTTTTTAATGGAGCACTGTTAAGGTATTTGGTTTTTAATGGAGCACTGTTAGGGTATTTGGTTTTTAATGGAGCACCGTAATGGTTTTTGGTTTTTAATGGAGCACTGTTAGGGTTTTTGGTTTTTAATGGAGCACCGTAATGGTTTTTGGTTTTTAATGGAGCACTGTTAGGGTTTTGGGTTTTTAATGGAGCACTGCTGTGGTTTTTGGTTTTTAATGGAGCACTGTTAGGGTTTTTGGTTTTTAATGGAGCATGGTTAGGGTATTTGGTTTTTAATGGAGCACTGTTATGGTTTTTGGTTTTTAATGGAGCACTGTTAGGGTATTTGGTTTTTAATGGAGCACTGTAATGGTTTTTTGTTTTTAATGGAGCACTGCTAGTGTTTTTGGTTTTTAATGGAGCACTGTTAGGGCATTTGGTTTTTAATGGAGCACTGTTATGGTATTTGGTTTTTAATGGAGCACTGTAATGGTTTTTGGTTTTTAATGGAGCACTGTTAGGGTATTTGGTTTTTAATGGAGCACTGTAATGGTATTTGGTTTTTAATGGAGCATTGTTATGGTATTTGGTTTTTAATGGAGCACTGTAATGGTTTTTGGTTTTTAATGGAGCACTGTTAGGGTATTTGGTTTTTAATTGAGCACTGTAATGGTTTTTGGTTTTTAATGGAGCACTGTTAGGGTATTTGGTTTTTAATGGAGCACTGTAATGGTATTTGGTTTTTAATGGAGCACTGTTAGGGTATTTGGTTTTTAATGGAGCACTGTTATGGTATTTGGTTTTTAATGGAGCACTGTAATGGTATTTGGTTTTTAGTGGAGCACTGTTATGGTTTTTAGTTTTTAATGGAGCACTGTAATTGTATTTGGTTTTTAGTGGAGAACTATTGTGGTTTTTGGTTTTTAATGGAGCATTGTTATGGTCGAAATTGATTATTAATGGCACACTGTTAGGGTCAAAATTTATTATTCATGATTGTATGAATTAGCAATGAATGGTTGTTAATTTGTTAATGGAGTTGATTATAGGATTACGGTTTGAAGGTTGTGGGAAATTCTGACATAAAAAAAACACCATAACAGTGCTCCATTAAACCCTTCAGTGATTATATTGCTTTCAGTGATTGCTTGAATTTTGAAGGAATGGTTGTTAATTTCTTATTGGAGTTGATTATAGGATTGATGCATGCTTGAGATGAATAATTTGGGCATGCCAATTAGATGAATAATTTGGACTGTGAATTGAAGGCATGAAACCTTTTAACAAATTAGGGTTTGCTATGGTTCATTGATTGTTTTAGTGATTGTATGAATTTGCAATTAGGGTTTGGAGGCATGAAACCTTTTAAGAAATTAATAACCATTCATGCTAATTAGGGTTTGCTATGGATCAGTGACTGTTTCAGTGATTTTATGAATTCGCAATGAATGGTTGTTAATTTGTTAATGGAGTTCATTATAGGATTAGGGTTTGATATGGTTTCATTGTTTCATCAGTTGATAACTTAGTATATTTTAAAATTGAGAGAAGGTTTCATGGTTATGGAAAATTCAGATATGGTTTAATGGTATGAAGGTTACAGGAAATTCTGACATAAGAAAACACCATAACAGTGCTCCATTAAACCCTTCAGTATATTGCTTTCAGTGATTGCTTGAATTTTGAAGGAATGGTTGTTAATTTCTTATTGGAGTTGATTATAGGATTGATGCATGCTTGAGATGAATAATTTGGGCATGCCAATTAGATGAATAATTTGGACTGTGAATTGAAGGCATGAAACCTTTTAACAAATTAGGGTTTGCTATGGTTCATTGATTGTTTCAGTGATTGTATGAATTTGCAATTAGGGTTTGGAGGCATGAAACATTTTAAGAAATTAACAACCATTCATGCTAATTAGGGTTTGCTATGGATCAGTGACTATTTCAATGATTGTATGAGATCACAATGAATGGTTGTTAATTTGTTAATGGAGTTCATTATAGGATTAGGGTTTGATATGGTTTCATTGTTTCATGGGTTGATAACTTAGTATATTTTAAAATTGAGAGAAGGTTTCATGGTTATGGAAAATTCAGATATGGTTTAATGGTATGAAGGTTACGGGAAATTCTGACATAAAAAAACACCATAACAGTGCTCCATTAAACCCTTCAGTGATTATATTGCTTTCAGTGATTGCTTGAATTCTTAAGGAATGGTTGTTAATTTATTATTGGAGTTGATTAGGGTTGTTAATGAGAGTATGAGAGAATATGAAGGAGTATTTGAATGTTGGACATGCATATGTGTTTGTCCCATCTACAGTTAGCCCTCATTTTGTATTTTTCTAGAATTTTGGTTCTCATTTAAAAAATTTTCATTACTCTTCCGTCAGTAATGCAACATGCAACATGGAATTAGTGATACCAACTGCTTTCATTCTTGCTGTGTGCTCTAACCTAAGTAATCTTTAACTGTGTGCTCGGTGATTGTTTGCAATGCTTACTATCAATCCAGTTCAAGTCGATTTGCATTCAAGTCAGTATTGCATTCAGAAAAAACTTGCATTCAATTTAAATGTTCAATCAGGTTGGTTTACCATCCAATTTAGTTTAACATTCAAATTAGTTTGCCAACCAAGAAATATAGCAATCAGTTTTAGTAAGGAATGTAGTCCAGTAAATAGACAGAGACATGAAGAAAACAGTACTTGACATAAATGGCATATTCTTGTTCAACATAGTAGCAATTCGAGATTTATACATATGGTTGGTCCATGGTGGGTTGGGACTTTATACATTTACTGTGGTTATGCCTAACATATATCCACTGTCAGATTGGAATCAAACAAAAACTTAGAAAACCACCCAAAATTCCTCCTGCAACAAAATCTAGCTTAATCTAGCTATCACATGTGTATGCCAAAGAAAACACATCTTCCATCTGTCAAACGAAAACTTCAGAACCACCCAAAATTCCCCCCAGCAACAAAATCTTCCTTTCATATGTGTATGCCAAACACAAAACATCTATCATTCGCCAAACAAAAAACCCTATGTGTGAGGAGGTTGACTGCCTTCATTACCCAAACTAGTTGGGTTAGATACTGATGCATGACCTGGTTGTGTTGAGATGCAAACATTTGGTGCGGGCTAGGTTGCTCCTTGTAGCCAAGGAGGAATTGAGTAACCATAGTTATGACTTGAGCCTAATTTCCCTGGGTTCACTGGAGTTTTGAAGGCATACACAGTATTTCCCCCTGCCTGGTGGTATTGGGGTATCTATATGTTAATAAGGTCCTGGAATAATCTTCTGTTCTTTGAAAACTGATCCAATGGGTTGTCAACCACCTCTATCCTCTCCAGACCATTTGGATTCCTCTGATTTGCCTTTCTTTGCTCCCTTTCCTCCCTTTCCAATTGTTTTCGTCGCTCTCTTTCCTCCCTTTGTTTCACTCTTATAAGCCTTTCCTTCCTTCGATTTTCTGCTGCAACAATCTTTGCTTCCTTCTTCTCCTTTTCCAGGGCCTTCTTCTTCTCTTTTAAATCTTGCATCTCCTTTTTCTTGTGCTCAGCCTCAATCAGTAGGGTGATGTAGTCCTCTGATGTTAGTAGTTGTGAGATCCTGCTTAATCTAAGATGCTCAGCAATGGGATTAGATAGTTGAGTTGCAACTTTCTCCACTGGCAACTTAAGGAACTGGCCAAATAGTGGCTCATTTGGTGGGAGTGCCTCATCATCATTTTCTTGGTCCACTGTATCTTCATTTTGTTCAATCTCATCTCCAACACCCCCAAGTGGCACATAATAATGTACATCTTCATTGTTAAGGACTGCTGGCATCGAAGGCAGGTTAAGGATTTCATCGTTGGTGGGGGTGACAATGTGTCTGTTCATATTTGTCATCGCCTCTGCCAACCACTCGGGTTGTTCTGGCTGGCTAGGAAATGTCAACTCCTCGCTGTTGTTTACCATTGCTTGGTCACCTCCATTCACACTCAAATTGGCAACGTTGTTATGAAAAATCCCTTGGCCATCTAATTCTGTTTCTGTCCTTCCAACAGCTTCTATATTCTCCCCAACAGGTTTGGTGCCATACTGAATTTCACTTACGTGTACATTGTCGTCATCCAGTGGTTGGAAATGACCTTGAGAGAGTGATATGATGTTATTTGCAGCATCTGCATCCTCTCTCCCCTGAACATCAAAAGCCTGACTACATCCCGTGTCATGTTGAAGAGCATCAGAATTGAAAGGCCATATTCCTGTCCGCCTAAAACCAACCCTGATATTTGATGGTGTGAGTGCCCTAGCAAAAGCTTTGCTTGCAAGTTCTGCTAATTCGAACCTCTTCACCTCTACCCCCGGGTTCTTTGCCATCCAGGACGCTCTCTCAGACCTGAAGTAACACTTGAAAGGCCCAAACACACTCACATCTAGAGGTTGCAGCCTGTGGGTGGTATGTGCAGGCAATGCCAATAGATCAATGCCTAGCCTGTTTGCCTCCTCAATGGTTTGTATAGCAACGTGGCTTCCATGGCCATCAAAAATCAAAAGGTGTCTACTTTCAGGTGAAACACCGCTAGGGACAGAGGAAGCAAAGTGGCAAAGCCAACTCAAGAACAGTTCTTTTGTCATCCAAGCATGGGGGTGTGCAGCCATGCATGCGCCAGGTTCACAGTTTTTAATGTAATTTTTGAGTTGATTCTTTCCCTTGAACAGATAAAAACATGGAATTGATGCTCCAACTGCGTTGACACAACAAAGAATAGTTATCCACTCCCTACTTTTTGGTAGAATTTTGGGCACATTCCTGCTCCCTCTCTTGGCAATTACCCGCATGCCACAATTCCTCCCTGCCTGCAATCCAGTCTCGTCACAGTTCCATATATGGTCTCCTCTGTATGAGTGTTTCTCATATGCATCAGAGAGTGTCTGATAGAACTTGGTCACAACTGTAGGGTGCAGATTGAAATCCCTATCCCTGTCAAGCCCCTCTGCTGTGCGTAACACAAGTTCTAGATGCCTTTATTTAAATCCTCTCCACCATGATTTCCCTGGAAATCCATCTTTGAAGGGGTTTGGCCTCCCTTGACAGATTTGTGCAACAGTGGATTTGAGTTGAACCAACTCCAGACCATGGCCTAGTTGAGCCATCTCTTCACACCAAACCACAACTTCTTCTTCCTCTTCTGCACTCAACACTGTAAGAGGTCCTTTTCGCTTGGTATCGGTCAGGCCATTTATCTAGTAATGGATTGATGTTGGTGGAATCCCATGTTTTTTAGCAGCTGCTCTGATAGAAAAACCATTGAACTCTATATCATCTATGGTAGCCTTCATGTCTTCTTGTGTCCATCCTCTGATGGCAATAATCTTCTTACTGGCAGTTGCACCTTGAACTGTGGTTGATTGTGGAATAACACCTCCAGGATCTGCATCATTTGCCTCTTCAACTGTGGTTGATGGTGGAATAACACCTCCAGGATCTGCATCATTTGCCTCTTCAACTGTGGTTGATGGTGGAATAACACCACTACGCTCTGCATCATTTGCCTCTTCATCATCTCTGTGTGCATTGTTATTATCAGCATCATGTGCTATGTCCTCATTGGACGAGGTGCATCGTAGCTGGGCACCCCTGCTGAGTCTCCTACTTGACCTCCTTGCACGAGTAGTGCTGACTCTTGCCATGACTACAATCACCCACAGAATTAGAACAAACAGGGGCAAGGATAGGGCTAGGGACAGTGCTCCATTAAAAATAAAAAACCATAACAGTGCTCCCACCCACGGAATTAGAACTAGCTGTGTATCTTCACAGGGATCTGGAATATTACAATAGCTGTGTTGAAAGAAAGTGTTAAAACGACCCTAGGATCTGGAGTATTCAAAAGGATCTCTTGATCTGATTTACATGTTCAATGCAGGTTCTTGCATAAAACTAGATATAGTCTGGCTACTTGAAAACATTATTGAAAGACAAGTTTATCTTGAATGCAATACCTGAACTCCGAATGCTGTCTTGAATTAACTCTGCAACTGTGTTTTGCTTGAATGCAATGCCTGGACTCTAAAATTTGATGCTTGGAAATAGAGGTGAGTTTAACAAGGTTTGGGAATTTCGAATAGCAGAAAAAATGAAGTTTGTTTGAAGGTTGTAGTGTCTTTATAGCATTTTGGTGTTTGATTTGATTGGCAAGTTTGAGAAGGCATGGATTGCAACTGGCTAGAGTTGGATGAGTGGCTCAAGATAGAGTTGGCCTCGATCCAATGGCCATCAATGGGGATTTGTCGATCCAGGGGCTATTCGAAATGCCTGTGGACATGCTTCTGTTTGGTTTTATGGTTGATTTGATGATTTTAAAGGAGTTGGCAGCATTAATTGCATTGTTTGGGCTGCTTTGTTGAACAATAATGCACCTGGAGCTGACACTTATTCTTCATTTATTATGCAGGTGTCATCCAATAAATGTGCAGGTGGGATGGCTTGGTGGTTAAGTGATTCTCGATGCTGGTCTGGGTCTTCACTCAAGCTTGTTCGATGGGGTCTGTGTGATGGGCAATCTGTCCTTGTAGATTGGGTTGCATGGGGAGTGGTGAGGTCCAATTAGATGTTTGTGTCAGTGCATGTTGGGATTTGGTAGGGACATGATGGATTTGAATTTTGTTCTATCAAGACTGTGCAGTTGTCAACCTTTTGTCTTATAGTTGACAGCTGTGGGCCCAATGTACAGAAAGACACTTAATGAACTTAAATATGACACTTTGTATATATTTATATAATTATATGTGTTTGACAGTTGGCATTTTCTTGGTCACTTATTGGGTTGTAACCGTCACCGGTTCTATCACCACTACCGGTTCCCGTTCAACTATAGAACTCTCTCCCCTAGGCTTAAATAACATGAAATAAACTGATTTCCACCACATGAACTCAACTTAATTTTAAATAACAAGCAATGTGGTCAAATCACAATGTCTTTGAGAATAAGATAATGAACACATAACCCCAACAATCAAACTCAACTGGACGATTCAATTTGAATAAAATTGATATCAATGCAATTCTACATGCAATTAATTTATGGATTTCACTGGACTATGAACCTACTACTGGAGAAAAATGTTGTACGACTTAAGCTCCCAGCCCGAGGTTTTGATGACCTGATATCTGCTGTCGATAGGAGCACCAATACAAAAAAAATATCTGCTACTAGCTTACTTTAATGGAAGGAATGTAAACCATGCTGGTGTACTCGAAAAAAATATCAACAAAAATACCAGAATTCCCAGAATGCAAAAGTAAAACGCCCTTTCTTAAATACCTTGGAGGGGATGAACCCTAACGAGAAGAAAAGTTACATCTTATCCAAGTATGTAGTCCAATTATTGGTGGGTTTTTTTTGTTTATCTTCATGGTTTGAGCCTATGAGATAGGATGGTGACTACTTCAAAAACACCCATCCATATGTTATGCCAATGTACGAACAACACTCAAAGAAAATCGGAACAAAAAGATACTTCAAACAGATCTAAAGAGCCCATTATTGTCTTATCGAACCTATTGTGGAACATAACATGCATAAACGCCCTCTAGGGTAAATTTAATTTAAGAAATCTATTGATTTTCTTCATGAGAGCCATTGGTGAGTATTGGAGGGAAAAT
Source organism: Larix kaempferi (assembly GCA_027924585.1). Classification (NCBI taxonomy): domain Eukaryota; kingdom Viridiplantae; phylum Streptophyta; class Pinopsida; order Pinales; family Pinaceae; genus Larix; species Larix kaempferi. The sequence continues at coordinate 5,679,285 of BSBM01000043.1, read as the reverse complement.
TGAATCGCAATCCTCGGCACTACGCATCATCTTTGTTGGCAGCAGTTAATTTCTTCACCGCCACAAGTTCTGAAAAGTCACTCACTGCTCTGCTGAAGTGACCGTCAAAAATATGAAGAGCCAACCACCACCACACCATTTTGATTATGTCATGCTATCAAGGTTTCAAAGGGGCAGCACACCACATCAATTTCTGAAAGAAGTAGTTACAGCCTCTGTCATATCACATCGATTTATTATTGATCTGAGTATTGCATTTTTTTTAAGAGCCGTTTTTTGAAGAAGTCATCTACTGACATGTTCCAGATGGTCAGATGTTAAAAGGAGCTGCGTGTTCACTGTTGTAGCACATCCAGCTATGTTGCAGCTTGTCAAAGATTGAAGGGACACCCACCGTTCCTGTTGCAGCTCATGAAAGGGAAGAGAATTAATTAAATTTTGAATAGTCAATTTTTGGTTTAGATCCACTGAAAAGTCAAGTTGAATTAAATGACCGACTATATTTCTATTGTATAAATACCAATGTAGTATTGGTTTTGCATTGTAAGATTGTGAGACAGAAAGATAGAGAGATGGAGTTAAATATGAAACAGAGTTTCAACTCTGTAATATTGTTGTTATATTCCTCTATGTCTGTATGAGTTTGTAAACTCAGAATTATTTTGAAGTTATGTTTGTTGTAGCAACTTGAGAGATTAAAGTTATTTTATGTGTTGAATATGTTTAATTACTGAAACAGAGCATAGATATGTTAAATGTGTTTGATTGTTGAAACAAGGTATTAGTCAAGATCTATGAACGTAGGGGTTATCAAAACTTAGCTGAAACAATCAGCTGCAACTCAGTTGCAACAACCCTATAGATTACTGTTGGGTGAAACAGTCAACTGTTACTGTTAGCTATGACTATGTTGAAGATTACAGTGGGTTGTTACTGTCAGCTGTGACTGTCTTGTAGGTGAAATTGCTGAGTTTAGAGATTTGTGTGTGTTGCTGAAAGTAAGAGCAACACCCCCCTTCCTTCCCTCAATTGGTATCGAAGCGAGGTTTTTAATTTATGTTCGTTGGTTGTGTGCTCACTTCATGAATGGGCCGTATGATTGTATGTTGAACCTTTTGTATTTTTTTTGGAGATCTTGTTTTTGAGTTTTACTCCAGCGCCCTCTTCCTGCTACGTAGAAAGAGCATAAGTATGTTCAGTTGAGCTCTGTGTTGAAAGAGATCTCTCGTTCTCCCTTAAGTAAAGGTTGAGTCATCATTTAGTAGCTGGAGTCTGAATCAAGTGTTTCTTGAGTAATTCATCTTTTGGTTAAGCCACTCAAGCTTAGCCGTGGTTTGTGTAAAGAGAAAGAAATGGTCGTAGTCCGTGGATGAAGTTGATTCTGTGTTCCCTCAGACAGAGGTTGATTAGTTGAAAGGAAGGCATTCTTTCTAGTTGAGAGCTCCCATATATTTTAATGGTAGAGTAGTTTGATTTGCAGTGTTTTGGAAGTTTGTTTGGTTTCATTTGAAGCTCTTATGCATGAAAGAGGACCAAAAGATAAACTTAAAGTCTGTGCAAGTAGTTATTTGAAGACAAAGACATGGGGAAAAGCAAAAGGCTTAAACGAATGAAGAAGAGTGTTGTTAATGCAGGAGAAGTTGGTTTTTCCATAGAAGAGATATTAGGAGAAACCATCGAGGAACCTGCTGAAGCAGAGGAATTTAAAGAGAAGGTAGAGGATACTAAAGCATATGAAGTTCAAGAAAAAGTAGAGGATGCATGGAGTAGCATCTATTATCCACCACCATATTTCTTAGGTATAACTTATGAATGTTGGTCAGTTAATATGAAAAATTTCTTGCATGTTAGAGGTTTATGGAATTTTGTTGAGAATGGAATTAAGAATCCCTAGGATGAGGTAAAGGTTGCATTTTCCTTGTACTACATCCAGCAAGCTCTCGATGATAATATTTTTTATGTAATTACTAAAGCAAACACAGCTAGAGAAGCCTGGGAAAGTTTGAAGAGAAATTTAGATGTAAGGGGGAGATATATGGCTGAGTCACAACCTGTTAACATTTCAACAAACAAATTTGCAGAAGCAGCATAAGCTAGTCAAATTATTTGTGAATCTCATTGTTTTGTTAATCTATCAATTGATGAAATTGATGCTAAAACTAAAGGTAAATATGAGGATGTTGTATCTTGTGTAGCAGCAACATAATTCCAAGAAGTTGGAATTTCTATTGATGAAGATGTTGATGTAGTTTCGAAACTAGATGTCACTGAAGTGAATTGTGAAAATGATGGAATGGTTAACATGCAGAACGGTGATAAAGATGATAAATTCCTCAAGTGTGAGGACAATGAAGAAGTATTTGTGCAAGAAGAGTCCTTGTTGGACATGCCCATGAAGGTATTTAAATCATGTATTGAATCTTATGATTGTGGACATGTAGGTACACTGAATCTAGAAGACAACTCTAAAGATGTTGTAGAAGTCAAAGACCAAGATGAGTTTGAAATCAATTACAACAGTCATGTTGCAAAAAATGAAGAGTGTTTCACTGATCTATTTGGTGCACATAAGGAAGATGATAAAGCTGCTGGTGAAAAATACATTTCTTAAAATGATGTATCTCTTGATGGAAAAAGTGTTGGTGATATTTTTGAAGAAGAATCTACATCGATATTGAATGGTGCAGACAAGGACAGAAAAGAGAATGATATTTTTTATAATAAATTGCTTGTTAGTGATTGTGTAGGTACACATGAAGAAAATGATGAAGTCTTGGCTGGTAGGTCAAAAATTGAAGGTGAAGTAACTGCCAGTGTAGCAGTTTGTTCTTTGAATATTCCAGTGATGTCTATTGTTGTTGACAACGAGGAAGAAGGTGCCAATGAAGTAGCCAGTATTGGTAAAATTGCTCATGGAGAAGTAATGGTGAAAGATGATCATGATGATAGAATAAAGACTGCCATATCAGCAGTATGTGAAGCAACATCAAAAGTTAAGAAAGATAAAGTGCATTGTGTTGAAGTGCTTGAACCTGTTTGTGAGTTTTTTGAAAATAATGATGATTTTATTTTTGTTGATGAATTTGATAAGTTTGTTGAAGAATGCAAAGAAGTTGCAGTGAATAAATAGATAAAGTACAAGCAGAAGGAATCTATAATGATGCTGGAAATAAAAAGGTTGATGATTCGGTGATTACAGAAGCAGTGATAGAAAAAGGGTTGCATAATGATAACACTCAAAATGTTGTATGTTCTGCTGTAGATAGAGCACCTGAAATAAGGAATGATGTTCTGGATGAACAATTGAAATTTTTGGACGAATGGCTTGAAAAGCCAAGATATGATGATAAAGATGATAGTCTTATTGTGGAGGCAGAAATGAATAAAGTTGATTGCCTTGTTGCATCAGTGGAGGAAGATTTGAATGAAGAGATAGTGACAACTCTCAGACAAGTGAAAAATGAAAAGAATCAATATGGTTCACATTATGATAATTTATATAATCTTCACAAAATGTTTGAGTGTGAAGATGAGAAACCAATCGAAGATGAAGACGAATCATTTGAAGATGATGATGAGTTTGATTTGAATGAATAAAATTGCACCAAAGATGAATTGGTTGAAGAATCAGTTGAAAAGATATCCATGCTATGGAGTCCTGAAGAAATTAGGCATTATTATCAGTTAATGTGTCTACATAATGACATTGAACAGATTACTCTTGGTGAAGTCAAAGATAGCTTGTGGGATCTTGGTATGCCCACGTTACAATATTTAGAGGAAAAGACTTGGATTCAAGTCCTTGGCATAAAGGACATTGAAAATTTGAATGATGGTAAGCAAATTGAAGAACGTTTTGCAGTTGAAGTTGATCATAATGAATTTGAGGAATCAAAGAAAACAATGAAGGTAAAGATGAAGAGTCAAAAGTATTTTTGGTATAAAGTTTGGCGTTCTAAGCCAAGTAATGATGAAACCGAAGCTGAGAATGATGCAATTAAAATTATGAATGATGATTGGTTTGTAAGCTCCAAGAAGGTTGAATGCAATGGGATTGATGCTGAAGTAAATGATGAAATATTATATGAACAGCTAACTAAAGCTGAGGAGAACAAGTATTGTGGAGTTGCTGAGCAAAAGTAGTCAATATGTAAAGTCAAAATGGAGAGATGGATGAAGCCACGAATGAAGCAAGAACTGAAGAAGATCAAGGTAAAGATGAAGGTAAGACAAAAAACAGAGTTTATATGTTTCAAAGTGTGGATTCGAAAGAAAAAGAAAAGATGCACTAGTATGTTGCAACAAAGAATGTGAACAAATTTTTGAAATTGTTTTGATACTGATGTAAGCCTTGCTGAGACTTAATCCATTAGGCAGTATAGTTGGAATGATGTTTTGTAAAACAATAGTTGTTTGGGTTTGATGTATTTTTGGGTGAAGTAATTAAGGGGGATAATGTTGGCAGTGGTTAATTTCTTCATCCCCACAAGCTTTGAAAAGTCACTCACCGCTCTACTGAAGTGACCGCCAAAAATCTGAAGAGCCAACCACCGCCACACCGTTTTGATTGTGTCATGAAGTAAAGGTTTCAAAGGGAAAACAAACCACATTGATTTCTGGAAGAAGTAGTTATAGCCTCTATCACATCACATCGATGGATTATTGGGTTGAGTATTACATTTTTTTAAGAGCTGTTTTTTGAAGAAGTCATCTACTGACATGTTCCAGATGGTCAGATGTTAAAAGGAGCTACGTGTTCACTATTGCAGCACATCCATCTTTGTTGAATCCTGTCAAAGATTGAAGGGGCATCCACTGTTCCTGTTGTAGCTCATGAAATGATAGAGAATTAATTAATTTCTGAATAGTCAATTTTTGGTTTAGATGCAGTGAAAGGTCAAGTTGAATTAAATGAACGACTATATTTCTGTTGTATAAATACCAATGTAGTATTGGTTTTGCATTGTAAGATTGTGAGATAGAAAGATAGAGAGATGGAGTTAAATATGAAACAAAGTTTCAACTCGTTAATATTGTTGTTATATTCCTTTATGTCTGTATGAGTTTGTGAACTCAGAATTATTTTGAAGTTATGTTTGTTTTAGCAACTTAAGAGATTAGATTTATTTAATGTGTTGAATATGTTTAATTACTGAAACAGAGCATAGAGATGTTAAATGTGTTTGATTGTTGAAACAAGGTATTAGTCAAGATCTATGAACATAGGGGTTATCAAAACTTAGCTGAAACAATCATCTGCAACTCAGTTGCAACAGCCCTGTAGATTACTGTTGGGTGAAACAGTCAGCTGTTACTGTTAGCTGTGACTGTGCTGAATATTACAGTGGGCTGGTACTGTCAGCTATGATTGTCCTGTAGGTGAAATTGTTGAGTTTAGAGATCTGCTTGTGTTGCTGAAAGTAAGAGAAACACCCCCCTTCCTTCCCTCAATTGGTATCGGAGTGAGGTTTTTAATTTCTATTTGTTGGTTCTGTACTCACTTCATGAATGGGCCATATGATTGTATGTCGAACCTTTTGTATTTTGTTTGGAGATCTTATTGTTGAGTTTTACTCCAGCGCCCTCTTCCTACTACATAGAAAGAGCAAAAGCAAGTTCAATTGACCTCTGTTTTGAAAGAGATCTCTCGTTCTCCCTTAAGTAAAAGTTGAGTCATCATTTAGTAGCTGGAGTCTGAATCAAGTGTTTCTTGAGTAATTCATCTTTTGGTTAAGCCGCTCAAGCTTAGCCGTGGTTTGTGTAAAGAGAAAGAAATGGTCATAGTCCATGGATGAAGTTGATTCTGTGTTCCCTTAGATAGAGGTTGATTAGTTGAAAGGAAGACATTCTTTCTGGTTGAGAGCTCCCATATAGTTTAATGGTAGAGTAGTTTGATTTTCAGTGTTTTGGAAGTTTGTTTGGTTTCATTTGAAGCTCCTATGCATGAAAGAGGACCAAAAGAGAAATTTAAAGTCTGTGCAAGTAGTTATTTGAAGACAAAGACATGGGGAAAATCAGAAGGCTTAAACGAGTGAAGAAGAGTCTTGTTAATGAAAGAGAAGTTGGTTTTGCCATAGCAGAGATATTAGGAGAAACCATTGAGGAACCTGCTAAAGCAGAGGAATTTCAAGAGAAGGCAGAGGATACTGAAGCATATGAAGTTCAAGAAAAAGTAGAGGATGCATGGAGCAACATCTATTATCCACCACCATATTTCTCAGGTATAACTTATGAATGTTGGTCAGTTAATATGAAAAATTTCTTGCATGTTAGAGGTTTATGGAATTTTGTTGAGAATGGAGTTAAGAATCCCTAGGATGACGAAAAGGATTGATGAGTCAAGTTTTCAGGTATTTGATAACCTTTTTTCTAGCAGCCAAACTCAAGCAATGGTGATGAAACATACTCATTTATGAGGGAAAATGTTTTACTTTAATTATTTAATGGAATTGTTTTATGATTATTCTTAGATGTTAGAATGCGTATCAAATAAACTAATTATATGGAAACCAAGCGTGATTGAGCAGGTTCAGGGTCATTCAAGGATGGACGTGTAGAAGAATAAAGGATCACCAAGCTCGACGCTCTGTTTCCTGATTTCTAGAGGACACACTCCCACTTTCAAGAAGAATCGGCATTTTGACAATCAGTTAGGATCAACATTAAATCATATAAATATGGACCTCTTGGGTAGTGAGAGGCCCCTGCTGTTATTTTTGAGAAAAAACATTGTTTTAACGTTTTCTGCCCTCTTGATACTGCGAAGTACAGACCTTTGTTTTGACATGGATTTTATATTTTAATAAGAGATTGATGATTAATTCCAGCCAGTGTTTTTAAGTTTTTATTCTCTCCTAAGTACGGGTTGGGGAGGGCCCCTCCAACACGTAGGTGAGGAGATTCCTATTTGCAGGTTTTTTCCAATTATGCATTTTACGTTGATGAACAGTTATATTGCATGTGGAAGCGCTTGAATGATTCATTATTTCTGTAGTAGTTTATAATACATTCTGTAGTACAACAGAACAGTTTCAGTAGTCCTGTAGGTTCTTTCTTTCAATGCATATTTGAATCAACGATTGTATGTGTATTAGCTTTGCTTTGAATACCATGGTTTATATCTGAGGTTTTTGACTATTTCTCATCGTGATCAATTTCTTTAGTAGTAGATGGACAGCTTGAAACAATTACACTTCAATTTTAGTCTTGGGATTTAAAATGGTTTAGATCAGAATTCTAGTTTTAGGCATAAAATAATGACAGGCCTTGTTTTCCCCAATCTTAGAATAGATATGTTATGGCATGTTCATTTTTAGATTTATTATTCTACATTAAGTAATTTTATAAGATCATTCCCTTTACTCTCAGCATTTTAATTATTTAAGATAGATTTATTGCTTTTGGTATCTTTATTTCTTAGAACAGGTTTATTGCTTTCAGCACTTTAATTCTTTTAATTAGAGTTGTTTTTTTCCCGTATTTCAATCCATAGCATAACTAGTTTTCATATTTAGTAGACAACCTTTAGAACATGGATACCGACATCCAACTGTGACAGAGATTATCCTATAAGAGCACAGATAGTGCATGCATCTCTAAAGTTTGTACATTCCCCGAGTTGACATTTAAAGTAGGCTCTTGGTATAGTTGCCCTCATTAGGCATCCATATTGGGAGCTCACCACTTTTTGGCACCGTTGTCGGGGAGGTGCTATATCTTTTAGGAGACATCACCTAAAAACCACAAAAAGAAAACAAAAATTACTTAAAACAAAAACATAAATACTTCTTCTACCAATGAATGCCTCGTCGGCAAAGGGATAGGTTTGGTCGCTTTCTGCCCAAGCATTCCATGAGCAACAATGGTAATAACTGTTCTGACCATTCTCGGTTTGAATTCCTATACTCTGAAAATGAAACTGACTCCACATACAATCCAAACAACAGTAACTTCACTACCAGTTCCAGTTCAAACACCTTGATGGCAAACGAAGAGGAGGAACCTAGGGAGCTTTTCACCTTTCCCATAAGCATACCTCTTGGAGATGCCAGAATGAAGAACATCAATCCTAATATGTTCGAGTACATAGGGTACTACCAAAGGACCGAACACCAAGAGCAACCACTTCACACAAACAGATCACAGATCAACACACCGATGTTTTGATGTGGTTTAAACCCTCTTGAGGGAAACACTCCACGGCCCCGGCCAAATAGCTTCTATGGGACAATTTATTATGCAAAGAAAGAAAGTTACAAATGAGCTTCTCATAATCGATCAACTAAACAATGACCCTCCATGCTCTTTAAATAGAGATCATGGACCAATCGGGTGTTAAACCACGGATCAAGGTTAGGTTTGATCTAAGAGAAGTTGAGCCATCGGATCACTCTATGTCGGGAACATATCGTGACCATCGGATTAAGTATTTACAAATGCATATTAATGCATACTAAAGAAACACACTATCCCTAATGGATATATTACACAAGTTGATCTTAACTAACTCCTAAGTGTCTAAATATCCTAACATCCCCCCTTAAGAACAACTTGGGATAGGATTGAAGGATTTACAAAAGTGACACTATTAGGAGAAGGAAGGAGGCATTAGAGCCTATCCCCCCTTAATGACAAGTTCCTGAACTCCTAACATAGATCGAAGTTTAGAAAACTTCGCTTCTGTAAGAGACTTGGTGAAGATGTCTGCAACTTGATCATCTGTAGGGCAAAAGAGCACTTCAAGAACACGATCATGAACAAGATTTTTGATGAAGTGCATATGTAGCTCAATGTGTTTGCTGCGTTGATGTAGAACTGGATCTTTGGCAAGCTTGATGGCACTTTGATTGTCGCACCAAAGTGGAGTAGGTTGATGCTGCTCGAATCCAAACTCTGAAAGGATCTGTCGAAGCCATAAAGCTTCCTAACTGGCATTAACTGCTGCTCGATATTTTGCCTCTGCTGAAGAAAGAGCAAGAGCTTGTTGTTTCTTACAAGATCGAGTGATAGGTCCAGATCCCAGACTGAAAACATAACCTGCAGTAGACTTTCGATCATCAGGATTGCCAGCCCAGTCTGAATCAGTGAAACCAACCAACAAAGGTTTCCCCCCTATACTGTAATGAATCCCAAACTGAACTATACCTCGAATATATCGAAGTATTCTTTTAGTTGCTTTCCAGTGACTTTCATGAGGTGTCTGCATATAACGGGAGACACGACCAACGGCAAAGGAAAGGTTAGGACTGGAATAAGTCAGGTATAAGAGACTACCAACAAGCTGACGATACAAGGTGGCATTGACTTTAGGTGAAGTACAAGTGGCATAAAGTTTAACTCCAGATTGGAAGGGAGAAGGGGCTGGTGTACAATATTCCATGTGAAAGCGACGAAGAAGGTCACAAGCATACTTATACTGAGAAAGAAAGATTCCTTCTTTGGTTTGCAGGACTTGGAGACCAAGAAAATAATGCAAATGTTCTAAGTCTAACATTTCAAAATTTTGTTTAAGACTGGATTTCACATGGGTTATAAGCTTAGGGTCACTACCAGTAAGAATAAGGTCATCAACATATAGAACAAGTATGATGAGATGGCTTCCTTCTTTCTTGGTATAACATTGGGGTCAGAATGGCATCTAGAGAAAGCAATGTCAAGGAGAAAGTTATCCATTTTGGCATACCAAGCTCTAGGAGCTTGCTTAAGGCCATATAAGGATTTCTTAAGGCGGCAGACAAGGCTAGAGTTATTTTGAACATAGCCAGGAGGTTGTTCCATATAAAAGTTCTCCTGTAAATCACCATGCAAGAAGGCAGACTTGAAATCCATTTGATGGACTTCCCAGTTGTGTAAGGCTGCAAGGGAAAGAACAAGGCAGATGGAGTTCATTTTTGCGACGGGAGCAAAGGTTTCATTGTAGTAAATCCCTTCAACTTGGGAAAAACCTTTGGCAACTAACCTTGCCTTAAGTCTTTCAACACTTCCATCTGATGCATACTTAGTTCTGTAGACCCATTTACATCTGACAAGTTTTCTTCCTTTTGGAAGAGGTACAAGATCCCAAGTATCGTTCACCATTAAGGAACGATATTCTTCATCCATGGCTGCATCCCAATCTGGATTCCCTGAAGCTTCTGCAAAAGTTTCTGGATCATGATTCTCAGAAACTTGAGCCAAAAGAGGAGAGGCTCACTGAAACTGAGAACGTGTTCGATGTTGATCGCTAGGATCACCGGCAAGATCACCAGCTACTTCACATGTTGAATGGACCCATCGAGGAAGCACTTGTGCTGGTGCAACTGGAGGAACATGAGCAGGCGGAGGTGGATTTTCATCCTCACTATCATCATCAGAAACTAGAGTTGGAAACCTGTCAAGGAAGTTGGAAGAAGAAGAAGAAGGCACAAATGCCGAATCAGGCTCGCAGGCCAAAGATGGCACAATCGTCGAGTTAGGTTCGTAGGCCAAGATATTTTCATCAAATTTAACATCTCTTCTAATAATTATATTATGAGAATGTGGTTGAAGAAGTCTATAACTTTTTACATCTTCAGAATATCCAACAAATATGCACTTTTCACTTTTAGGCTGCAATGCTTTCCGTTTTTCATCCGGAATGTGAGCCCATGCTTCACTACCAAACACACGGAAGTGACTTACATCAGGTTTAGTTTTAGTCCATGCTTATTCCGGTGTTATACCTTATAATGCTTTAGTGGGGGTGCGATTAACTATGTAATTTGCACAATTTATGGCTTCAGCCCAAAATTGAAGACTTAGTCCCTTAGATTGGATCATATAATTAGCCATTTCTTTTAAAGTGCGGTTCTTCCGCTCAGCTACACCATTTTGTTGTGGTGTATATGGAACAGTGTGCTGTTGTTGGATGCCTTGTTCAGTGCAGAAAGTAGTGAAGTATTTGTTAAGATATTCTCCTCCATTGTCAGATCTTAACTTAATAATTTGATGACCAGATTGTTTTTCAACAAGGGCCTTGTAGGCCAAGAACATGTTAAATACTTTGCTCTTAAGTTTTAGGAAATAAACCCAAGTGCGTCTGGTGTAATCATCAATGAAAGTTAAGAAATATTTGAAACCAGAAAAGGAAGCAGATGGAAGAGGACCACACAAGTCACTATGCACAAGCTCCAAGGGAACCGAGGCGTGCCAAGAGGCACGTTTGTCAAAACTGTCCCGATGATGTTTTTCGAGTACACAACCGGAACAAACACCATCTCTGCAAGATACCATCGGAAGACTTGTCACCATATTTTCTTTACATAGTTGTTGCGATGAGCGATAATTTAAGTGACCAAATCACTCATGCCAAAGTTTGCTCAAGTTATCACTATGAGCAACAAAAACTGAAGGGAAAGGTGATGACCCAAAGTTGTTAAACTTGTACAACCTGGTAATATCATCAACAATTCCGGTAGCTAGGATCTGTTGAGGATCTTTAAAATCCTTGATTACAACTTAGTGAGTTGTAAAGGTCACAGTTTTACCTTCACCAGAATGAGTGATCTTATAGACTGATAACAAATTGCAGGAAATTCTTGGAACACATAGTACATCACTAAAATGACCATTATCTACTGGAATTGTTCCAGCTCCTACAACACTTAGAGATCTATCATCACCAACAAATATTTGTTTGGTGTTACATTCATGCATAGTAGAAAAGATGGCTTGATCCTTAGCCATACGATAAGATGCTCCAGAATCAATGAGCCATTCATTTGAAGTAGAAGAAGAAGATGCATTATAAGAATAACTAGAAGCAAAAAGTACATGTCCATGAGAGGCAGATTCTGAAGGCGAACCTAGGCTGATGTGGTGCTTCTTCATTGCTGCTTCCAAGGCTGCCATATTCTTGAAACACTTAGATTCATCATGATTATCTTTCCCGCAATATTTGCAATGACGCTTAGTCTTCTTGCCTTTTGGCTTGGATCCTTTGTCATTTTTTAAAGAAGGAGCTGACTGAGAGGGTTTTGGACCCTTGTTTGACTTATTATTGTGAAAATTTTGTTTCTTGGGAGGCTTGGACTTTTCTTTCTGTTGGGATAATAAAGCTTTCCCAGATGTATCTGCATTTTTTATTATTCCAAGATGAATGAGTTTATCTTGTTCTCTAATCAAGGAATCACAAAAGGATTCAAGACTAGGCTCTTGATAGCTAGCTGCATTCAAGGATGCTTTCATGGAGTAAAATGTAGATACAAAAATAGAATATGTAGGTCCAAGTTTGGAAAGAATATGATAAATGCATTGTTTGTCTTCCCTCTCAATCTTACATTCTGCACATAAGAGTTTAAGAGTTTTGTACTTAGATAAATAATTTTGAATGCATGAAAAGTCACTTGGATTTAAAGAAATCAACTCATTTTCGAGTTGGTGACCTTGAATTTCATTGTGTTTACCAAACATAGATTCCAACTTGTCCCAAGCAACATTAGGTTCATCAATTCCAGATATGTGGAATCACAAATCAGTAGAGATTGACATCCCAATCAATCCACGAGTTTCATCACATCTATTTGCCCATTTTATTTTCTTATCATCATTAGTGGGTTCTTTTTCTTTCCCTGAGGTAATTTTGAAGAGTCCCCTACTTCGTAGAAAATCCTCCATATGAGATTTCCATGAGAAATAGTTGGAACTGTTAAGTAGAATATCACAAGGGGCGGCCATATTTGTAAATTAATGGCTGTAAAAGTAGAAACCAATAGTCTAGATGTGAAGAGCTCGAAAAAATAGGCAATTTAAAAAAAAAAGGCACTGAAAATTGACTCTGTATGATAATGTTATGCTTGAACAAAGAAACTGTTGAAGATGTCCCCAATAGTGACGTGGTAGGTAGAGAATGTCCAGCAAAAAAAGAACCCCTCTCTTCCCAAGATGAACCTTTTGACAATCACTTTACAAGAAAGTTGCTTTAAGTGAACCATTTTTGTAAAATAAGTGATTTCACTTTTACAATGATATTACTTTTAAATAGTGCAACAATAAAAAAAACTTAAGTGACTCACTTGTATTTTTATTTTTTATTATTTAAGTGAGATGCACTTTTACAATAGAATAACTTGAAAATATAAATTGCATGCACTTTTTCTTTTAAAACTAACTTCCTAAGACTTGAACTCAATACCTATTAAGGAATAAAACAACTTTGAACCAAGTGAGCTAGATTAAAAGGTATGTAAAATATGGGAATGAGGAAGGGTTTTTTTTTTTTACTCTTCTTGCTCGGTTTGCGTGCTTGCCCTTTTTCCTGCAAAACACACCACAAATCGAAACAAAAAAACTTTTCCACGCTTGTGGAGTTAGATCTTGTTAGCTTGCCTGGAAAGTCTACATTTTCTCTCTGTTTCTGATTTGCCGAGATCGTGCAAGGTGCATGGCAAAGAGCATACGCAGCCGAGAAAAACCCTTTCCCTTTTTGTTTCTGATTTGCCGAGATCGCTCAAGGTGCACGGAAAAGAGCATACGTAGACGGGAAAGCAACAATCTGAACCCAAAAAAATCTAACAGTAAAAAATGATAAAATATGAGATTTTTTTTCTTTCTCTTAAAACAGAAAATAAAATATGCGCCATTGTAACATTATACCTTCAGATCTGATGAAATATGCGTTTCTGGAGCAACCGGGAACCATTTTCGATAAAAAAAAAAACTATTTCCCAATGGAAATGATGCTCCGGATGCAATGGAACACCTCCCACAGCCCAAAAATGCATAGAAATACCAGAACTAGAAACCCTTTCGAGTTTCGGCAACAGCAGTTCAAGATCTAGATCATAACCGGAAGCGGCACTTCATAAAAGCTCTGATACCATGTTCGAGTACACAGGGTACTACCAAAGGATTGAACACCAAGAGCAACCACTTCACACAAACAGATCACAGATCAACACACCGATGTTTTGACGTGGTTTAAACCCTCTTGAGGGAAACACTCCACGGCCCTGGCCAAATAGCTTCTACGGGACAATTTATTATGCAAAGAAAGAAAGTTACAAATGAGCTTCTCATAATCGATCAACTAAAAAATGACCCTCCATGCTCTTTACATAGAGATCATGGACCAATTGAGTGTTAAGCCACGGATCAAGGTTAGGTTTGATCTAAGAGAAGTTGAGCCGTCGGATCACTCTATGTCGGGAACATATCATGACCGTCGGATTAAGTATTTAAAAATGAATACTAATGCATACTAAAGAAACACACTATCCCTAACGGATATATTACACAAGTTGATCTTAACTAACTCCTAAGTGTCTAAATATCCTAACATAATAATCTGCCAAACTTTCATGGGTTGACTTCAGAAGATCCTGACACATTCCTGTTTGAATTTGAGGTAGTTTGCAGATCATTTGATTACACTACTGATGCACAAAAGGTTAGGCTTTTTCCTTCCACACTGAAAGACCTATCACTTCGGTGGTTCATGAGCCTTGAAGGAAATAGTATCTTTAGCTGGGATCAAATGAAACAGTCATTCTTAGAAAAATATAGGGGTTACTGCAAGGCCAAAGATACTAGGGATGAAATCTTTAGGATGCAACAAGGAGATAGAGAGTCATTAGAAGATTATGCCCAAAGATTTCAACTCAGCTACAAACAAGCCAGCCATTGCACATTGGATCCTAAATCACTAAATCTTGTCCTTCTCAGAGGTGTAAAAGAGGAGAATTTTGAAGTCTTAAATCTCCTTGGAGATAGAGATATATTCCAAAAATCTTTTGACCAGATCCTACAAATCTTCAAAAACTACTCAAGATCTAGGAAAACTAAGAATGGGACGAGGGATACACATACAACCACCAATGGATCATCATCCTCAACACCAACACTTACAAAATTTGATTTAGGAAACCAACCTGCTGGATGACATGAAAACTGACATACTACAATCCCTAGCCATGCAACTTGATGCTCTTCCAATAAAAAAGAAATAGGATGAAATTAACCAAGCCTTGGCAGTATTTTGTCCTCATTGTAGAAAGAAGCATGAGAAGGGGCAGAGCACCTTGAACACAATAGAAGTATGTGGTCTCTGCACCGATGACCATTCCACTGATAAATGTTCCCTCTTAACCTCATGTAAGGCAGCTATTCAAGACCCAGCAGATGAAGGAATTGTAGAACAACTCTATTTTATAAATCAGAGGAGGAATAATTTTGTTAGGCTATATCAGCAGAGCAATCAAACTTACTATAATCAAGGGTAGCCAAATTGGAACTCTGCACCGACTCCATGGCAAGCACAGCCAAATCAAAACCAATGGCAACAAAATCAGCAAGCATATCAACCATCCTATCAACAGCCATATTATCCACCGTCTTATCCTCAATACCCCCCACCTTTTCCATCCACCACAAATTATGCAAACCAATACCCCCATCCATCAAATTGGAGGGTGCCATTACAACAACCACTCATTATGCCACCCCCCACAACCTCAACCACCCCCCAGACCTCCACCTATTCCTTCCCAACCAATTCCAAATCCTAATAATAATAGACCCCCACAATAGTAGCAGGCTTAAAACTCTGATATCACACGATTCCCAACTTATGTTGTAGACACCATAGAAATAAATGAAATAAACCTATGATCTAGAAAAACGTTGCAGAATACATCCCCACACAACATCCAACAACCTGTACCTGATGCTCAAGACCACACATCAGAACCCTATGTTCAGCATCCTGATGAACCAGAACCTCCCGAGGACGAAACCCAACAACTTCCACGCAACAGAAATCCCCCATTTCCACAAAAACTTGTCTGGAATACAAAAGAAGAGGAAGAGAATACAATCTTAAATGAATTCAAACACCTAAACATCCAAATCCTGATTTTACAAGCCATAAGGGATGTGCCCATTTGCAACAAATTCATTAGAGAAAATTGCCTAAAGAAGCCAGGAAGGAGGAATCGTGACCCACCAACTATAAATCCTAAATATCTTGATCCTGGTAGTCCTGTAATAAACGTCACCATAAATAACAAGAAAATAAATAAAAGCTTAATCGATTTAGGAGTTGCGATCAATGTCATGACCAAAGAAACCATGTTATACCTGGGACTCCAATCAATGGTAAGACCAACCACAACAGTACTCCAACCAGCAGACACGTCCACTGTGAAGCCCGAAGGAATGCTAGAAGACATTATGATCAATACCGAGTCCTGGGAATACCCAGCTGATTTTATAATAATCGAAATCAAAAGCAAACTTAGTGGCTATCCAATTATCCTGGGTAGACCTTGGTTAGCAACTGCGGACTCTTACATAGGTTTCCGATCAGGAAATATGACAATCACCAGTGGACATACCAGGAAGAAAATCACAATCTACCCACCAGCAATGAAATCTTCAGAGTTAGAATATCAAAATTGGACTGATGATTACCAGAACACACAAAATCACAACCTCCGACCTATCCTAACAATTGATGTTGTAATATCTTTAAAAGCAATAGATGAAGATGGACATATAGATAGATTTATACAAAATATATCTCCTAACAATCATGTTATTCAAGAATTTTTTTCTACAGAAACAGGTGAAAGTTCAAAACAGAACATGGATGAATTATGGACAGAATTGCTTCCAGAACATATTGAGAAGGTAAAAGTCGTGGAAATTCACCCTGGCAAAACAGTCAACATAAATTCCAATTTAGAACTGGAGCAAGAAGAGAAATTGATGAAGATACTAGCACAACAAAGTAAAGCATTTGCATGGACATATGCTGTTATGAAAGGAATACTTCTTGATATCTGCAAACACTAAATTTACATCAAAGAAGGTTCTACTCCCATCAGGAAACCACAAAGAAGGATGAACCCTACACTAAAAGACATAGTCAAAGTGGAATTACAAAAGTTATTAGAAGCAGGGTTCATCTATCCAATATCTGATAATGAGTGGGTCTCACCACTAGTCATAGTTCCCAAAAAAGGAGGCAAATGGAGAATTTGTGTGGACTACAAGGAGCTAAATAAAGCAACAAAGAAAGATCATTTTCCACTTCCATTTATAGACCAAGTGCTGGATACATTATTTGGAAACATGTACTTTTCATTCTTAGACGGTTTCAGTGGTTACAACCAAATTTTAATACACCCAGCTGATCAAGATAAAACGAACTTCACATGCCCATGGGGAGCTTACGCCTATAGGGTCCTACCCTTTGGTCTATGTAATGCCCCAACAACATTTCAAAGAGCCATACTGAGTATTTTCTCTGATTTTCTGAATAACAAAATGGAAGTATTCATGGATGATTTCACACCTTATGGACAGAGCTTTGAGCAAGCGTTGAAAAATCTTGAATTAGTATTAAAAAATGTATTGAAATGAGCTTGTGCCTAAGCAATGACAAATGCAGGATGTTAATGGAAGAAGGAATTGTTCTAGGACATCATATATCACAGAGAGGTATCGAGGTGGATCAAGCCAAAGTCTCAATAATAAAAACACTGACCCCCCACCTGTCAAACAAAGAGATGTGAGAAGCTTCCTTGGATAGACAGGGTACTGCAGAAGGTTTATTGAGAATTATAGCAGAATTGTTTCCCTCATGTTTGCACTTCTCACAAAAGACAATGAGTTCATATGGACAAGCAACTGCATGTTAGCCTTTGAAAGTCTTAAACAGAAAACCATCACAGCACCAATACTTCAAGGACCAAATTGGGAAATTCCATTTCACATTCACACCGATGCATCAGATAAAGCAATCGGATCTGTGCTTGGGCAAGAACCAGACAAGAAACCCTATGCCATATACTATATAAGCAAAAATTTGGCTAGGGCAGAACTCAACTACACAGTCACAGAGAAGGAATTTCTGGAAGTCATACATGCAATCAACAAATTCAAGCATTACATTACAGGATACCAAAGTTTTATCCATACTGACCACTCAACGATCAGATATCTTATGAACAAGCCTAATACTAGTGCAAGAATTACTCGATGGATGCTACTTCTACAGGAATTCGACATCACTATAATAGATAAACCAGGAAAGCATAATGTCGTAGCAGACTTTTTGTCAAGAGTAACACATGGGAAAGATAATGAATTGGTCCAAGATAACTTCCCTAATGAGCACCTTTTTTCCATATCAATAAAAAGCCCATGGTTTGCTGACATAGAAAACTGTTTGGTATCCGGGAAATTTCCAGAACATTACAGTTATAAAGAAAGGACAAAAGTAATAAGACAAAGTGCCACATATACATGGATAGAGGGCATTCTTTTTAAACAGGGACTAGATCAAGTAGTTAGAAGGTGCATTAGGGAAGATGAGGTACATGACATAATGCATGCCATCCACAATGAACCTTGTGGGGGACACTAAGATGCAAAAAGGACAGCCTACAAGATCTTGCAAACAGGGTATTATTGGCCAACACTCCACAGAGATGCTTATGAGTATGTGTCCCATTGTGACGATTGCCAGAGAATGGGAAAACTGACGCAAAAACAAGAAATACCACTACATCCACAAATCTCTTTAGAGGCATTCAATAAGTGGGGATTCGATTTTGTTGGCCCATTCAACCCACAGTCCAATCAGAAGAGCTACATCCTTGTATGCACTAATTACCTTACAAAATGGATAGAGGTAGCAGCACTGGCTGCTGCAAATGAAACCAATGTGGCCAAATTCTTTACTGAGCAGATCTTTCACAGATTTGGGGTGCCAAGAGAAGTAGTTTTTGATCAAGGACCACAATTCACATCAAATTTAATTAAAGATTTGATGAAAAGAAACAATGTAAAGCACAGACAGTCATCCTCCTACCACCCTCAAGGAAATGGTCAAGCTGAGGTAACCAACAGGGAATTAGAGAGGATCTTGACAAAAACTGTCCAACTTCACAAAAAGGATTGGGATGACAGACTTAGTGAAGCAGTATGGGCTTACAATACTACATGGAAAACAACAACAGGATTCACACCTTATGAATTGGTATATGGGAAAAAGGTCATGCTACCAATCGAATTTGAAGTAAAAACATTAAGAATTGCAGCCGATCTAAATATGAACCTATCATACATTAAAAAAGAACGCATGCTACAGCTAAATAAACTGGATGAACACCGCCAACAAGCACTTACACACACTGAAATCATCCAACAGCAAAGAAAGAAATGGCAATGACCAACATTTGAAGGATAAGAAATTCAGCGAAGGTGATTGGGCACTACTCTACGACTCCAGATTTCACACATTCAAAGGAAAGCTAACCACTAGATGGCTTGGACCTTACATTATATAGAAAATTGATGACAATTGTGCTGTGAGAATTATTACAATTGATGATGATGAGTTCCCCATGATAATGAATGGCCATCGCCTAAAAATATACAAAAAACCACAGTCCAAAGAAGAATTTACATGAGTACTCTACCAGCAACAATTGATGCTAATAGAGCATGCTACAAATTAGTGAAGTTCAATGCATATCATGAAAAAAAAAGAAAAAAGAGAAAAAAAAAGAGAGAAAATAGAAAAAAGGAAAAAAACAACACACAAAAGGTAACGTAAAATTTACAGTGCATCGACCACAATTCAAGCGAGGCTGCCATCTATTCAAGTGAGCCAACAAAATAATTCAAGCGAGGGTGCCACCTATTCAAGAGAGCCAGCAAAAATTTCCACAACTATGGACACTCTACATTATCATCACAAAAAGCTGCCAACTATTCAAGCAAGCTTGTAAAATAATTCAAGCGAGGGTACCAACTATTCAAGCGAGCTTGAAAAATTATTTGAGCAATGCTGCCATGTATTCAAGACAGCCAGTCACATACAGCCATTCAACCATCCAATAAGAAAAAACATCGCATAACTCGTATCCTGAACAGGCACAACTTTCAAAAGAAGGCAATGCAGCAAATTCAAAATGAAAAGAAACAGAAAAAGCAGCTCACACGAGAAACTACTGACATGCACAAATCTACTACAGAATCCACCATTCATAAAAATCGCACCAAAGCATCAAAGCAGGTACGCATAAATACCAAGGTAATCTCTAACATGATTTTATTTTATGATTAAAGTAAAACATTATCCCACGCTACATGAGATTTTCGTCAGATGAGGACAGCTTCTACTCTAAATTGGCGGCATGGTGGAATGACCCTAAAAAGTCATGATCGCCACTTAAAAATTCAGTCACCTTATCAAATCATGATCGCAACCTTCAATACAGAGGTCGATCATGAGAAGACAGAGATCAATCATGGGAAATAGGGGATTAAAAGGGGCACGTACAGGTATGATGGAAAGAACAGGTGCAGAAAGACAACGAATTAGGGTGCATAATATTCCACGACTGCGCATATAAGTAACCACCCGGACTTCACAAGAAGTAGCCACCATTTGTATTCCTCGAACCCGTAGGCAGAACCCGACCAAGTTGAAGGTATAAAACTGCATTCCAAAATCCCTGGTTTTGTTTGATCATAAGAGAGGTTCTCAAAATGACAAAGGGTTTTAAAAAGAGTGAACCAGAGGATCACAACATCATATACTAGAACATGAGAGTCCTGCAAATCGTTCGCAGCGCAGGCTAGATGCCCTTCATCCTGGGTCTGAAAGGACATGATGCAGGGATAGCTCGGGAATTCGCAAGAAATTTCAAGCATATTAAAGATGAACAGTACGTCACCCGAGTGAAGGGGTTACGTATCAAGTTGGACGAGGAGACAATTGCCAAATTCACTGGCCTACGGAGGGGTTTGTATTAGGGCAGGGATGACAGGGAGGCAAAACAAGAAGCAAAAGCAGCATTCTTTGAGCAAGGAGAGGTCTATGACGAGGAAAAAAATGGAGTCAAAAGACTCTCCATGCCAGCGCCATGGGAGGACGTAGCTGAAATCATTCTAAGGTACATCACATGCTCTGGTAGGTTAAGCTATGTTCCCGTTTTTCATTTTCGGATCCTAGAACTGATAAGACACAGGACCCATCATCCCTCAAATAACAACATTAGTATCCCATTCTACTTGCTCCAATCCCTATCGGAAATGAGCAAGAAGGTGGCGAAGGGTAAAGATGATTCCTTGGCCCATCATGGGCTAATCAAGATAATTGTTTGCGAGGAATTGAAGGCGTAGATACCAGAACTTTCGTGGGAGGAATTCATGCTGGTATCCGTAGAAGATGTTCAAAGGATGAGAAGTACACCCACAGCTAGCATACCACCTGGAGGAAGGAATGGAGCTGCCTCTATATTAGGGTCGAAAAAGAACATTGACCTGGACCATGTAGCAAAGACCCTGGTGGAAATAAAAAATTCAAGAGAGCACTCCCCCAGGGCAAAATCAGAAATTCCTGCCAAAAATCAAGAACCCAAGAGGAGGAGTACGAGATTCAACCAAACAGCCTGAATCCGAACAGACAAGGAAAAGAGTAGAGAATCCAGTCCCATTATTCAAGATGTGTCGGATGGGTACGATGATCAGTGGGTAGATCAGGAAGACCCCACTACAGAAGAGGAACATGATGAAGAAATGTAGGATGGAGGGGAAGAAATGAATAAAGAAGCAGAAGAAATGGATAAGGGAGAAGAGCAAAACTTAGGAGAGTAAGGCAACTTCCAGGGAAATCCTCCAGCACAAGATAACCTCGAGGTTGTTACCCAACTCGTCGAGGCACAAGAATAATTGGAGAAGCTCAGAAACGAGCTGGAAGCATTAAGGATTGGTCTAGGAAGCCAGCCCACACCTCCCCTGTTCTTAGCCGAGAAAACTCAAATACGGAAGATGCACCATGCAGAGGAGCTATGGCTGGCCGAGCAGAAGCATTTAGCGCTTCAAGAAATGTTGGCGGAGGCACAAGCCGAATTGGCCAAAAAGGACCAGGAGGTCACCAAATTAAAAGACGTTTTGGCCACTACTATCGGCATATATGAAAAATGGAGAGACCTCATACCCCCGTCGGTAATCTATGCAGCCTATATGCAGGAGAAATGGGGCAAATTCCAGCTCGAGAGGTTGAAGCAAGGACTCCCTATAGAGGTAAGCACCCCCAAGGAGTTTATGGATGCATGTTTGAACTCCACAGAGCTGGAGAAAGACAAATTAAGTGAGTTCTTTTTGCATAACTTCGTGGTTTCTGGCTTACCCAACTGGTCGCCAAACCCATATGTGGGCGATTTCCAGTTGAGGGAATTATGTTTGTGGATGAATCACGAAATTGAGTGAGCACAGGACTACCATCTCTATGTCGCATCCAAATGGGAAACCCCATTGATGATTAGATCTGAGCCAACTCACCCTGAGGGAATAATCTATAACCACAGGATCCTCACTCAGGACGAGGAATTGATACCCATTCTCCTCGCAAAACAACAGGAGGTCGTGACTCATTTTGACATTACACTTTGCAGCACACAGAAGGAAGTTAATGAGTCCATTAAGGAAAGATGGAGCAGAGTGGCAAACGATCTGAAGAGGAGAGAACTCCACTCTCCCCTCAGGCTTGATGATGCCCTTTTCAAAGCCACACTCTACAAAGAATTCTTGGCAAGGAACCAACTCAGATGGATCGGGATGAGACTAAATCCCCCATTCTTTCTTTCCCTAGTCATCAAGGAACAAATAAATGAAGAGGAAGAAAGGAGGAAATGGACCAGGGAGGATCAGAACTTTGGGTATCACAGGTAGGTAGGGATCCCTAGGGTGGTAGCATGGGACATCAGTGAGGTCATCGATAAATCGAATAAGTCACCCAAGGATGGGTGAATCCTTCAAGAGTGGGAGAGAATGATGAGTCAAGTTTTCAGGTATTTGATAACCTTTTTTCCAGGAGCCAAACTCAAGCAATGGTGATGAAACATACTCATTTGTGGGGGAAAATGTTTTACTTTAATTATTTAATGGAATTGTTTTATGATTATTCTTGGATGTTAGAATGCGTATTAAATAAACTAACTATATGGAAACCAAGCCTGATTGAGCAGGTTCAGGGTCATTCAAGCATGGACGTGTAGAAGACTAAAGGATCACCAAGCTAGGCACCCTGTTTCCTGATTTATAGAGGACACACTCCCACTTTCAAGAAGAATCAACATTTTGACAATCAGTTAGGATCAACATTAAATCATATAAATATGGACCTCTTGGGTAGTGAGAGGTCCCTGTTGTTATTTTTGAGAAAAACATTGTTTTAACGTTTTCCGCCCTATCGATACTGCGAAGTAGAGACCTTTGTTTTGACATGGATTTTATATTTTAATAAGAGATTGATGATTAATTCCAGCAAGCATTTCTATGTTTTTATTCTCTCCTGAGTACAGGTTTGGGAGGGCCCCTCCAACACGTAGTTCAGGAAATTCCTATTTGCAGGTGTTTTTCCAATTATGCGTTTTACATTGATGAACAATTATATTGCATGTGGAAGCACTTGAATGCTTCATTATTTCTGTAGTAGTTTATAATACATTCTGTAGTACAGCAGAATAGTTTTAGTAGTCCTATAGGTTCTTTCTTTCAATGCATATTTGAATCAATGATTGCATGTGTATTAGCTTTGCTTTCAATACCATGGTTTATATCTGAGGTTTTTTGATTGTTTCTCATTGTGATCAATTTCTTTAGTAGTAGATGGATAGCTTGAAACGATTGTACTTCAATTTTAGTCTTGGGATTTTGGTTTAGATCAGAATTCTAGTTTTAGGCATAAAATAAAGACACGCCTTGTTTTCTCCAATCTTAGAATAGATCTGTTATGGCATGTTCATTTTTAGATGTATTATTCTGCATTAAGTAATTTTATAAGATCATTCCCTTTACTCTCAGCATTTTAATTATTTAAGATAGCTTTACTGCTTTTGGTATCTTTATTTCTTAGAATAGGTTTACTACTTTCAGCACTTTAATTCTTTTAATTAGATTTATTGCTTTCCCGTATTTCATTCCATAGCATAACCAGTTTTCATATTTAGTAGACAACCTTTAGAACATCGATACCGACATCCAACCGTGACAGAGATTATCCTATAAGAGCACATATAGTGCATGCATCTCTAAATTTTGTGTGTTCCCCGGGTTGACATTTAAAGTAGGCTCTTGTTATAGTTGCCCTCATTAGGCATCCATATTGGGAGCTCACCAAGGATGCATTTGCCTTGTACTACATCCAACAAGCTCTCGATGATAATATTTTTTATGTAATTACTGAAGCAAACACAGCTAGAGAAGCCTAGGAAAGTTTGAAGAGAAATTTTGATGTAAGGGGGAGATATATGGCTGAGTCACAACCTGTTAACATTTCAGCAAACAAATTTGCAAAAGCAACATAAGATAGTCAAATTATTTGTGAATCTCATTGTTGTGTTGATCTATCAATTGATGAAATTGATGCTGAAACTAAAGGTAAATATGAGGATGTTGTATCTTGTGTAGTAGCAACAGAATTCCAAGAAGTTGGAATTGCTATTGATGAAGATGTTGATGTAGTTTCGAAATTAGATGTCACTGAAGTGAATTGTTAAAATGATGGAATGGTTAACATGCAGAATGCTGATAAAGATGATAAATTCCTCAAGTGTGAGGACAATGAAGAAGTATTTGTGCAAGAAGAGTCCTTTTTGGACATGCCCATGAAGGTATTTAAATCATGTATTGAATATGATGATTGTGGACATGTAGGTACACTGAATCTAGAAGACAACTCTAAAGATGTTGTAGAAGTCGAAGACCAAGATGAGTTTGAAATCAATTACAACAGTCATGTTGCAGAAAATGAAGAGTGTTTCACTCATATATTTGGTGCACATAAGGAAGATGATAAAGCTGTTGGTGAAAAATACATTTCTGAAAATGATGTATCTGTTGATGGAAAAAGTGTTGGTGATATTTTTGAAGAAGAATCTACATCTATATTGAATGGTGCAGACAAGGATAAAAAATAGAATGAGATTTTTTATAATAAATTGCTTGTTAGTGATTGTGTAGGTACAAATGAAGAAAATGATGAAGTCTTGGATTGTAAGTCAAAAATTGAAGGTGAAGTAACTGCTAGTGTAGCAGTTTGTTCTTTGAATATTCCAGCGATGTCTATTGCTATTGACAACGAGGAAGAAGGTGCCAATGAAGTAGCCGGTATTGGTAAAATTGCTGATGGAGAAGTAATGGTGAAATATGATCATGATGATAGAATAAAGACTGCCATATCAGTAGTATGTGAAGCAACATCAAAAGTTAAGAAAGATAAAGTGCATTGTGTTGAAGTGCTTGAACCTGTTTGTGAGTTTTTTAAAAATATTGATGATTTTAATTTTGTTGATGAATTTGATAAGTTTGTTGAAGAATGAAAAGAAGTTGCAGCAAATAAAATAGATAAATTACAAGCAGAAGGAATCTATAATGATGTTGAAAATAAAAAGGTTGATGATTCGATGATTACAGAAGCAGTGATAGAAAAAGGGTTGCATAATGATAACACTCAAAATGTTGTATGTTCTGCTGTAGATAGCGCAACTGAAATAAGGAATGATGTTCTTGATGAACAGTTGAAATTTTTGGATGAATGGCTTGAAAAGCCAAGATATGATGATAAAGATGATAGTCTTGTTGTGGAGGCATAAATGAATAAAGTTGATTGTGTTGTTGCAGTAGTAGAGGAAGATTTGAATGAAGAGATAGTGACAACTCTCAGAGAAGCGCAAAATGAAAAGAATCAATATGGTTCACATTATGATAATTTATATAATCTTGACAAAATGTTTGAGTGTGAAGATGAGAAATCAATCGAAGATGAAGATGAATCATTTGAAGATGATGATGAGTTTGATTTGAATGAAGAAAATTGCACCAAAGATGAATTGGTTGAAGAATCAGTTGAAAAGATATCCATGTTATGGAGTCCTAAAGAAATCAGGCATTATTATCAGTTAATGTGTCTACATAATGACATTGAACAGATTACTCTTGGTGGAGTCAAAGATAGCTTGTGGGATCTTGGTATGCCCACGTTACAATATTTGGAGGAAAAGACTTGGATTCAAGTCCTTGGCATAAAGGACATTGAAAATTTGAATGATGGTAAGCAAATTGAAGAACGTTTTGTAGTTGAAGTTGATCATAATGAATTTGAGGAATCAAAGAAAACAATGAAGGTAAAGATGAAAGTGAAGATGAAGAGTCAAAAGTATTTTTGGTATAAAGTTTGGCGTTCTAAGCCAAGTAATGATGAAACTGAAGCTGAGAATGATGCAATTAAAATTATGAATGATGATTGGTTTGTAAGCTCCAAGAAGGTTGAATGCAATGGGCTTGACGCTGAAGTAAATGATGAAATATTATATGAACAGCTAACTGAAGCTGAGGAGAACAAGTATTGTGGAGTTGTTGAGCAAAAGTAGTCAATATGTAAAGTCAAAATGGAGAGATGGATGAAGCCACGAATGAAGGAAGAACTGAAGAAGATCAAGGTAAAGATGAAGGTAAGACAAAAAACAGAGTTTATATGTTTCAAAGTGTGGAGTCGAAAGAAAAAGAAAAGATGCACTAGTATGTTGCAACAAAGAATGTGAACAAATATTTGAAATTGTTTTGATACTGATGTAAGCCTTACTGAGACTTAGACCAGCAGGCAGTATAGTTGGAATGATGTTTTGTAAAACAATAGTTGTTTGTGTTTGATGTATTTTTGGGTGAAGTAATTAAGGGGGAGAATGTTGGCAGCGGTTAATTTCTTCATCGCCACATGTTCTGAAAAGTCACTCACCGCTCTACTGAAGTGACCGCCAAAAATCTGAAGAGCCAACCACCACCACACCATTTTGATTGGGTCATGATGTAAAGGTTTCAAAGGGGAAACAAACCATATCGATTTCTGAAAGAAGTAGTTACAGCCTCTGTCACATCACATCGACTGATTATTGGGCTGAGTATTACATTTTTTTAAGAGCCATTTTTTGAAGAAGTCATCTACTAACATGTTCCAGATGGTCAGATGTTAAAAGGAGCTACGTGTTCACTATTGCAGCACATCCAGCTCTATTGCATCCTGTCAAAGATTGAAGGGGCATCCACCGTTCTTGTTGCAACTCATGAAATGGCAAAGAATTAATTAAATTCTGAATAGTCAATTTTTGGTTTAGATGCAGTGAAAGGTCAAGTTGAATTAAATGACTGACTATATTTCTGTTGTATAAATACCAATGTAGTATTGGTTTTGCATTGTAAGATTATGAGACAGAAAGATAGAGAGATGGAATTAAATATGAAATAGAGTTTCAACTCTGTAATATTGTTGTTATATTCCTCTATGTCTGTATGAGTTTGTAAACTTAGAATTATTTTGAAGTTATGTTTGTTGTAGCAACTTGAGAGATTAGAGTTATTTTATTTGTTGAATATGTTTAATTATTGAAACAGAGCATAGAGATGTTAAATGTGTTTGATTGTTGAAATAGGGTATTAGTCAGTATTTATGAATGCAGGGGTTATCAAAACTTAGCTGAAACAATTAGCTGCAACTCAGTTGCAATAGTCCTGTAGATTACTATTGGGTGAAACAGTCAGTTGTTACTATTAGCTATGACTATGTTGAAGATTACAGTGGGCTGTTACTGTTAGCTGCGATTGTCCTGTAGGTGAAATTGTTGAGTTTAGAGATCTGTGTGTGTTGATGAAAGTAAGAGCAACACCCCCCTGCCTTCCCTCAATATTTACATTCTTCCAGTTTGGAGAATAAATTGTGCAAAGTTCAATCTCCTTCATTTTTGGCAATCATGGCATCAAATTATGGCCATTACATAAGGAATTTTAAGAAAAATAATATGATTACTAAATCATACATACCTAAGAAAAGAAGCAGTGAGACAATAGAGGCTAAATAAATCCTTCAATAAGTATGCAATGAGGAACCATAGCTCATCAGGGAAAAATAAAAAAGGATTGCTTGGAATTATTCCTCAACAAATCACTCCTTCTCTTAGGTAGGAATTCATGACCGAGCATCTTGTCAAGCCAAACCACTATTATTTACAAACATATTTACCGTGGAATTAATGTCAGTACTGAACATCGTTTAATGATATAGCCGGCGTGAACACACTTGGACCAATAGTAAGTTCGAAATACAATACTGACAATTAAAGTTCTTTGGTGAGTGTAAGTTCGAGCCACTAGAAGTTTAGTGGTTGGGATCATACCCCTTATAAATGTGTCAATAGTAAATTGCAAGTTTACTCCCTAGAAAACATCGCCTACAAACTCTTACGAACTAGAAAGGGTCATAATACACTCGTCTCGAAGCAAATCGAAGTAGAAAGAAATAAATTATGACTGAATGAACCGAATACAAAAGCGTTTAGTCGATACCTTGTGAATGACAATCATTTGAATGCAAACCGCTGATTCCTTCCCCATCATGAAAACAGATTCAGTCCTACACCCACGAAGATCGACCATGAATATAATAGCACATTTGCATCACTTGAAGATAAAAAAACGTCTATAGGTATCATCTTCCATTCATGCATCAACTATCAATTATTTTTTATATTTTTTATGTATCACATTCTTCTAGTTATCTTCCATGAAGGATTGGTTATACATTCATCATGTAGGATTTATCCATGCATAAGCTACCAGTTATCCGTTCATTAGCTACCAGTTATTTTTTAATTTTATTTTTTTCATAATTTTTTATTTTGAATTTTGAAAGACTCCCATAGAATCAATCTGGATAGTACACTTTTCTCATCCTCATACAATCCTAAAAAGGCATATGTAGTAGTCCACCCCAAATTCTAAAATAAAATCACTTATGGATTAGCCAGTAATATCATTGATAATGATGTTTACACCTTTTGTCACTTTAGTTGACTGGTACAAGATAGTTGCAGTTTATGTCTAATTATAACCCATCCATGTATTCACTACCAGCTAGCTTTCTAATCCCAGCAAGGAGGAGAGTGAATCGACCCATCCATGTATTCATTGCTAGTTAGATTTCTAATCCCATCAAGGAGGAGAGTGCATCAACAGTGAGTGATCTCATGCAAGTCAAGGGGCACCCTTAACTCATTTCCAAGTTTATGCAAACTATGAGAAAACAACAAGTGATCAAGGTAGTTAAAATACAGTCTCATCTATTTTGGGGCAGCATGCATACTTGGATGAGCTCCTTCAACCATTCAACAGAGGGGTATTCCTCAACCTTCAAGTTTTCATCTACAAGTCGGCCTATAGGGAACTATTATAGAATTCAACAGTGGTTACTACATAGAGATTTAGCATTTTAAAAATTGGTTGCAATGGCGTGGTTCTTGTCTTCCCGTGGATAGGTTTCAAATATCTGTATAGCATTGTGTTTCTTGATCTCGATCTGGCACTGATCTATGCTATTTGAGGTGCATAACAGTATGAGTATCACGATATGAGTCTACACTTTTAATTGGATTTTCCATTACACCATAGGTATGTGTTCTAATGGTGTTGGTAGTTGAATTTATGAACAATCCCTCTTAGAGATACCTAGTCTTGGATGATCTCAAATATATGTGCTTCTAAAATCACTTTTAAATAATATCTCTTCCACACCAAACTTACACTAGTGCCCAATCACTTTTCAAGGTAAAGAAATAGTGATACATTTATTCTTCCTGCTCAGCCAAAAGTTGCTTCTCCAATATCTGCGTAGAAAAAAATATTTACAATTGAAACTACAGATCCTTGCATGCAACGCTGTAGTAGGATTCCTGTGTAACAACCGAGTGCAACCATGACAAAAATAAATCTCATTTCGAGCCATCCTCCCTCAAAAACAACATATGGTGTTGATAAAATTCCAACTCCTACAAGTACATTCAATCCATTGTGTAGAGAACGAAAGAAGATAACCCCATTAGGTTCAATTTTAGCATTGTGAGAGTAATATATTGTTGTTCCTCCATTGATATGTGTAATATTTCATGATATTTTTGCAGTGATGAGCCCAATAGAAGTGGTGTCTACAAACTCTCATATATGATTTCATCAGTTCCCTTCTGGATGTTATCTTCATAAACAAATATAGATGCCTTTGCAACATTATCATGGCTTGAATTCTTTGCAGAGGTTGTTGTTTCTAAGAATATGGCCATTGTTGCAAGTAGATGCAATAATTAAAGACCAGGTGGAGATCGAGATAACATATTTATTCTCTTATTGGACTAAGAAAATCAAATCTAAGGTGAATACTTTAACACATCAGATGAGAGGATCTAATTGACCTTATGAAATACGACTCACTAAAATACTTGCACACGAAATTGAGAAGGCCTCTCAATATTTAAGAGATGAAGATCATGAATATTATGCTTTAAAGCATCTTTAGGAATTAAAAACATCTTCAATAAAATTATTGACATAGCTAGATATCATGATGAGGAATGCACCTGATCAATTCACAGATCTGTTCAACTCATCTTGTCCATCCACAAGGATCACCTTCATCTTTGAGACAGTCACCTCCACCTTCACCTCCACCTTTATCTGTGATGCAACTACCTTCAACTTTGATGCACCTCAAGAATCTTTGCAAGCACCACAAGCTGAATACACCTTCTTCCATGCACATCAAAGATCTATGCAAGCTACGAAAACTCATGAATAGAATTAGTTAGTAAATTATGGTGAAAAATCTTTATCTAAAAACCCCAATTCATTATTCCTCCAGAAAATCTTAACGAATTCTCTTTCCCTCCATAAAATCGAAAAAACAAATTTCGAGATAAGAAAATAGTAATTAAAATATATATATATATATAATAGATATATCTATATCTATATCTATATCTATATATGTAATAGAACTTTATTCACTTAAAAAGTCTTTTTAAACATTCCTAAAATATATTTGAGATAATTTTTAATTTTATCTAAAAATCATCTAAATTTTTTTCTTAAACATTCTTAAAATATATTTGAGACAATTTCTAATTTTGTCTTTAAAAATCGTCTTAAACATTGTCTTAAAAGTTTCTAAGATATGTAAAAGCAATCTGTTTGTGTCAGAAATTGTTACTAAGGCTAGGGTAACAAGCCAACACAATCTCAAAACTAAAATCAATGCAAACTAGGTTTTTAGGGTTTTGTTTTGTATGTTTTTGGTTAGAAACTTCAAGAGCATAAGGGAATACATTCAGCAGATAAGTAAAAACTAATTCATACACATATATCCATGAAGATGCATATATATCTCAGAAATCCAACAAAAGATTGTAATGAAGTTCATACAATAAAAGACAAGCATCACTGGAAATTACACATAAAACCAGAAATGAATTTGTCATTCAAGAAACTATATAAGTTTAAAATGAAGCCAACACATATCAGAAGTGGGGTCAAGAGTCATATATTCATAGTTTCATCAAAAATGCATATGAGAGTTTACAATACCTAGCACTGAACAAGTCTAGAAGAATGAATAGCTTGCAGACCTCCTAATGCTCTCCAAAAATCCGAACCCTTACAATGTCTTTCCTTCCTCTCTAAATAGTTTTTCTTCTCAAAAAACAGTTAGGGTATTTCCTACTAATTCTCCATCGAATGACTAGACTAGGTAAAGTAACAATTACATTTTTACAAAATTACAACTTTGCTAAAAATAGCAAATTGTTCAACAAAATGTCTTAAATGAACCTAACTGCCTCATATCTCTTTCGATGCCTCTACAAGCAAAGATATGCCATCTGGACTTGAGGATCTTGTCTTCATTCTTTTATGCTTCTTCTCCAACTCAGCTATTCTTTTCTGAAGGTGTTCATTTTCATGCTGCAAAGTTTCAACTGTCTTTTCCAGTTCTGAACAGTGCCTGTCAGCAGCCCTTTTCCTTCTGAGTGCTTCCTTTGCATCAACCATTAACTCCTGAAAATTGTCATGAACATCCTGAAGATCTTCTCTTAATCTTCTATTTGCCATCATTAAACCATCATTAACTCCCTGCATGTAATTCATTTGATGCTTATACTGTTTGACAGTTTTCTTTAAATTCTCCTTATCAGAATTAACCAATTTCTCTATTGCAGCATCTTGCTCCTCATTAGGTTTGCAAAACATGTCAAACTTCTTAAAAATTGTTTCTTCTGTCAATACCTTCTCAGCAGTATCTTCAATGGTGGGGTTTGGATCATCTGTTACCTGTACTGACTTAATCTCTTCTGTCAACAATTTTTCAGGAATGTCTTCAATGATGGACTTGGAGCTTTCTTCACATGCTACTTTTTCTGACCTAATTTCTTCCTTTTTATCTGGCTGCAATTCATCTTTCTTTGATTTATCCTCCTCCATAGATTCTTCATCAGAAATAGTCACCTTATCAGTCTTTAATTTTGGATTTAACAGCTTTTTCATGTTTAACCTTAATTTGTTTTTCGACCTAGTTTTAGGTCTCCAGAAAGTAGCTGCTTCTCCCATCATTTTTAATTTCTTCCCTTGGTACCGAATAGATGCTAACTCTACCACTTCCAGCTTTTTGACTTTCTTCTTAGGCTTTGTAATTTTTCCATCTATAACTTGATCTTCTTTACTTTCAGCTTTAACTTCAATCTCAGGAATAAACTGCTCTTCTTGTAACATATATCCCTCATTATCCGAGAGGACTGTGATTGGGCTTCTTGGATGATTATGGACTTCTTCTTTAGCTACAGGAATCACTTTGATATCAACTTTCTTCTCTTCTTGAGAATCTGCCATAGGTGGTGACTTCTTTTCAAGCAATTTCTTTTTGTCTTCAAATAATGAGAACTTGACTTTATTGTAATCTGGAATTCCTTGAGGCTTACTGTCATTCTGTCCTTCATCTGCTACCTGTTTTGTCCCATTCTTAGCTTTAATGTCATTTTTATTTGCAGGTTTGACTGAACGACCTAACTTTTGTATCATTACTTTTCCCTTGTCAGTCTGTCTTTTGGGTTGTTGGTCTCCTCCTTTAGGGTGAACCCCTGACCAAAACAAAAAGAAGTCCCAAGTTTTTTCCTCATGCTGTAACACTGTGGTGATGATTAGCTTAATGAGACCATGATGAAAAAGTGATTGAGAAGTGTGATCATCATGCTGTTTTATTTTGCTTGACATTTTCTGCAGGCTTTTAAAGAAAAAGAATGGCAAATTCATTTTAGAAACCCCTGCCATGTGCTGTAGGAACCTGAGATGATATTTGAACACTAATGAATATCTTCCTTCACAAGTCACATAACTCTGACGAATCCTTATAGGTTCAATCCACTCCTTCCTGAAATTATGTATGAGAATACCTTTGTTCCAGTCAGGAATAACATTAGGCAATAAGTATCTTTGAGGATCAAACTCGAAAGGAGATTTCTTGAACCAGTGCTCACCCTCATTACTAATCTCAGTGGCTTCTGATATTAATTCCACAGTCAATTTGAATCTCAAAGGATCCATTATAATCATCTCATTTTTAAGTCCTTTAGCAAAATTGCAGGACACTTGAGCATTAAAACCATCTATCTTTTTGAAAAATTTCAACCAGCCTGCCTGTTGGAATAGCTCTGCACAATCTGGAAGTTTCTGAATCCATGTCAAGTCTGTGGGCTCAGCCCTATTAACCTTACCACTTTTGCTACCTTTTCCCATATCCTTCTTTTCAGGGAACAAGTACAGTCTAGTTTCAGGTTTCAAAAATGTTTTATAAGCTGTTTTCTGCACACTCCTGGACAGTCCTTTAAATCAATGTTTTCTGAGCAAGTAATTTTACAGGCTATAACAATTTTAAATGATATTTAAACCACTTGCACAAATTAACAGATCCCTTCTGTGTAACACCTGTACCAACTAGCAAACTCCCTTCTGTGTAAAAACTGAGTACTACAGAAATCTCTGTGAGTCTTTTGGACGCCCAATTCTGTATATTCTGATGTTTAATGACATTAGGTCATGAGGGAAACATTCGTGCACATTTCTCCTAACGGGCTTCAGATAACTGTTGCTGTGGTGAATTCCTCATCTTACGATCTATTATATCTTCCTCAGCAACCAATTTTTTCAGAAAATCGTGCAGAGACAAAAAACCCAAATTTTCCAGCTATAAGGGTTATAACGGAATACCTGTCAATTAATCGTCCATTGTGGCTTAATGTCTTCAATTTGGGGTGTCAATGATGTTCTCCTTCGAGCACAGGTGTCCTCATGTCGTTTCTTTAGCCACTGGTGAATGAATCAAAAAGCCCTAATTTTCGCTGGCGATGGAACACACCTGTCTCCTTTCCACAACAACGCAATCCACCGTTCAACAGTGAACTCTCCTTCACAAACACTACTTCTCCTGCAATGATGCGTGTAACAAGAGAAAACTGACAGCTAAACCAGAATTTGCTGGCTTTTGTGCAACTGATCCCGCATACCATGCAATGATGAACTCGTTTGTCTTCGTGATTAGCAACCAACAAAAATCATGCTCAAATTGCTGCAAACACGTGTTAAAACACTCACACAAGGCGATTAGACACTCCCATTCGGCTTCATGATTGAAATCAGATCGAAAATTGAAAAAAACTCATGCCACGATATTCCTGTAGCGCGTTCTTTGTTAAACTTTGGCGTAGCGCTACAAGAATATCTTTTAGACCAGAATTTAGCAGTTTTCTAACTTTTTGCTAATTTGTCGGAGATTCTGCCAGCTATTTGGTTTAAGAGATAAGTTCAACCATTCTCTAAAGCCATTAATGATTCTTCCTTTGAACATATGACTCTCATTGACCCCATTTACAATATAAAAAGTCACCAAAATCAAATAAAATATGGAAAAGACTGGACTCAAAACCTATTCAATCATTCATAAAGCTTCTAAGAAGACAAAAACTAAAACTGAAAACCAAAAAATAACTAAGGTAGATTAAAAAACAAACCAAAATTGGAGAAAATAACTAAAAAAAATGAAGAGAAATTTACTGACTTAACATCTGGCTCCAGCTGCGGGATGAAGTCCTCCCTGTGAGGCTTCAAGAACCTGTAGACTAGTGCCTTCAGTATTCCATTGGGCTATGGAGTCTTTATTCAATCTCACTCACACCGGTATATACAATGAGAAGTGACCATGATCCTCATTTAACTGTAGAAATGCTTGAGGAAACGCCCATTGACAGGGCTGGGCAATTCCTCTCCTTCTAAGGACTGCAATATGAATGTATTATTTTCCAAAACTTTAGCTATCAGAAAAGGGCCAAACCATAAATTATCAAATTTGTCATGTTTCCCCTTCTATTCCTTTCTTGCATCCCATCTCAAAACCATCTCACCTTCTGAAAAAACATGATCTTTGATATTTCTATCAAACCTGGTTTTCATTTTAGCTCTATACAGCTGGGCTTCTTTGTCTACCTTCTCTCTGTTCTGCTGTAACTCAATCATTTCAAAGATTCTTCTTTGCAAATCATCTGGTTCCTCTTGAGAATTTTGGAGGAACTTCATTACTGGGATTCCCAATTGTACTGGAAATACTGCTTCTGTTCCATAAACCAGCTGAAAAGGTGAAGTACCAATGGCTTGTTTTACAGTAATCCTATCTGCCCATAATGCATATTTCAACATTGAATCCCAAGATTTTTTATTTTGTTTGAGCAATTTCTTGATGCACTGAATGATATTTTTGTTAGATGATTCAGCCTGACCATTTCCCTGAGGATAATATGGAGTTGAGTGTTTTAGTATAATACCATTTTTCTCACAAAAAGCCACCATTGCCTTGGATTTGAATGCTTTGGCGTTATCAGTAATCAATCTTTGTGGACAACCAAATCTGCTCAAAATATTGTTTTCAATGAAATCCATAATTACCTTATCTGTAGCATTCCTTGTGGGGATAGCTTCCACCCATTTTGTAAAGAAATCTGTGGCGGTCAAAATCCAATGATGCTGGCCTGAAGATGCTGGATTTATTTCTCCAATAAAATCCAGACCCCACTGCTGAAAGGGGGCATTGACCACAATAGGCTTCAAAGGTAAGGACAGTAACTTCTGTTTACCTGCAAATTTTTGACAGGGTATGCAAGCTCTTACATGTTGATAAACATCTGAGAAAAGTGAGGGCCAGTAATAACCAGCTCTTAAAATTTTATAGGCTGTTGTTTTCCAGTATTTATGTCCTCCACAAGCTCGTTCATGAGATTCTGAAATTACTTCCTTTATTTCAGCCTGATCTAAACACCTTAACAAGATTCCTGCTGGATCTTTCCAAAACAATTGACCTTCTATCAGACAGTATTTAGTAGTTTTCAATTTCAGAGACCTGGCAGCTTTTCTGTCTAAGTGTTCTGGACATTGCAAAAATAACAGAAAATGGACAATGTCAGCATACCAATCTGAAGATGAATAAGAATCCATGATTCTTTCTTTTTCCAGAATTACTTGCTTTTCTTCAGGTGCTGATTCTTCTGTCATAACATGTAATCCTAATGCTTGACAGTTTTAGTCAGCCAGCAGTTTGGCCAATCCTTGTCCTTTGACTAGCTTAGTAGGTCTGATTTCCACTTCATATTCCATAATTTTGGCAATCCATTTTCCTCTCTTTCCTTCACTATCAGGTTGTGTCAAAACATCCTTCACTGCAGCATTTGGAACAAAGGAAACAACCTTGGAGTGTAAAATATAAATTCTGAAAAATTGTAAAGCCTTTACCAGAGCATAGGCTTGTTTCTCCAAGATACTGTATTTCAGCTCTGAATCTCTAAGTGTTTTGCTGAAAAAGGCAATTGGTTGTTCCAATCCCTCCTCATTCTTCTAAAGTAGAACAGCAGCAATGGTGTCCTCTGAAGCAAAAGAGAATGTAAGAAATTCTTTGGCAAAATTTGGACTTACCAAAACAGGTGCTTCAGTCAAAGCCACCTTGATTTTCTCAAAAGCTGCTTTGGCTTCAACAGTCCACCTGACTTCTTGATCCTTTTTTAACATGGCTGTAATTTGCTTAATGGTTTCAGCAAAATTAGGAATAAACCACCGCAGAAAATTGATTTTGCCAATAAATGATTGCACATCATTTTTACTCCTGGGCAAGCTAATTTTCAGTATTGCTTTGACTCTCTCAGGGTCAATTTTGATACCATCAGCTGATACCAAGTGGCCAAGTAACTTACCTTCTTGCACAACAAAATGTGATTTTTTAGGGTTAAATGATAAGCCAAATTTTCTGCATTTTATGAAAGTTTGTTCTAAATGCTTCAGATGTTCATCATCAGACTTTGAGAAAACAGTGATATCATCCAGATAGATAACTACAAACTTATCTTTTTCACCCACGAATGCAATGTCCATGGCTCTCTGAAAAGTTGCTCCAGCATTCATCAAACCAAAAGGCATCTTGTCATACATAAATGTCCCCCAGGGGGTTGTAAAAGCTGTCTTTTCTTTGTCATCAGGGTGCATGGCAATCTGATTGTACCCTGAGAAACCATCTAGCATAGAAATCCTTTGAGCTCCAACCACCTGCTGCAAAACCTGTTCAATCTTTGGGAGAGGATAGTTGTCTTTTAATGATGATCGATTCAAATTTCTGAAGTCAACACATAATCGAATCTCCCCATTCTTCTTTCTAACAGGAACCAAATTAGCCACCCAAGAAGAATACCTAAGAGGCACTATTATTTTTGCATCCAACAACTTCTTTAATTCTTTTTCAATTACAGGAAACAAGGCTGGATTGATTCTTCTTAATTTCTGCCTGAAAGGTTTGACATTAGGCTTCAAAGGAACCTTGTGCTGAATAACTGTTGTATCATAAGTTTTTAGTTCCTTGTAAGACCAGGAAAATGCATCTATATATTTTCTCAACAGCTTAATATATCTACTTCTTTTCTCAGCTGTTAGGTTTTTAGACAGTTTTACCATTCTGGGGTGTTCTGCTGAACCAATATTGTAATCCTCTACGTTGTCTTCTGAAGATTGAATTACTGGCTTTGAAGCTGTATCATCCCTGCTGAATATTCTTTCCAAAGGTACTAAGCCTTTCAGAATGAAATTACTTTTTAATTCAATGATTTTATGCCCTGCTATATCTTCTGCAGCAAACTCATCTAACTGTTCATCTTTTTCATCTTCTTCTTGATCAATCTGAATATTTGAAAACTCATTTACGAGCTCAAGAAATTTTTTTATTTCAATGTCATCTTCAAAAACCCTCCAATGTTTTATATTGTCTGGAACACAAGGTCTATACCTCACTTCTATAGGATACTTTATCTGAGTAATTTTAGGGATCCTAAAATATGTGGCAGCCAGGGCTAAAGAATCTGCAGTTTCATTTTGATTCCTGGGAATATGAGTGATATTAAATGCTATAAAGTAATTTTCAATCATATCCCATACCTCATTTTGATATACTTTTAGCAAACCCTGCTTTACTTGATATTTGTTCTTCACCTGTTGAACAACTAGTTCGGAGTCGCCAAATGCAGAAATTTGCTGAATTCCCAAATCTTTAGTAGCTGTCAATCCCAATAGCAAGGACTTATACTGAGCAGTGTTGTTAGTTGTAACAAACTCCAATTTATACATAAGTTTCACTGTTTCACCACCAGGGGAAATAAGTAAAACTCCAGCTCTAGCACCCTCTCTGCATGAAGATCCATCAAAATATAACTGCCACACTGCATCTGTTTCTTCTATGCTATGTTTTATTGGCTGATCTTTTTCCACATGTAACAGACCAGCAGAATTATCTTCTTCACTAAACTGTAACATGCATGAACCAAGGTCTTTATCCACAGAGTAAACTGGGTGATTATTGGGATTCTTATCATCTGTGACAATATAAGCAAGTTGTAGTTCTCTGTAAAGTGTCCTATTTTCTCCACCAAAAACAGGAATGGTGGCATAAGAGAGGTCCATCTGTAATGTTCCCCCAACCTTCTTAGCCCATGACCTAGACAGAAGCAAGCCAAATTTTGGTGTGATGTCAGCTACCACAACATCCATTATTACACTTTTCATTGGCAACTGAGTAAGGTTGAAAACCATGTCTTTTATCACTCCTAGACATTTTACAGCTCGAGAATCAAAGGCATATAGATCATGATAAGGTTTTGTGACATTAAGGCCC
Source organism: Larix kaempferi (assembly GCA_027924585.1). NCBI lineage: Eukaryota > Viridiplantae > Streptophyta > Pinopsida > Pinales > Pinaceae > Larix > Larix kaempferi. Next base: position 5,640,197 of record BSBM01000043.1, on the reverse strand, counting down.
AGGGCTTCCATCACAGCTTTTGGCATCAAATTATGGGATGCTCCTGAATCTAGTAGGCAATTATGAATCATCTGCTCATGCACAGTCAAAGTTATATAGAAGGGAGGAGAAGCACCAGCTTCGTTTTCAGTCTTTTCAGCCAAAGCTGATCCAATAAAAATTCTAGGACTTTCTTCCTGCAGGTTCACTGTATCTGAAACTGGCTGATTATTAGGCATATTCATCACTTTCAAAACTATATTCTTGTATGATGGATTTTTAATAAGCTCAGAAAATGGTACAGGAATTTTTAGTTTCCCTAACTCATTTTCCAAACTAAAATTTTGACCTGATTTGTTTACCTCTTCAATTTCTATATTCTTTTTAGACTTTTCTGCAGATTGTTTCTTTTCTGCTACAGGATCAGCAACTGATTTATCAGAAATAACTGGAGCAGGAACAATAGCTTTCTTCTTAGGAGCTTGGACTACTTGTTTCGGGCCAGATCTGAGATTAAGAGTCTTCTTAATTCCATTTTGATTAGCAACAGCATTTACAGCAGTTTTTTCAAACGCCAAATCATCTTCAACTTCATACAAGTCTGCATCATAATATTCAGCATTTAGAAAATCTTCTTCTGTTACAAAACTTCCAGATAATCCATCTCCAAAATGATTCACATCCTGATCTGTCTCAGTTTCTTCAAACAGTAATTGTTGATCAATTTCTTCTTCATCCACCAAATTATTTTGAAAAGGTGGGGGTACTTTTTGATCCTCATTCTCCCTTCTTTCTCGCTGAATATCATTATTTCTACGCTCTCTTGGCATGAATCTAGGAGCAAATTGCCTCCTGAACTGATTTTGGTTATTTGGATTTCGATCAGCTTCTGGGGCAGGTTTAGCAGAATTCTTTTCAAGTTCTAGTTTATTCAGTTTGGAAGTGAGAATCTTTACAAGCTTAGCCATTTCATCTATTTTAGCTTCAGCAGACTGAGGTGCAGCACTTGTAGACACAACTTCCTTCTTTCCCTTTCTTTCATACTGCTGCTCAGGTGTTTCTTTCTTGAGCTTATTAGAAGCCAGCAAATTTGACTCTACTTCTAATGCTGCCTCTTGCATATTCATCAAGGTGATAGGTCTTCTCTCTCTAAGTAATAAAGAAAATTCATGATCAAAAGCATTTGCATAGGTCAATTTGGCTGATGTTTCAGTGGGTTTGATTTCTGCAGGAATTCTAGTATACATCTTGTTAAATCTTTTGGAAAAATCAGAAATAGTCTCATCCTTCTTTCTTCTCAAAGCTCCAAATTCAGTTATGTAATAAGTGTGGTCCTTGGTATCTCCCCATTGTCTCAGAAAAAGATCTTTGAGTTCTTCAATTATGGTGATGGAATTAGAAGGCAGTCCTCTGAACCATTTTCTCACATCCCCATCAAGACTTTGTACAAATACCCTCATCCATACATCTTTAATTTCAATGTTCTGATTATCTGCATAACTCTCAAAAGCTTCCCAATGTTCTTCTGCAGTTGTTTCACCTTGTCCATTAAATCGAGGCATATACTTTTGGTAATCATGTGTAGGCAAGGCATGTAAAGGCTGAGGTAGTACTAATGGTGCATACCTAGCTGCCACCATTCTGTCCATCATATCCATAGGTGGATTTTGGGCTGCCATTGTGGGCTGAGGTTTTGAGGAGGAAGAAATTTGACTGGAACTTTTTTGAAAAGGATTCCTTCCTATTTTCAACTGAAAGATGGGTATTTTATCAAGAGAAGAGGTTTTAGCTTTCAAAAAGATTCGGGGATTAGTGAAAACCTGGAAAGTGCTATCAGGAATAATAGGTTTTACACAAGGTGAAGTTTCAGCTGGGTCTAATGATTCACCCAACTGGTGAGAGTCACAAGAGGCTGGTAGAGATTGAGACCTGCTGAGCTTCCTTGCTGTTTTTATAATCTTTTCAGGGTCTGTCACACCCAGCTGTAATGGAGATGTAGGTCTGCTCCTGGTTCCAACTCTATTAGAAGCCACTGTGACAATTTTCTGGTGAAAATAGCCTTCAAAAACTGCTGGTTCAAGTTCACCTCTTAAACCAGAAAAATGATGAGTATCCCAGGGAAGATATGCTTCAGCTTCGTCCCCGGCAACGGCGCCAAAGATGTTTGTGTCAGAAATTGTTACTAAGGCTAGGGTAACAAGCCAACACAATCTCAAAACTAAAATCAATGCAAACTAGGTTTTTAGGGTTTTGTTTTGTATGTTTTTGGTTAGAAACTTCAAGAGCATAAGGGAATACATTCAGCAGATAAGTAAAAACTAATTCATACACATATATCCATGAAGATGCATATATATCTCAGAAATCCAACAAAAGATTGTAATGAAGTTCATACAATAAAAGACAAGCATCACTGGAAATTACACATAAAACCAGAAATGAATTTGTCATTCAAGAAACTATATAAGTTTAAAATGAAGACAACACATATCAGAAGTGGGGTCAAGAGTCATATATTCATAGTTTCATCAAAAATGCATATGAGAGTTTACAATACCTAGCACTGAACAAGTCTGGAAGAATGAACAGCTTGCAGACCTCCTAATGCTCTCCAAAAATCCGAACCCTTACAATGTCTTTCCTTCCTCTCTAAAAAGTTTTTCTTCTCAAAAAACAGTTAGGGTATTTCCTACTAATTCTCCATCGAATGACTAGACTAGGTAAAGTAACAATTACATTTTTACAAAATTACAACTTTGCTAAAAATAACAAATTGTTCAACAAAATGTCTTAAATGAACTTAACTGCCTCATATCTCTTTCGATGCCTCTACAAGCAAAGATATTCCATCTGGACTTGAGGATCTTGTCTTCATTCTTTTATGCTTCTTCTCCAGCTCAGCTATTCTTTTCTGAAGGTGTTCATTTTCATGCTACAAAGTTTCAACTGTCTTTTCCAGTTCTGAACAGTGCCTGTCAGCAGCCCTTTTCCTTCTGAGTGCTTCCTTTGCATCAACCATTAACTCCTAAAAATTGTCATGAACATCCTGAAGATCTTATCTTAATCTTCTATTTGCCATCATTAAACCATCATTAACTCCCTGCATGTAATTCATTTGATGCTTATACTGTTTGACAGTTTTCTTTAAATTCTCCTTATCAGAATTAACCAATTTCTCTATTGTAGCATCTTGCTCCTCATTAGGTTTGCAAAACATGTCAAACTTCTTAAAAATTGTTTCTTCTGTCAATACCTTCTCAGCAGTATCTTCAATGGTGGGGTTTGGATCATCTGTTACCTGTACTGACTTAATCTCTTCTGTCAACAATTTTCCAGGAATGTCTTCAATGATGGACTTGGAGCTTTCTTCACATGCTACTTTTTCTGACCTAATTTCTTCCTTTTTATCTGGCTGCAATTCATCTTTCTTTGATTTATCCTCCTCCATAGATTCTTCATCAGAAATAGTCACCTTATCAGTCTTTAATTTTGGATTTAACAGCTTTTTCATGTTTAACCTTAATTTGTTTTTCGACCTAGTTTTAGGTCTCCAGAAAGTAGCTGCTTCTACCATCATTTTTAATTTCTTCCCTTGGTACCGAATAGATGCTAACTCTACCACTTCCAGCTTTTTGACTTTCTTCTTAGGCTTTGTAATTTTGCCATCTATAACTTGATCTTCTTTACTTTCAGCTTTAACTTCAATCTCAGGAATAAACTGCTCTTCTTGTAACATATATCCCTCATCATCCGAGAGGACTGTGATTGGGCTTCTTGGCTGATTATGGACTTCTTCTTTAGCTACAGGAATCACTTTGATATCAACTTTCTTCTCTTCTTGAGAATCTGCCATAGGTGGTGACTTCTTTTCAAGCAATTCCTTTTTGTCTTCAAATAATGAGAACTTGACTTTATTGTAATCTGGAATTCCTTGAGGCTTACTATCATTCTGTCCTTCATCTGCTACCTGTTTTGTCCCCTTCTTAGCTTTAATGTCATTTTTATTTGTAGGTTTGACTGAATGACCTAACTTTTGTATCATTACTTTTCCCTTGTCAGTCTGTCTTTTGGGTTGTTGGTCTCTTCCTTTAGGGTGAACCCCTGACCAAAACAAAAAGAAGTCCCAAGTTTTTTCCTCATGCTGTAACACTGTGGTGATGATTAGCTTAATGAGACCATGATGAAAAAGTGATTGAGAAGTGTGATCATCATGTTGTTTTATTTTGCTTGACATTTTCTGCAGGCTTTTAAAGAAAAAGAATGGCAAATTCATTTTAGAAACCCCTGCCATGTGCTGTAGGAACCTGAGATGATATTTGAACACTAATGAAATCTTCCTTCACAATTCACATAACTCTGAAGAATCCTTATAGGTTCAATCCACTCCTTCCTGAAATTATGTATGAGAATACCTTTGTTCCAGTCAGGAATAACATTAGGAAATAAGTATCTTTGAGGATCAAACTCGAAAGGAGATTTCTTGAACCAGTGCTCACCCTCATTACTAATCTCAGTGGCTTCTGATATTAATTCCACAGTCAATTTGAATCTCAAAGGATCCATTATAATCATCTCATTTTTAAGTCCTTTAGCAAAATTGCAGGACACTTGAGCATTAAAACCATCTATCTTTTTGAAAAATTTCAACCAGCCTGCCTGTTGGAACAGCTCTGCACAATCTGGAAGTTTATGAATCCATGTCAAGTCTGTGGGCTCAGCCCTGTTAACCTTACCACTTTTGCTACCTTTTCCCATATCCTTCTTTTCAGGGAACAAGTACAGTCTAGTTTCAGGTTTCAAAAATGTTTTATATGCTGTTTTCTGCACACTCCTGGACAGTCCTTTAAATCAATGTTTTCTGAGCAAGTAATTTTACAGGCTATAACAATTTTAAATGATATTTAAACCACTTGCACAAATTAACAGATCCCTTCTGTGTAACACCTGTACCAACTAGCAAACTCCCTTCTGTGTAAAAACTGAGTACTACAGAAATCTCTGTGAGTCTTTTGGACGCCCAATTCTGTATATTCTGATGTTTAATGACATTAGGTCATGAGGGAAACATTCGTGCACATTTCTCCTAAAGGGCTTCAGATAACTGTTGCTGTGGTGAATTCCTCATCTTACGATATATTATATCTTCCTCAGCAACCAATTTTTTCAGAAAATCGTGCAGAGACAAAAAACCCAAATTTTCCAGCTATAAGGGTTATAACGGAATACCTGTCAATTACTCGTCCATTGTGGCTTAATGTCTTCAATTTGGGGTGTCAATGATGTTCTCCTTCGAGCACAGGTGTCCTCATGTCGTTTCTTTAGCCACTGGTGAATGAATCAAAAAGCCCTAATTTTCGCTGGCGATGGAACACACCTGTCTCCTTTCCACAACAACGCAATCCACCATTCAACAGTGAACTCTCCTTCACAAACACTACTTCTCCTGCAATGATGCGTGTAACAAGAGAAAACTGACAGCTAAACCGGAATTTGCTGGCTTTTGTGCAACTGATCCCGCATACCATGCAATGATGAACTCGTTTGTCTTCGTGATTAGCAACCAACAAAAATCATGCTCAAATTGCTGCAAACACGTGTTAAAACACTCACACAAGGCGATTAGACACTCCCATTCGGCTTCATGATTGAAATCAGATCGAAAATTGAAAAAAACTCATGCCACGATATTCCTGTAGCGTGCTCTTTGTTAAACTTTGGCGTAGCGCTACAAGAATATCTTTTAGACCAGAATTTAGCAGTTTTCTAACTTTTTGCTAATTTGTCGGAGATTCTGGCAGCTATTTGGTTTAAGAGATAAGTTCAACCATTCTCTAAAGCCATTAATGATTCTTCCTTTGAACATATGACTCTCATTGACCCCATTTACAATATAAAAAGTCACCAAAATCAAATAAAATCTGGAAAAGACTGGACTCAAAACCTATTCAATCATTCATAAAGCTTCTAAGAAGACAAAAACTAAAACTGAAAACCAAAAAATAACTAAGGTAGATTCAAAAACAAACCAAAATTGGAGAAAATAACTAAAAAAAATGAAGAGAAATTTACTGACTTAACACAATCTAAACTAAAATTTAAGACGAATTGCTAATTTCGTCTTAAAAAATCTTCTTAAACATCCCCACCTTGCAGTAGTGAATCCAACCTATGTAGAAAGAGAAGTAGTAGATTGCATCTTTCTTGACCATCAAACTGGACTAGAATCCAACAAAGAAACATACGTAGACTCCTTGTCATTTGAATCTCTAGTGCAATCTAAATGACTATAAACAAATGAAATATCAAACTTTCTAGGTGTTAAGTAAATGAGACTTCTAGCTTGCAATCTTCCATGAAAAACACATGTTGGCAGGTGGTTTGGTAGAGTGCTATCGCAGCATCTCCGATGCTGCAACAGGGCAAAAGATGGCGCAAATGGCGAAAAGATGACGCAAATGGCGAGGAGCGGAATATTAGTTATGTATTTTGGGTCAATTGTACCGCGGAATGCGGGTTTTGGGTCATTTGGACCACAAATTATGTAATGTCGAGTCAGTTATACCGCAGAATGCGCGTTTTTTGTCAGTTTTTAGATATTGGGTCACTTGTCCAAATGTCGGTTAGGAAATTTTTAGTAAGTGGACAAGCATTGTAATGGTGGAAGCCTATATATAGAAAAGAGTCGCAGGTATTGTAAGGAGGAGAGATAGGAGTGGAATCAAGGTGAAGAGAAGTGCATGTTGTTGGTTGTTTTTGCGCATCTGTGATATATTGCCAAGACTTGATCTTGTGGAGATATTGTATCTAATTTTTTGCAGTGATAATATGATATGATGAAACTGTTCTGGTGCAACTCCTGGGTTCTTTCTATTTATTTATGGTAATGCAATGTCACACTTCATAATGTTATGTTTCCTTCATGCAATGTTGCTTTGTTGTTATTCCTGCGATGATAATGAATGTTGCGATTGAATAATGCATTATGAACACATGTCGAAAGTTTGAGATTCTTTTTTAGTGTTGCAATATTGTTAGTTCATGTAGCCACAACCCTCCTCCTTCCTCGGAAAAAACATGCTTCCATCTTCTCTTCCTGGATGCCTCAGGTGAGAGCTCATCTGCTCTGCAGGTGTTGTTGGGCGGGATAAAACCTGCCTGGGCCGGTGCCCAGGGAGACTGCGGCATGTGTCGACAGTGAAGTGGAACCCCTGTCGACTGGATTAGCGTTGGTCAACAAATGGTTCCGTTGCTGGGACTGTGTGGAGAGTGAAAGGAGGACATGTTGTGGCACCTGACGAAGCTGGAGATACAGAGTTGGTTTGACTAGAAGTTGTGGGAGTTTGCTAAAGAAGAAAGCCAAAACAAGCGATTGACAGTAGACCACTGGGTGGGAAGGTATATTCACGATGATTTTCACGAATGGTTTTTCTGTGAATTCCCAGTCATTCTGTACAAGTGGTTATCCAAGTTGACCTTCTAGAAGAGGAATTTCCAGGGTGGCGAGCTGACGGCTTGGACCCCGGAATTGATTCAGGAGCTGCAGGAAGTCGATTACAAGGCATTGCAGGCTGTAGAAGTTTGGATCGATAGCATCTTGGAGGGATATATCACTGAATTTGTGGTTGATACACAGAAATCCTATAGTGAAGCTGAAAGATATTTCTTCTGCGGACCAGGGGGAAGGTTTCTGTTGTCGCTCCAACTGTCGATTAAGATGCTAATCTGCGAGAAGGGTATATTGAAGATGCATCTTGATCAGTAGACAGCTTGGTGGGCGGAGGCCACGGGTACTACGACTGTTGGGGAACGAAACATGGAATGGTAAGGGGTAGATGGGTGCAGACCATGAGGAGACTGTGAGCGAATCTGAGGAAGAAAGTGGTCTTACAAGAGGAGGAGTAAGGTTTCGACAGGAGAAGAGGTAGAGGATAGGAGAAGGTCCTGTTGCGATTGAACCGAAAAACTATGAAGGAAGACCACATGGGACGAAGCGACCTCACAGTCCTGACAGGGATGACCAGGCTACACTCAGGATAGAGGCAGGAACAAACCTCAGCACCAATGTACCCACACCTCCACTCACTATCTCACAAACAACCAGAAATACCACTTCGACACCGCTAAGTTCATCAATTCCATAGAAGTTAATTGGTAGCAGCACAGCGAAAGGAGGAAGGAATCCCATAATGGTGGGCGATGATGCTAAGTTACCATTGTTCCACTGAAGTGCGACAGACAACCCAGAACAGTACTGGTTTTTGTGTGAAGTGGTCTGGACTGTGAAACAGATCACTGATGTTGATGCTAAGAAAGGATATCTAGCCATGAATCTGCGAGGTCGTGCATTAGATTGGTTCATGAAGTTTGTTCTAGTCCCTACGGGAGTCCCAAAGAAGCCACTAGATGAGATTCGGGACGGGCTGATTGTTGAATTTAGACGGCCCAAGTCTGATGCTCAATAAATCACAGATTTGAAGGAAATTAAGCAGTATCCCAATGAGACAGTATGGGATTTCGACCAGCGATTCAAGACGCTAATGGAAAAGGTTAGTTTCAATATGAGCGCCATCCAACATAAAGAGTGGTTCATTGTGGCATTTCTCCTGCATATTCGGCTGCCGCTGATGCAGCAAAACATGTCGACTCCTAGTGAAGCTCTAGAGATTGCAATGCGATTAGAGGCATCACCCATTGGAGATAATGCAGCCGGGATGTCGCAGATACAGACACAGCTCGCTAAATTGACTATACAATTGCAAGATTTGAAGAAGAACAAGGAACAACGTGATGAAGTATGGTGTACACGATACCGAGAAGGGCATACAAAGGACAATTGCTTGGATTTCTGCAATTATTTGGTGTCAGGTGCGCCAAACCCATTGAATGGTGGTAGCCTGCTGTGGTGTCGCGTTTTCCAGGTGTATGGGCACAGTCACGACAATTTCCCTTATATGCAGAAAATGGTTACAACCCCGAGAAATCTCTATTGCACATTTTGCAAATGGTGGGTCATGATGACAAATATTTCCGTGCATATGGGTTGCTACAAGAAATAATGTGTGATGCATTCTATGTCAAGGATGATCAGCGTGTTGTACAACAACCCCAACTGCAACCACAGGTAGTCCAGCCACTACCTCAACCATAGATATAGTTCATACCACAACAACAACCGCAGCAGTTCGTACCACAATATGCTCCAATGAAAATGGCTCCACAACAACCATAGTACATCCAGCGACCACAGTATGCACCGCAGGGGCACAGCATGCAATAGAATCCTATGCAGCCACAGTACCAACAGTAGGTCGGTTTCCGAGGAGGATACCGGGAAGGACGCAGTGGAGGATTTGGTCGAGGAGGAGGACGAGGTGGTCGTGGACCTGTCCAATGCTATCACTGTGCGGTGTGGGGTCATTATTAGCGAGATTGTCCACTACTACAGAATCAGTGTACATTCTATTTTGTTAATGATCATACGGTTGAGAATTTTCCACAGTTGATTGCACGATGGTAGGCTGGGAATGCTCCGCAGATACAGAATCAAATCCAGCCGCAGCAACCAGCTCATAACCAAGTACAACAACCAGTCCAGAACCAAGTATAGAAACCAGTACAGAACCATCCCCCACGATCGAATCAGAATGTAAATCCAAATGGGAACCCACAGGGGAATCTGCAGCAGACTCATATGCAGGGTGCAAATATTGCGACAATTTCTGCAGAACCGCGACCACAAGATGCTTTGGTGGCTGCTGTAACTCGTAGAGGCAAAACGACTAGGGAAGATAGCTCGTGATCGATGATTCAGTTGGCAGGACAGAAGACGATATCATTTGACATCGATGCTAAACGGGAGGCATTCCTTTAGGCACGTCGCACCTTGGAGAAAGATTGCAATAAGGCTGTTGTTTGCGATATGCCACCTATTTTTGACACTACATCGAAGGGTGGTCCGTCGACACCATTGGGAACATTGCAAAGGTTTCTTGAGAACTGTCTGTTATTGGCCCAGGATCTGGATGCTCTTGTTGAGATTGAGGGATGGTTGCAGCGATTTTCGAAAAGATGGCAGGAGTCGGCAGTAAACTCTCTACATCGACGAAAGACTGGAAAGGAGATGAGAATGAACATCCAAATTGGTGATTATGATGTCGATTCAGTTATTCTTGATCTTGGTTCGGATGTTAACATCTTAACAAGCAGGCGTGGCAGAAAATGGGGAGTCCCCCATTGAGTTGGTCTCCTGTGCAGCTCCGGTTAGCTAACGATGCGAAAGTAACACCAATTCGGTGAGTTCCATGGCTAACGGTCGATATTGAGGGTATGAAGACTTATGCTGACTTCGATGTCATTTAAGTGGTTGAGGGAGGAAGCTCTTATCCTACGTTATTGGGGATTGGATGGGCTAACGATAGTGGAGTTGTAATCAACTTCAAGAAGCGCATGATGACCTTTGAGAATCGCGATTTCGGAGTCATAGCCCCATTAGATCCGGCTGAAGGATGTCGATATGTTGAACCTGTAAAAGATGGCGATCCCACTGGATGGGACCATGCATTCAATATTTTTGAAGACTATATTCATCCCACTATCAACGGTGAGCTGGGATGGCACAGTGAGAGCTCTGTGTCTTCCGACTCTAATGATGCATTAGAACATTGGCAGAACTATTTGCACGAAGTGTCATTATGGAAATGTGGCTTAATTACGCAATCTTTATGTCATGTTGTGACAGAAACAGTCACACTACCAGTCTATGAGGGGTTTCCTGGCTTAACCAACTTTTTGACAGAATTTGAAGAACGGGTCTCAGAACCACAGTGGTTGCTGGCATTGGAGGAAGTACTGAAGGCTGCTCCAGCACGCTGGTGGGTGACACACAAGAAATCTATTGATGGTTGGTCACAGTGTCGAAGGTTGATGATGGTCCGGTTCGGCGATACTGATATTTATCATACTGGCAAGTATGATGGCCAGAAGAATCCCAGTGATCATGTGATGGAATGCCAACAATTATGGGTAGCGCGACCCAGAGATGAGTGGGTCCATGCTTTTATCCATACCTTAGATGAGATTCCACGCTCATGGTATACTGCAGGCAAGTTGCGTAGAGAAATTACAACATGGGGGGAGTTGACGATCTGTTTCACTCATACATTCACTTTTGCAGATGCCAACCCTAACGTCAATAATGCCTTATAGCTCATCCGCGATGTGGTACTTCAGGTTGTTCCAGTGGCCTACCATGCTGATCCGCACACATACTGTCAGATGCAGTCTCTTATGGAATGCTTCAACATCACTGGTGGGCTAGAGGATGAGGATGATCCTCGGAATGTCAACATTCCTGAATCTGAAGGAAGTCGTGACGTGGTCCCACCTGCTGCGCCAAGTAATCCGTTTGGTCAACCATTGAAGCTTCGTAACCTCAATATCAACACATCAGCCACTCCCAAGTTTGTAAATGTTGGGGACTATTGGGAGGACGACGGTGTCCGAGTTGACTGGGAAATCACCGAAACTTATCAACATGTCCAGGAGCCCACTGAAGAGGTAGATGTACTCCACCAAGTGCAGCGACTGGGGGCTGCTATTATTCATTTGCGACAGGAAAACCATGAGTTGAAGGCCCAGCTGAAACTGGGTACGCCTCAAGCCGAAGTGGATGAACAAAGACGGGCACTTGAGGAAGTTGCCACTCAAATGGAGGAGCTAGAAACCCAGGCGACCAGACTCACGGCTGAAACGATGCAATTCTAGGGCCACATTGTTTAGGATGAGTAGGTTGAGCAGCTGACGAAGTACAGGCAGGAAGCGGAGGGACAGTTGGTCACATTGAAAACCACAATGCGCACAATGCCACCAATGGAGCAATTTTTTAAGTCTCAAGAGATGAAATACTTACAACACCATGTCACCAAGGCGGATGAGCGATAGAAGATATGCACAGCCCAGTTAGAAGAGTTCCAAGACATGGGTGGTAAATTTATGATATAGGCTAGTGAAGCTCTAGAGGTAGTGTAGAAGTGTCGATAGCAGGTCATGGAAAATCTTACGGATCACCCATCTGCAGACGCCGTGGTCGACAGTCAGGCAGTGGCTACAGAAGCCAAGGAGTTGGTACGGACAGTTGAACAGCCGTATGAGGACTTCAAAGTAAAAACGAGAGTGAGTACTATGTCCAGCAGTTGACGTGGCTCGAGGGCGAGCCATAAGATTGTGTTGGGGGCCTATTGGTAAACGGTTTGGTAGAGTGCTATCGCAGCATCTCCGATGCTACAACAAGGCAAAAGATGGCACGGATGGAGAAAAGATGACACGAATGGCGAGGATCGAAAGATTAGTTATGTATTTTGGGTAAATTGTACCACGGAATGCAGGGTTTGGGTCATTTGGACCACATATTATGTAATGTCGAGTCAGTTATACCGCAGAATGCGGGTTTTTGGTCAGTTTTTAGATATTGGGTCACTTGTCCAAATGTCAGTTAGGAAATTGTTAGTAAGTGGACAAGCATTGTAATGGTGGAAGCCTATATATAGATAAGAGTCATAGGTATTGTAAGGAGGAGAGATAGGAGTGGAATCAAGGTGAAGACAAGCGCATGGTTTTGGTTGTTTCTAGGCATCTGTGATATATTGCCGAGACCTGATCTTGTGGAGATATTGTATCTAAGTTTTTGCAGTGATAATATGACATGATGAAACTGTTCTGGTGTAACTCCTGGGTTATTTCTATTTATTTATGGTAATGCAATGTCGCACTTCATAATGCTATTTTTCCTTGATGCAATGTTGCTTTATTGTTATTCCTGCGATGATAATGAATGCTGTGATTGAATAATGCATTATGAACACATGTCGGATGTTTGAGATTCATGTTTAGTGTTGTAATAGAGTTAGTTCATGTAGTCGCAACCCTCCTCCTTCCTCGGTGGAAACATGGTTCCGTCTGCTCTTCCTGGATGCCTCGGGTGAGACCTCATCTGCTCTGCAGGTGTTGTTGGGTGGGATAAAAGCTGCCCGGGCCGGTGCCCAGGGAGACTGCGGCATGTGTCGAAAGTGAAGTGGAACCCCTGTCAACTGGATTCGCGTTGGTCAACAACACAATTAAATTAGTTGCATGCCTAGGTTGAGGAAATAATGTACCATTTTCCACTTGCTAAAACCTGAAGACCAGGAAAATAGTGCAGCTTGTCCAGGTCCACCATCTTAAATACTGGTTGAAACTCATGTTTCACCTTGCAAATGTAGTTAGCCATTCACAATGAGATCATCCATATAAACACTAGAAGATGAAAATCTTTCCAACATGTCAAATTCCTCAAGTTATAATCAAAATGACTACGAATACACCCATTATGCACAAGATGTTTATCTATTTTCTCATGATAACCTAATGGAGCTTGTTTTAGTTAATAAAGAGGATATTTAATGTCCAAACAAGATGGCAATCTCTGTTATTCTCTAGTTTTTATTGCATGTAATTCTCTTCATGTAAGTCACCACTGTAATATTAAAAAATTGAGTGTTTGAATACTAGCCATCCCTCAATGTCGTCGATCATAATTTCTCAGGAATGGGAAGATCCAAAAACAATATAATTTATGCATCTAATATCCAACGCATTCATGATTCAATTCAACACCCAACCATTTAGACAAATCTATCATAACAATTTAGTCCCTCCAACCTGCCACATATTTCCAAAGGTGAAGGTATGAGCACTAGGAAATCCAAAGGCCCACCAAGCACCCCTTGAGTCCTAACCTTACTCTGAAATCCATCATGACATTCCAGCTGATATCTAGTACAAAAGATAGACATGCCTTAAATAGGATTAATGATGTAATCAACCTGCTCATCCACTATGCCTAGCTTCTGCAAAACCATAAATATCTATGCTTTCTCTTCCATCCTTTCCTTCCCCATCAATTTCAACTTACCCTTTCCTATTTCTTATTGAGTGTTGATCAACTAACATCTCTAGGGGTGAGGGACCTGCCCTTCCCACCCTTCTTTTCATGGGGTTGGGAATTTCCTTTCATGGGGGTTGGGACCAAGGGTAAGGGACCTTCCCTCTGTCATCATTGGTCTAGGAATGGCTCCCTTTCCCTTTCATGGGTTCAGGCTCAACTTGCACTAGCTATATTGTCTAGGGTCATACTCAACTTATGCAAAACCCTAAATCTCTATGCTTGCTCCTCCATCCTTTCATTTCCCATCAATGTCAACTTAATGAGGAGAGGTGTGACATAATTGTTCTAATGTTTAGTCTCATGTTGATTACATTATTTTCTAGTAATAGATAGATCATACGCTTCACCCCATAAATTTTGATACATGTATGGGACATTACAAAAGTTACATTGCTCTATATTATCACCAGCGCTCTCTCTGCATTGGCACATGTGTCGACACTTTTACTACTACATGAATGTTTGTGTAGATTTAATATATATATTTAACACTAACAGTTTAAAGTTTAATGTCAATTAGGGTTGTGAGCGTTATGATACCAGAATATATTATAGATCAAGTTTATTTTATTTTGCAATACATTTACAAAAAAGCTTAATAGAATTTTGAAGATGTATTAGAAGTTTGGTTGATTTAACCATTTTATCATACAAGAGATGGGAGTTGGGTTTCTCAGAGATACATCACTCTACTTCTAACATTCAATATTAATTTTATCGGAATTTTGGAAGCACCAATTGAATACAGCCTAATATATGTTTGGTTTCTTTAACCATTGTATCATATAAGAGATGGGAGTTGGTGTTCTTAGATATGCATCACTCCACTTCTTACATTCAATATTAATTTTAATATTAGAGGTCATATCCTCAAATTAGTAAAGGTAAAAATTCATAGAACTTGGTAACCAACATTGTGAGACTAATATGTAATTAGAACCCTGAATCAATGGAAGGGGACTCTTGGTAACCAAGAAAATACTTGCAATGAAATTGAACAACTATGCAACCCATACAATTTTCTTATGTACTCCATAAATATCATTGAAGATCTGGATTCAAAATATTTTATTCATATATAAGCACTTTAAACTTTCGGTTTTGATCCATCAATTTCGAAGGAACTAACATCCTACATTGGTTATCTAGTTGAAATGAACAAACTTCAATTATAATTAATTTTTTCAAATTAGATCTTTAATGGTAACATGAAAATTCCAAGGGATATCAATAACTC